>JAYESA010000003.1:108063192-108427682 GCA_036927795.1 Iris macrosiphon
TTATATATGCTCGTGCTTGATTTAACTTGGTTTGCCTTGGACAGGGAAAGACGGATGGTAAGTTGGTAAGTCGCGCTGTGTTCCTTTATATCGCACGGTGTGTAGTGCCCCGCTCCGCGTAGGCACTATGTACAAGTGATATCGCTTTGCTTGCTCGAACGGAAGTCTTCTCGGAGAGTTCCTGACCGATTGATCAATGTGAGTGGACAAAACTGCATTCTCTGTTTCTTGCACGACTTAATAATGAATATGAGTTTTTGAATACTTGTTTCCTTAAGAAGAAAGTTTTATAGAGAAGAATGATAGAACCGACTCAGCATGCTTAATAAGAGAACTCGTATAGCTTGTCATCGAAACAAACATGCTTGCTTAAAGAGAGAACTGCTATGCTTGTCTGAAAAAAATAGAACCTTGCCATACTAAGTCAAGAGTATAAGAAATGTTGCATTCTTAGTTACACCGACACAGCTATCAAACGAACCCTTGCTATGCTAAGAAAGATAAGTAAATGAATTGCTTGAATAAGTCCCTTTGAATTATGCTAAGAAAGAGATAGATATTGCATGCTAGATATAAATTGAAATCGTGCTTGCCATTATATATTTTGCTTGTCTGTTTTGCTATATCGAACTGCTATAAGTTTTTGATTCGTATAAGTATAGACTAATTAGTGCGCCCTGATGTTCCGGTCCTTCGGAATCTTGGGGGTGTGCTATTAGATTTGTGAAAAGATGTCTTTGCTTGAATGAATGAAAATAGAAGAGTCTAGTAGTCCGCCTCGATGTTCCGTTCCTTCGGGTTCTAGGAGGGTGTGGCTATTAGATTGTTAAAATCTTGTGAATGTGAATGTTATTGCATATTGATAGAATATTATTTGTCATGCATTGGTCTCGGACAACTTGTGCACAAGCTAATAGTCTCTCGATCGATTCCTAGGGCACTGGGAATCGGTCGGTCCGGAAGGGATTATGAGAGCACCCTGATGTTCCGATCCGAAAGGATGTAGGGGGTGTTGTTGTCCATCAATAGGGCAACTTATGGACCGTCATATAGATAGGGCGCATGCTAGGTTTACCTTCTTGCATACCTAATACCTGATGCCTAGATTGATTATGAGTTATGAATATGCAAATTGTTGCTAACTTATATGTTTGCTGCATGGATAGTCGTTCGGCCGTAGGTAAGAAATGCAATGGGTTTACGTATAGCCTGCTTGTTCATGAAATATGCATCGTAGAGTTTAACTATTAGTGCTTCATGCATTCGCATCGGTTGGACAATGACTATTAGTGCAGAGCTGAACCTTGGTCACAGCTGCTAATAGCCTCAAGAATGTGAGTCATTGGTTAATTGGATTACCGCTACCAATCCTAAGTTTCTCGGGGACCGAAATCATATAGATAGTTCTGCTTGTGTGCTTCAAAGTGTTATAGTCCACCAAATGTTTGCTTTGATTTGAGATGATCAGTCTGTGAGATAAGCTTTGCCCCAAAGAGTTAGTTTATGATGCACAATAAATGCTGCGCACTGCACGATAGAACACTGTCCCGATTATATGCTTATTGTGAATATGCAAAACTGTTTCCAACTATGTTTCAAAGTGATGTAATCTGACTATAATCCTGAGCTGCATGAAGTAAACTTAGGTAAAACTAGCAAGATTACTAGTAATGCAATGTTTTGCCACATGTTTACTTAGTGTGGGTTTCAGGGGGTGTAGCTTCTGTTCAGTTATTTTATCTCACCAGTACTTATAAAAGTGCTTACCCACCAACAGTTTGCTTGTTCGAAGGTTCTGGACCGTCCAGGGAAGCGATAGTCGTGCCTCATCCCGAGGAGACAAAAATCTGGAGTTGATACCTTGAGCCGTATCGAGTTTGAGCTGCTTTTGTATAGAGGGACATAATGTATGGAACGGTGTCATTGTAATCGAGAGAAGAGTGCTTGAGCGATCTGTAACCTCAGCCATGCGCCGCTTGTAACACTTTCGATTATCAAAAAAAGAGCCTATTTTCTTATGTCATTGTGTTCTTTACTTTTCTGCAATATGTGTACCGCTGCTTCAGTATTGATTAGCTTACTTGCCCTTGTTCAAACATTGGCCTTGTGCAAGCGTATTTTAGGCTTGCACGGCATCACACCCGTGCGAGGACGATCGATTCTGTAGTGACCAAAGCGAGGACGAACGGTCCCTGCGGGACTGGGACATGACATAATAGTATCAGAGCGACTCGATTCTTTGCCCATTTTGTTGCCTCCGACTCTGAGTTGTGTTTGTGTTGCAATGAACGTTCCATACAATGTCCATAGATATTCTCAAAGATGTGCGCAAAATTTTTCTGGATTTGATTTATTGCTTGAGATTTGTGCTTTTGTGCTTGTAATTTGCTTGTGTTTTGATTGAGGAAGGTGAGCGATGAGGGCTATCGCTGCTATGTATTTCGTGAGTTTCTCCTTGAGTTTCGAGGATGAAACTCTTTGTTGGTTGGTAAGTATGTAGTGCCCCGCTCTGTGTAGGCACTATGTACAAGTGATATCGCTTTGCTTGATCGAACGAAAGTCTTCTCAGAGAGTTCCTGACCGATTGATCAATGTGAGTGGGCAGAACTGCATTCTCTGATTCTTGTACGACTTAATAATGAATCTGAGTTTTTGAATACTTGTTTGCTTAAGAAGAAAGTTTCATAGAGAAGAATGATATAACTGACTCAGCATGCTTAATAAGAGAACTCGTTTAGCTTGTCATCGAAACAAACCTGCTTGCTTAAAGAGAGAACTGCTATGCTTGTCTAAAAAGAAATAGAACCTTGTCATACTAAGTCAAAAGTATAAGAAATGTTGCATGCTTAGTTACACCGACACAACTGTCAAACGAACCATTGCTATGCTAAGAAAGATAAGTAAATGAATTGCTTGAATAAGTCCCTTTGAATTATGCTAAGAAAGAGATAGATATTGTATGGTAGATATAAATGAAAATTGTGCTTGCCATTATATGTTTCGCTTATCTGTTTTGCTATATCGAACTGCTATAAGTCTTTGATTCGTATAAGCATAGACTAATAGTGCGCCCTGATGTTCCGGTCTTTCGGGATCTAGGGGGTGTGCTATTAGATTTGTGAAAAGATATGTTTGCTTGAATGAATGAAAAGAGAAGAGTCTAGTAGTCCGTCCTGATGTTCCGTTCCTTCGGGTTCTAGGGGGGTGTGGCTATTAGATTGTTAAATGATTGTGAATGTGAATGTTATTGCATATTGATAGAATGTTGTTTGTCATGCATTGGTCTCGGACAACTTGTGCAAAAGGTAATAATCTCTCGATCGATTCCTAGGGCACTGAAAATCGGTCGGTCCGGAAGGGATTATGAGAGCACCCTGATGTTTCGTTCCGAAAGGATCTAGGGGGGTGTTGTTGTCCATCAATGGGGCAACTCATGGACCGTCATATAGATATGGCTCATGTTAGGTTTACCTTCTTGCATACCTAACACCTGATGCCTAGATTGATTATGAGGTATGAATATGCAAATTGTTGCTAACTTGTATGTCTGTTGTAGGGATAGCCGTTCGGCCGTAGGTAAGAAATGCAATGGGTTTACGTAGAGCCTGCTTGTTCATAAAATGTGCATCGTAGAGTTTATCTGTTAGTGCTTCATGCATTCGCATCGGTTGGACAATGACTATTGGTGCAGAGCTGAACCTTGGTCACAACTGCTAATAGCCTCAGAATGTGAGTCATTGGTTAGCTGGATTACCGCTACCGATCCTGAGTTTCTCGAGGACCGAAATCATATAGGTAGTTCTGCTTGTGTGCTTCAAAGTGTTATAGTCCACCAAATGTTTGCTTTGATTTGAGATGATCAGTCTGCTAGATAAGCTTTGTCCCAAAGAGTTAGTTTATGATGCACAATAAATGCTGCACACTGCACGATAAAACACGGTCCCTATTGTATGCTTATTGTGAATATGAAAAAATATTTCCAACTATGTTTCAAAGAGATGTAATCTGACTATAATCTTGAGCTGCATGAAATAAACTTAGGTAAAACTAGCAAGATCACTAGTAATGCAATATTTTGCCACATGTTTACTTAGTGTGGGTTTCAGGGGGTGTAGCTTATGTTCAGTTGTTTTTATCTCACCAGTACTTATAAAAGTGCTGACCCACCAACAGTTTGCTTGTTCTAAGGTTCTAGACCGTTCGGGGAAGCGATAGCCGTGCCTCATCTCAAGGAACCGAAAATCTGGAGTCGATGCCTTGAGCCGTATCGAGTTTGAGCTGCTTTTGTATAGAGGGACATAATGTATGGAACGATGTCATTGTAATCGAGAGAAGAGTGCTTGAGCGATCTGTAACCTCGGCCATGCGCCGCTTGTAATACTTTCGATTATCAATAAAGAGCCTGTTTTCTTATGCCATTGTGTTCTTTACTTTTCTGCAATATGTGTGCCGCTGCTTCAGTATTGATTAGCTTACTTGCCCTTGTTCAAGGTTTGGCCTTGTGTAAACGCATTTTAGGTTTGCACGGCATCATGCCCGTGCGAGGACGATCGGT
This sequence comes from Iris macrosiphon, assembly GCA_036927795.1. Lineage (NCBI taxonomy): Eukaryota > Viridiplantae > Streptophyta > Magnoliopsida > Asparagales > Iridaceae > Iris > Iris macrosiphon. The sequence continues at coordinate 108,067,748 of JAYESA010000003.1, forward strand.
TCTGTAGGGACCAAAGCAAGGACGAACGGTCCCTGCGGGACCGGGATGTGACACGGTGTACTGCCACACGAGTTAGGCTTTTCATTATGCCATGAAACTGATCCTAAGGCAAGATTAGAAAGATAACTTAATAGATAGTGCACAAAACCTATATAACGTGTTTGGATTTGTCGAACGGGCGAGAAGACTCCTCTCCAGTGCATTCATGTACTGATAACCCACCAGTTTGCTTGCAGGGTACGAAAAAACCTCGTTCGGTGCGGATGCCTCCTTCGTGCGTGCTAAGGTGCGAAGTTCCCTCTGGAGCCTTGGAGAGTTGTGTCGAAACTGAAGCACACATACAAGACATAATATTGGAACATCTCCTATGTATTATTCCATAAATATAGCCACTTGGCATGCTTTTACTATTTCAAAGAGAGAGAGGCTTGAGCGACTTGTAATCTCGGCCTAGCGACGCTTGTAACACATGTTGAATATCAATAAAGAGCTTGTTTTACTTGTGTTATTCAATGCTTCCGCTATTGAAAACTCTGTGAACTTGTTACCAATCGCCTGTGCGTTTATTATTCCGCTGCACTCGGACTATCTGTGTTGTTCTGCGGCTTAGACCTCTTACCGCATGTTCGGATCATGGCCTTGCACGGGCACGGCTTACGCTCGTGCGACATCACGTCCAGATGGAAAAGATCGTCCGGCGGGAGCTCTGGTACGGTAATTCGTGCCTAGCGGGGACGGCCGATTACCTCCGGGAGATCGGAATGTGACATATTGGTATCATAGCATGACTTTACGCCTTTGGATTTCATTTCGATTTTCTCAGTTTCGAAAGCTCGTTCGTGGGTTATGTGCATACACTCTCTCTCGTTGACCCGATGGAATGTTCCATACAATGAGTCTAAATAATTTTAAAAGTGCATGTGAATAATGTGATTACTTGTACGAATTGTAATGCGAAGGCCTTTGTGCTGACGTATGTTAGGCTTTGTGGGAATAGACTCGTGCTAGAATTTGCAAATTATGTGCAAACCTGAACACCTATACATGATTATCCAGCTGGTTAGTGTGCGAAATAGAATATCGTACGGACGGTTAGCTATGCACACAGCCTTTCGGCTAAGTTGTGTAGAGTATTGCGCGCCAAGACCCTTTTGTTGCAAGCTAGTTGCAAACGAGATTGGAATATCGTTCAGATAAATGGATAAGTCAGACTTAGAATGGCAACCGATAGCTCTGATTATCGCTAAGGCGAATATAGAGAATTGTGCTTGGATTTTCAGAAATAGCTCTAACGATATTTCGTGTCGAAAGTTACAAATCGAATATTGTTTACTTGGATGACTATCAACAAAGATATATAAAGACTAAGATTTATCAGGCGATGCTTAGGTATCGTGCAAAATTTCTAAGGAACGATTTGGTGAATATGCTAGTGATTAATGCGAATACCGATTGAGGATTTAACTGGGTGACTCGATTCCTGAGTGGTATATGGATCATTTAGAAATTTCCAAATAGATCCATAGGATCTTATGTGATTTTGAATTGAAACAAATGGATTGAAGCTTGAATGCAATATCGCTCGAATAGAAGTTAGCCTAAGAAAGAAAAATTTTGGTTCGATGAAAGAGGTAAGCGATAACAGATTTGACCTGGAGTTTAGAAGAACGATCTTGAATCTAGTTCGGAAAGATAATCTTCGAAATCAGTCCCAGCGAGAACGATTATCCCACAAAAGCGACGACGTGGTAATTTTATATACGGCGGGGATAATCAAACTCACGGGAACATGTTCGATAATTATTCCAAACGAACTCGATGAATGGAACGTATCAAAAATGGATAGACTTTGCTTGAGAAATTGAACTTAGTTGCTTGAGGAATGCCAGAAGTAGACTATGGATTTATCAAACGGTAATCTTAAAGTTGGATGATTTTGCTAGATGAATTATAATCACTGCATGAACGGACATGACTTGATAGATTTTATATATCTTGGATGAAGCAAAGTGAAATGATAAGGTGTCTCGATCATTTCGAAGATAACCATAACGTTTAACGTTCTTGCCTTGTTCAGGCGTATCTCTATGCTCGTACATGCACCACGCCCGGATTAGGACGATTATCCAGCAGGAGCGTTGGCTTGGTGATCTCATGTCCAACAAGGATGATCGAATTTACGGAAGACCGGAGCGTGACAACTGATGGATCATCTTGACTTTTGATTTGATACGATAAGACGAACTTGAGAATGCAAGTGAATCAAAAGTATTTCAAGGATAAGTTAGCCTAGAACCTGGAGTAAATCATGCTTGATGGTTTCGTGAGCGGATACATGGATCTTGTTGGACGACTTGGAGTTATAATCAAAGGTTTAGAACTGAATCTTGGCTTGGTGGTCTGGACTTGAAATTGATATATGGATTCTATCGAAACATGTTAAGGAGATAGACTATACAAATTTCTAGGCTTGTCTTGCATCGTAGATATATCATGAATTTTATTGAACGGACTCGAACCATGTGTAAACAAACGTGTTAATATATGTAAGATGATAAGTGCTGCTCTATGTTTAGAAATCTGAGTAAAACGGGCTTGGGTAGAATATTCCGTACAAATGAACAATGGTATGACCTTAGGGATTGGGGCGAGCATCGTGCGACGAATTTGTATGATGAATCGTGTGCTTGAACTTGTATCTATGACCTTGTGAGCTGACCTAGTAATTAGGAAGACGATCATGTGCCGCGTGAAAGAACTTGTGTAACCGACTTTAGCATATTGCTTGAACAAACCATAGAACTGGGACAGCAAGACCTAGTGTTAGATTTGGAACGGTAAGCGTGCGCTATGTTTGAAGCGAACATATGAACGCTAGTTGGTTGTTCGGATAAATCGTGCTTAACGGTAGTGCAAATATTTGATTTGGTTGGAATGGAAAATGATTTGGAAATTTGATTGACTCTGTCGGAAGTATCATCGTTATTTATAAGATGAGAACCCTTACGATTTTTGCAAGTAGCTTGTCCGATTTTTCTATCTCTAAGTTTGGTTGAATGCATATGTTTGAGGGACGCCTTGAACGTGTGAACGATCCAAGAATCAGTGATATATGGAACTCGAGTGCAAAGACTTCGCTATCGCTAAGTTGGGGACATGTATATGTTTGAAGGAAACTTTGAATATGTGCATGATCCAGACTTGCGATATGCTGATCTCGAATGCTAGTGCAAGTGAATATGTTAGACTCACATGAACAAGTACAACGACTTGTATAAGTTTGTCTCAGCCTTAGATCGTCATTCAAAGTGGATTATAACGTACCCTGCGTTAAGCTATATGTTCCGCGCTAAGGTTCAATAGAGACCGAGTCAGAACTTGGATTGAATGATAGAGTCATTCAATGAGACCGACCCAACATACACGCAATACGATAATGAGGAACGAGTAGAAAATTATGTTCGAACGAATCTAGTAGTACTGATTGCTACGTTTGGGATAGATTCGATAGTGCGATAGCGGTTTGAGCTTAGGAAGTCTCGAGGACAAGACTTTTTCTGAGTGGTGTATAATGTAACGACCCATTCCGTTCAAGCGAAAAACCGATTCAAACAACGCAAGTGCAACGATCCGACCCACTTTTCTCAGCGAGAAGACTCTTTGAGGCAAAAAAATTTCAGACTTGGCCCTTCAGGAGTTCAGACTTAGACTTTCAAAGGCTCGCTCGGAGTATCGCTCGACCGAGGCGAATCATTACTAAGGTGGGTGGCTACGATGAACTTGTCTTTGCTTAGCCAACATACTTAAAATATGTACGATACATGCTAGTCGCTAGGTGAATCACCCACTGCATGCTAATAAAGAATCAAACGCACCGAGCTAAGGGAAAATTTTTAACTTGTATTGCTTGTGTTAGAACATGAAAATAAAACTTTTCTTATAAATAGACCATCGCATGCTACATTTGCCTTATGCAAGTAGACCCCACTATGCCTCGAGTAGATCATTGTATACTTTCATAGTGTACTGCTTCTCTTGCTACACATCACGTCCATAGATTATGTCGCTCGGTATGTCCTTTTACGATTTTACTCCTCTTTACCCATAAACTGTGCCAACGTGAATGCTTATGTTTCATATAAATGCATGCATGCTTACTTAATTGTAGTTTGTACTCGTTGTCTTATTCCAATGCTTGCCACAATGAAACTTATGCCACAATCAAGTAAACACTATCTTGCCTTACATTCATCCAACCCACCGGAAGACTATCTAATAGTCATTTTTGTGCAAGTATGAACCTGAAAACATCTGGGACCGTTAGGTCCCCAAGGCATCTTCGAACCAGGGGATTGTACCATGTCAACTTTAACTCTGCACGAGAAGCATCTAAGTATCACAACCCGTGGAGCATACTCGTTCTGAACAAAATCAAGAATTTACATATCATGTCAAGAATCCCGTGAACCTGAGACCCAAGACTTGCATGTCACGGACAACTTGTGCACAAGGAAATTTTTTGAATCTCATTCCGCGGACGGTCTCGGGGCACTAGGACCGATCCGGTCTAGACGGACTCCATGTTGTCCTCTTCCTTGTTTATAGGGATGGCGTTCAATGTCCATGTTATTTTACGTTGCGCCCCATTCCCTTTGAAGAGGCAGTCTCTACCTGTTCAGCAGAATGGCCTGCAAAGCCCTGTTTCTATGCGTTACACCCATTACGCTAGTGAGACATCGACCATTATGGCTATGCCAGTGACCCTTCATATAGATAAAGTCATCCTTGCTTAGCGACAATCCACGTGCGAGTCATTGCATCGCGTCCAATATTCTGAAACACCTGAACGATATGAGTATAAGACATCTATACATAATTGAACAACTTGTGCAATCTTTTGAACACTTGAACATCTTCTGCAACATTTCTGGATAACCTGTATACTCGTGCACCCGAAATATAATCTCGCTCACAACACTTGTGTTTGCATATGCTATTGCCCCTGGATTTCATTAGATATGCTCGTGCTTGATTTAACTTGGTTTGCCTTAGACATGGAAGGACGGATGGTAAGTTGGTAAGTCTCGCCGTGTTCCTTTATATCGCACGGTGCACTGCCACGCGAGTTAGGCTTTTCATTATGCCATAAAACTGATCCTAAGGCAAGATTAGAAAGATAACTTAATAGATGATGCACGGAACCTATATAACATATTTGAATTTATCGAGCGGGCGAGAAGCCTCCCCACCAGTACATTCATGTACTGATAACCCATCAGTTTGCTTGCACGGTACGGGAAAACCTCGTTAGGTGCGGATGCCTCATTCGTGCGTGCTAAGACGCATAGTTTACTCTGGAGCCTTGGAGCATTACGTCCGGAACTGAAGCACACATACACGACATAATGTTGGAACATCGCCTATGTATTATTCCACAAATGTAGCCACTTGGCACACTTTTACTATTTTAGAGAGAGAGAGGCTTGAGCCACTTGTAATCTCGGCCTAGCGCCTCTTGTAACACTTGTTGAATTTCAATAAAGAGCTTGTTTTACTTCTATACTTGTGTTATTCAATGCTTCCGCTATTGACAACTCTGTGAACTTGTTACCAATCGTCTGTGCGTTTATTATTTCGCTGTACTCAGACTATCTGTGCGACTCTGTGGCTTAGACCTATTACCGCATGTTCGGATCATGGCCTTACACGGGCACGGCTTACGCTCGTGCAGCATCACGTCCAGCTAAAAAAGAATGTCCCACGGGAGCGCTTGTGCGGTGATTCGTGCCTTGCGGGGACGGCTGATTACCTGCGGAAGATCAGGACGTGACACTAGAGATATGGAGAAGCATGAAGCTTGAAACCAGCGATAGTCGAGCCAACACCTCTAGGACAACAACTCCAGCTACCTCCGGGTGTAAGATCACCCACTATGCCAATACAAGCGTAGGTATACCTGCTCATGCCCTGGCATCTATCCAGAGACCAGGTTGAATAATTGACTCTGGGACATCCCACCATTTCACGGGTGCCCATTATGAGTTCCAAGATTATACTTACCTGACGACGCCTGAAAGCATTCAAACTGTTGATGGTACGGCTCGACCCATTATGGATAAAGGTACAATTGAATGTACCCATTCTATAACCCTTACTGATGTCTTGCATGCTCCATCTTTTTTTGTTAATCTATTGTCTATTAGTGCCATTGTTCTTCAACTTAATTCTGTTGTTTTCTTTGACATTCCTAAGGTAATTTTTCAGGAGAAGAGAACGGGAAGACGGTTGGGGACTGACACTTGGCATAAGGGGCTATGGTATTTGGACATGGGTGGGCTAGACGCAACACTAGCGTCACTGGTAGAAGAAGCACAACCAGAGGAGCCGCGAAGAATAATGAAAGAAGAATTATTACTTCAACGTCAGCGCATGGGACACTCTTCATTCAGTCTACTGAGTCGGATATATCCATCTATGTATCAAAAGGCTAATAAACAAATGTTAGTTTGTGATGCTTGTGAGGTTGAAAAACATACCAGAAGCTCTTATGTGAGTTCTAAAAATAGAAGTTTAGTTGCTTTTGATATGATACACTCTGATGTGTGGGGACCTTGTCCTACAACTGGAGTTAATGATTTTAAATGATTTGTCACATTTATTGACTGCTACACTCGTATCACCTGGGTATACCTAATGAAGAGTAAGAGTGATGTCTTTGCATGCTTTCAAGATTTTTATCGTAGGGTTACAACATAGTACAGTACTAAAGTAAAGATTTTGATATCTGACAATGGGACAAAATACACCAACAAGGCTATTGAAGAGTACTTATTAGCCCATGGGATACAGTATCAGATTTTATGTGCCTATACACTAGCACAAAATGGCGTGGCAAAGCGGAAGAATAGAAACCAGTTGGAAGTAGCACGGTCATTAATGTTTTTCATGGATATTCCTAAACACCTATGGGGGCATGCCGTGTATATCTCATCAATATGATGCCGTCTCAGGTGTTAGGATAGAAGACACAGTTCGAGATGCTTATAGGAGAGAATAAGTACATTGTTCCCCCAAAGATATTTGGATGTGTATATTTTGTGAAAGATAACAGACCTGCGGTGAAAAAGTTGGACCCTCGGACAGTGAAGTGCATCTTTGTTGGCTACTTAGGGACTCAGAAGTGATACTCTTGTTGGAGTCCGGTGGAGCAAAGGCTCTTTGTAAGCATGGATTTTACATTCAGAGAGATAAAACCATACTACCACAATGGTCCAGGTGAAGGCTCATCATTTGGTGACACACCTGACACATGAGGTGTTAGGAGTGAGGGGGAGATGGGCCCAAGCATGATTGTCGGGTCAGTTTCATGTCTAATAATGGAAGCTGGTCTAAGGGAACAAGGGGGAGATAGCGAGGGTGAGAAAAGTGATAAGGATGCACATAATCAGGAGGAAAAAATAGGGACAATCAGGAGAAAGAAAGTGATGCTCCAGTGCAGGGGGAGGAACATACTACAAAACAATCTACAGAGCTCTAAGTCTACAGAAGAAGAAAGCAGCATTCTACTATATTGTGCCTATTGTCCCTACTGTGCCATGTCCTTCGTCTAACCCTGTCCCAACTCTTGAAGATGCACCTTCCACACCGGATTCCTCTGATTCGGATGCGGATCCCTTGATTCGGATGGTATGATCTCTTCACCATTTCCAAATATTTTTTTAAGGAGATCTTCTCGCAGTAATGCGAAAAAAGTTTCTAATCGTTATGGTTATGAACATGATATTGTCAATTTCTTATCCTACTCTAATATATCCCCTACTTATTGAGTATTCATTGCATCTTTAGTCACCACCGTTTTGCCTAAGTGTTAGCAGGAAGCGAAGGAAGATCCAAGGTGGAGAGCTACAATATTGGAGAAACTTGTCACGCCCCGATTTCGTGGAATCGATGGGCGTCCCCTGGGCGTAACCGTCGTGCGGGCCTGGGTTTGCGCCCGCACAAGGCTAGAGTGTTTTTACATAACGAGCACATATTCAGAGTACGCAGATAAATTGAAACACAAGTTGAAGATGGAAAAGATCTCTTTATTGATATGAACATCTATTACAAACTCTTGAACGAGTTAGCTAATTGTCGCACGGGCTTACAAAAGTGTTGACACAAAATGAGATGACAGTCCTGTACATTATATCCTTTTACTAAACTTCAAAATGATAAAGACCTCCGGGCTGGATGACGGCCTTTCCAAGGAGCTGCATTGTGTATTGAGTTGCTAGCTCTTTTCTTTAAGTACTTCAAAATATGGCACGATCAGGATGCGCCTACATCTGGACTGGATCGGGAAGACTTCGGCTCCTCGCTCGGTTCTCCTTAGTACGGGGAACCTGTTTCAACGAGGGTCAGTACATCGAAATGTACCGGTAAAAGTGAGCTAACCCAACTATACCAATCAACACGTTGTTTATAATAAAGCATGCATATTATTATTGTCTTTCTATCTTGCCTTAGTTTATTTACAAGTAAGAAGCATATAGAATTTACTGAAATGAACTTGCCACCGTTCGGTGGCTTTTACCTGTCCGTCTGAACCACCTGCACAATACTTACCATGCCTTCCCTGCCACGAAGATACAAGTTAGTTTGCAACAGGTTTAACTATACAAGGGGATCACTGGCGTATGCCATAATGGACGATATAGTCTTTGGCGGAATAGCATGCAACGAAAGTACAAAAGGCGTTGCAAGACTTTTCTGTCAACTACAAGAGACTAAACAATAGGTTCCGCCCGGACCGGATCGGCGCCAGTGCCCCAGCGACTGTCCGCAAGAATCGTGACCTTGTGCACAAGTTGTCCATGATCGAACGGTATCTAGGCTAAATTATCATTCATACAATTTGAGGCAACAAGAGTACAAGACAAGCAACACTTCATGATTCATTTCCAAACGAACAAGCATGCAATATAAGTAATCGTTCCCAAGTTGAATGACAAGGAATGTAATCCAAGTCTATTCCCCTTTTTATCTTGACATCTTTTAGTTATTACTTGGTATCGTCTGATCGGGACAACAAGAATGCAAGATTTAGATGTGAAGACTTGGAAGAAGGGCTAGCTAATCGGGATGGTAGCCACTCACTTAGTTGGTTGGAAGGGAGAAGGAAAGAGGCACTTCAAGACTCCGCTTGTACGCCACCTACTGCTCGTTCACCTGCATCCACGAATAGCTTGATCAATACCTCTTCTACTCTTTCCAATCTCGGAATTGAAGTGCAGTTCAATGAACGAAAACAATGAAATCCATCAAAACCGTTCAAGAAATCTCAAGCAAATCCGAAAACCAACTCAAGGCACGAAAGCAACAAGCGACATCGAAATCTGAGGCAACAAAAGATACCGTGGAGAGGTCCCTCCTGACTCTGCCGCTAAGCCGATCCCGGGGGCACTGTCCACTGAATATGGGAATCGATTCGGAAGAAACAAATCCATAACGAGGATGAGTTCTTGTTTCAATCTATCCTGATCGAACGATACCATCTTGTATTTCTTAGCCGTGCTCCCCGAATAGGGGGAACGGGGTACCACATCCTACACAACTAATTGGAAGTTTTGTCCACGAAACTTAGGAATAGAACCTACCGTTAGGGAGCATTATATTCGAAACGGCGATCATGACGTAGCGACAATTACGAACTGCATTGTTTGATTCGCCACAGGCTAGACAACCCAAGTTTCAGACGACATTTGTCGATTGTGTGCCCCAACTTTTTACAGAAGTTACAAGGTTGCCCTGGGTTTCCTCTCTGTGGACCACCGTTGTTAGGGCACTATGCAGCGGTGTTTCCTCTATCGTTGCTTTGTCGTTTGTGATTGGAGGTATACACAGTGCCGGTAGGAACGTGAGGATACTGCGGTTCAAGCGATAGAGCATGATTCATGACTCCCCGCATAGTCTCGTACTGATGAACGACTACGTGCGCATGGATGGCAGGACGCAGACCACCTTCAAACCTTCTAGCTCGGCTCGCTGCATCAGGTAAATAGGCGCTAGCGAATTTGGAGACTCGGTTGAATTCAGCGGAATACTATTTGACTGTCATGCTGCCCTGTCGCAGTTGTATAAACTCGTTTTCTTTCTGACGACGCACATGAGGGGGTATAAACTCCTCTTCAAACGTGGCACAAAAAGTCGTCCACGCGATCGCCTCCTCTCCATGGTCAAATTGAAGAGATCGTCGATGCACGTCCCACCAATCGTGCGCGTTGAGACGGAGCTGTAGTTGAGCACATGCGACGCACTTCTCTTCGGGGACCTCTAGTAGAGCGAAGTGGTCTTTAAGTTCGGCCAACCAATCTAGAGCCACGATTGGGTCAGTCCCGTTGAATCACTACAAGAAAAAGTCAAATTAGCGTCGCTAAATGACCAAAAAACGTCGCTAATTACGTTTAGCGACGTAATTAGCGACGTTTTAAAGAAGTCGGAAAAAAGCAAGTCGCTAAAAGGAAAAACGTCGCTATGACGACATTTTTTAGCGACTTTAATGTGTCGCTAAATTTAGCAACGTTTAGCGATGCCGTGTCACTAATTAGCGACGTTACTTAACGTCACTAAACGTCGCTAATTAGCGACTTATATAGCGACGTTACTGCGACGTTTTTAATGACCTGGCAATACTGCCATATTAGCAATTTGCGACGTACAGCGATGATTTTAGCAACATTTTTAGCGACGTCATTAGCGACGTGTAGCAACATCGCTAATTAGCGACGTAGTTAGCGACGTATATTAACGTCGCTAAACGTCGCTAAAAATGTCGCTAATTTTACAGAAAAAATAAAAAAAAAGAATACTGAATTGAATTTTTGGGTTTGCCACCCCCCTTGGGTTGAACACTCAACACCGGTACAATAACATATTTAATATGAATAATATAATAAAATTTAAAGAAAAGAAAGCATCCAGCAAATCTCATCGTAAAGAATATGGCAAATATATATCCATACAATCGCACCCTAAATAATAAAAAATACAAATATCCAGCAACTAGCTATACTACTGCGGATCTGCAGGAGGCTGACCACCGGCGCGCCTGAAGGATAAGAACAGCTCATACTCGTCCCGTGAAATCGACACCGATGTCGATGGAGAAGGCAGTAACGTCGGTGGAGTCTGTGTCGATGTAGGCGCACCAGGAGGCCGTACCCGCTCTAAGTCTGCGAGTCGCTGGTTGTAAGAATCCATGGTAGATAACAGCCTCGTACTGCTATGAACCATTGAATCCTGCATCATCGTCAGCCTCTCGTCCATCGATAGCTGTGATGCATGCAGCTCCATGATGTTGCGGTCTGTCGAGGCTCTAATACCATTTGTCAAATCCCGGAGCTCCGTCATGCTGCGGTCGAGCATATCGAATCGTGCGATGAGCGTCGGATCGTCCGCCTACTGCTGGGACCGGGACTGCTTCTCCATCCTTCGCAGTAACTCGTCACGGAGGGATGCAATCTGACGGTCAACGACTTCCTGGACGGCCTCCTGGACTCTGGTCGACGACTGCGAGGGCTGTGTGGAATGTGCAGCTGTCGGGGAGGCCCTAGATGACTGCTTCGCAATCAGGGCGCCATAGGATCCCGTACCGTAGTACGTACCCCTCTGGAGACCACCAGCTGCGGTCACCCACAGGTCGTCCACCGACGGAGCTGGAGCGGGCTGCGAGGAAGTACCAGCCTCTCCAGGTGTATGTGCACTAGCAGTCATCCGCTCACGCAGCCTAAGATACTCGGCCTAGAAATGTTTGGAAACTCGATAATTGCCTAAGTTATATTAAAATTAACACAAAGTAAATTAATACTTACATAGGTCTGCGAGGCCCTCTCATCATTGAGATTTTCGTCCTTGCGATGGGTGGCCAAGAAGACGGTCACCATGTTTGCATCCTCACCCCTTTGTACCTGTTAAAAATATATTATTTAGTACTAAACTTAAATATTTTTTCCACGTACCATTTATGTACTTATATTAAAATAATATATTTTAAAAGAAAAAACATACCAAACGACGGAAATGTTCCATCATCAGAATCGAGCCACCACACCACTTGGCAGCATTCCGCCTAGCCACCTTGGCCTTCTCAGACCTTTCCTTGTAGCTCGGATCCCTGATATGCGTCATCGTTTCTCGGAGCTTTCGTTCTATTAGTAGCAACACGCGGTTTGAAATACGTCGAGCAAAAGTTTGTAATCTTCTCGAGAACATAAGCTTCACAAATAGAGCCCTCAACCCGTGCCTTATTTTTCACCTTTCTCTTTAGGTGATTCAGATGCCGCTCGAAGGGGTACATCCACCGATAACCGACAGAACCACCAACACGTGTCTCATAGGAAAGATGAATTGTCAAATGCTCCATAGAGTCGAAGAATCCAGGAGAAAACACCTTCTCGAGCTTACATAGTTTTACCGCAATGTCCTTCTCTTGCTTTTCTAGACGATCGACGAACAACTTAGTACAACAAAGATCTCTGAAGAATGTGCTCAGCTCTGTCAATGGATCCCAAACGACCTAAGGTAAGAATTTTCAAAATGCAATCGGAATTAACCTCTCCATGAATACGTGACAATCGTGGCTCTTCATACCCGCCAGTTTGTTCTCCTTGAGGTCGACACATCTTCTCAAGTTCGACACGTACCCGTCTGGAAACTTTAGACCCTGAATCCACCTACAAAGTCTCCCTTTATCCTCTTTCTCCAGTGAGAAAACTGACTTAGGTTTCTTTAACTTTCCATTCCCCTCCTCTATCAAATGCAATGCAGGACGTCTATATATTTCTTCTTAGTCCAACCTGGCCTTCGGATTATCTTTCGTCTTCCCCTTTACCTCCATTACAGTATTAATTATGTTATCAAACACATTCTTCTCGATATGCATGACATCAAGGTTATGTCTGATCAGATTGGTGCTCCAATATGACAGATCCTAGAATATACTCCTCTTCGTCCAGTTATGGGTGCGACCAAATCCGTCACACTTGTACCCCTTAGCAGGCTCTTCGATAGCACTTGGTAAATCTTTTACCTCTTCCCATATCGTGTATCCGGGCCACCTTGGCGGTGGATTGGCCTTCTCCACAACTTCCGCACGAAAAGCATTCCGGTTCCTCCGGTATGGATGATCCTTCGGCAAAAATTGTCGATGAAAATCGAAGAAGCACGGTTTGCCTCCATGTTTAAAACGGAAAACCTTAGTACGGTCCATGCAATACGTACATGAGAGACGACCATGGGTGCTCCATCCCGATAACATTCCATAGGCCGAAAAGTCGTTGATGGTCCACATAAGTGTTGCCCTCATCTGAAAATTCTACTTTCTAGAAATATCATACGTGTTGGCACCAACTTCCCACAGCTGATTCAACTCATCTATCAAAGGCTGTAAATACACATCGATATTTCTCTTCGGATTGTTCGGACCCGGGATAATATCGGTTAGGAACATATACGGAGTCTTCATGCACATCCAAGGCGGTAGATTGTACGGAGTGACAATCACAGGCCAACACGAATACTGGGAGCCCGAAAGTCCGAATAGGGTAAAACCGTCAGAGGAGAGCCCCAATCTGACATTACGCGGATCTTCGGCAAAATGTGGATACTCTCGATCAAAGTGCTTCCATGCTTCTCCATCGGATGGATGATCCAATACTCCTTCGATCTGTTTTCGCCTGTGCCAACTCATATTTTCTGCAGTCTCCTTAACCATAAACAACCGCTGCAACCGCGGCGTCAAAGGCAAGTAGTGCATCGAATCGGTAGGCTTCCTTGCACCGACAGACTTTTCTCTAACAGTTGCCTTGTAGCGATCAGCACAACAGAATCTGCACGCATCTTCATCCTTGTCGTCTTTGTAGTACAACATGCACCCGTTGCGACATACATCGATTTTTTCGTATCCCATCCAAAGTGATCTCACCATCCTCTTAGATCGATAGAAGTCTTTAGGCAACTTTGCACTCTCGGACCAGATCTCTATAATCAAATCGATCAGTCGATTATAGCATTCTTGCGACATGTTAAAATCGGACTTGATGCTCAATAATCTTGTAACCACCTCCAACGGTGAATGATCCTCACAACCAGGATATAGTGGAGTCCTTGCATTCTCCAGCAACTCCATAAACTTTGCAGCATCGGCATTCGGTGCCTCCTCAGCTACATCATAATTGTCCGGATTGAAACTAGGTCCCGCCGCATCATAATTGTCCGAATTGAAACTAGGGTCCGCCGCATCATAAACCATGTTCACCCACCCGTCGTCGTAAGCATCGTAGTCGTGGATATCCATATACGGCTCCACATAGGGCTCCGACTCCGATGCTATAGATACAAGTTCTCCGTGCGCGGTCTACTGATAGTAATTCGGCGTGAAGCCCTTCGAGTACAAATGATATGTAACTTTCACTTCTGGATGATATTTTCTGTTACGACATCTCACACACGGACACTTAATTTTGGTACCGTCCATGTACTGAGGGAACACCTTGGCGAACTGCAGGAACTGCTGTACACCCTCAATGAATTCATTCCGCACACCGCACATGTCATCAGGATGACGGTTGTACATCCACGAACGATGACGCAATTGGTAATTCATATCCATTTCTAGATACTTCTGCAAAAATGACAGTATGTATCATATAAATCATTACAGACAGTGTGATTCTCTAAAGAAGAAGCTGACAATTAGTTGGATAGGTAATCTATATTTGAAGTCAAACTATTAGACATGTCAAGATTCATGGAATGTCAAAACTATTAGAAAATAGCTTTCACTTCATTATTGTAGTGTGCTATATGATTAACTATAACAAACTGTTCCTGAACCTGCAAGCTTTGCTTTGAAGCCAATTTAAATGCCAAAAGGATAGGTTGGGGAAGAGAAGCAAGAAAACAATTCCACTTGTCTTCTGTGAATGTCTCTTAATGCCTTTAAATCAACAATGAGAAGAAAATATAATCATTGAGAGAACTAAATTAGCCAAAATGGCCAGATGAGCAACCTGTCGTTCAAGCACAAAACAATCTCATCGCAAAATGAATTGGTCATAAAGGAAAAATGAAGCGCAATAGCTGGCAGTTAAATTTATACTTAAAAAGAATCTGGGTATCTCCTATTTTATGGCAAAGATGTTCGATTGACCAATGGTCAATTAAGTCTTCATAGCACGTAAGCAACAATTGGGTTCTCTTTGAAATTCAGAGGACGAGTTCTGATTCAGGTGTAGATAGAATAAGCAGTCTCCAAAAAAATGTCATTGAGGCCATTCTCATGTGTTTGCCCATCAGGGATGCTGTTAGAACAAGCATCCTATCTAGTGGCTGACAATAAATAAAGCCCATCTCCTAGGTCCTTTAAGTGCTACATGAATAATTTTTCACTTTACCTTCGCAGGGACCATCTTACTGATCATGTTAAAAGTCGCTAATCCTTATTGCTTCATTCAAGGTTTGTTCATCTCTAATGCATATTATACTAGCATCAGTTACCATCTTATCAATTTCAATTGTTGTATCCATTGTCCATTATGTCCAAACCATCTCAAAGAATTTTCTTTCGTTTTTCAGCTTATATGTCCAAACCGTCATAAACTGCTTAGCCTTATTTCAACCGCCACTGAAACTGCTTGTAACTTCGAATCATGTGTAATTCTATCATGTATCATACGAATTCTTAGCCATCTAAACATGTTTATAGTAAAACCTATCTAACATAGCAATTTTGGTTTTTTTTCATTCTGGCCTCAGCATGACAATTTTTGGATGGTAGTCACGACAGTGTGGGGTTCTATCTCTCATTTGAACGGGCTTATTCAATTAGGACTACGCCTTGCTGTGACTCGGCGAGCCTTATCGCTATGGAGCAGGGTTGCCTATGGGGATATTTTTTAAGAGTTGAACTGTCACGCCCCAGTCCCAAAATATCGAGGGACTGGACACGTGGCAATGGCCAGCAGCACACACCGATAGACAAACCCAATTTAATGGATCCATCGGGGTGTACTTAAGCTGTAGTACAACAATATGGGTTTAAATATACTAATCTCATCCACAGAATAAATACAACAATATCAGAATCATAAAGCAAGATCATATCTCAATAAAATATAAACTTGAGAAATAATCCGATAATGAGTCTGATACATCTGTCAAGATACAAGAATAAAGGTAACTACATCAAATACTGAGTATGGAACCGTATATACTCAGAAGATAACCTCGGTGATCACTCGTCTACTGAATCTGGTACTGCTCTAGTGCCTGCTCCTGTTCCTGCTTCTGCTAATGCTCATGTACTGTATAACTCTCGGTGGATCTCCTCTGCTAATCCTGGGGACATAATCCGGATCCAGGTCCTCAGGGGACATAGCAAGGTACAAGATAACTGAAGCCAAAATAAATGCAGTGCAATAGTGAATGAAATAAATAGGGTAAATGTGTAACCATCTATGTGAAATGCTAGTGAGAACATCACCAGTACTCAGGCTGAAACAACTACAAGCTCTGTGTCGGGGAGCCGGTAGCAGTGATATCATGTGGTCGTCTAGCTCAGAGAAAGACTGAGACGCCGGCATAATATAGTCAACCTGTAGCCTGTGTGACTCTCCAGCAATAAATGAAACAATAGGGGAACACTAAATAACCAGCTAAGTGATATGCAAGATGAGAGCAGCACTAGAACCCAGGCTGAAACCACTACAAGCTCTGTGTCGGGGAGCCGGTAGCAGTGATATCATGTGGTCGTCTAGCTCAGAGAAAGACTGAGACGCTGGCAACTGTCTAGCTCAGAGAAAGACTGAGACGCTGTCATGATATATATAATCAACCTGTAGCCTGTGTGTCTCTCCCCACCCAATGTAATCTTACGTCTCATATCCACGATGCCCCATGTCCATTTCACGTAAGATCATATGTAATGCAGCAAGTCATAATATGTCTATAAATATAATGTCTATGTCATAAAACCTGTATCCTATACAGAATCACCATGAATATCTCAGAAAGATCCTGTCTCATGAATAGTATCAAGTGTCCTGGGTTATAGTGTACTTGATAAGACAAGTACGAAAATGTAAAGGGTCACGAATGTCCATGTCTAGATGACGTTACACAACACCGCGTACGGTGTTGGCACCCGACTATTAATCGGATGCTAAGTAAGTCACGCGGTCCTAGGTCAAGCATGTACCACAATATATATATATATATATAAGCCAAGAAAATAAGTAACAAGAACTGCAAGTTTTGGCAAGGTACACTTGCCTGGGATTCTGGCTCCAACTGTAGCTCTGGTCTTAGTGTGATCTGCGGGTACTACTCCGGTTGTTGAAATAAACATCACCATCAGTCTCAAAAAATATCAAATAGCTAGAAATGCCTGTCCTTGAGTCCAATTTGGACACAAGGGCAAAAATAATATTTCCGGGTCAAAGCGGGGTCCACAGGTGGGCCACTTTGCACCGAAAAACGTGTCAGGGTCAAAGGTCTCCAAATTTGCCAAACTTAGTGTCAACAAGTCAGGAACAATGATACGAACCCAACGGAACTTCCAGAATTGGATTCCGATGAGCCGATCACAAAATCGCCCGTCAAGTGGAGCCTATGGGGCCCACGATACGCGATTTTGTCAACGTTCTCAGAATCGAACCAAACTTGGGTCACAGGACCAGCGTATTTATACGAGTCCGATGGCGCAAGTTTTGTCTCGATCCGACGTGTGTACACCAAGTTACAACATGTTCCAGAATGAACGAATACGGGGCGTTGTCGGCGGATACGCGTTGATTTCGGTGTGCACGCACATCCAAATCAACTTTTACGAAATCCCACACGTCCGTATCGACGACGCGCACGTTTCGGTAAAGATCGCGCGCGACCAAGTCATCCCGTTTGGCGGGGCGTACTCAATTTCGGGGTGAAACAGGGCGTTGGTTTTTCCTATTTTTGGATCGCGGTTTGCGATCGCCACAGGACGCGACGCACCGAGCGGGTTACACGGGCATCGAGGGGGTCACACAGTCTACGCGTTGCAACAGACGGAATCGAAAACGGAGTTACGAGGTAAGAGGAAACGTTACCTGAACAGGGCTCCGTGAAGATCGATTTCCTGTGTCCTCGTGTCTGCTCGACACAGGATTTGTGTCCAGGTCTCTGTGTCCACGGTACTAGGGTTTGATGTGTCCGTGTCCGCTGCGGGAAACTCTTTGGAGGAAGGCAGCTGCTGGCTCGGGCTCTATCGGAGGCGACGGAGGCGAACTGACCGGCGCCGGTGGCTGCTCGGGGAGAGGAAGAGGGGAGACGGGTGCTCATGTTGGTGGTGGTGTCGACTGGGCGGCCGGAGGTGATGGCGGGGCTCGGGGAGAGGAATACAGAGGAGGGAGGCAGAGGAAGAGGAAGACGAAGACTGGGGGAACGGATTAGGGCGGAGGCGGAGGAGGAAGATGTCGAGTCGGAGAGGAGGCTGTGCTGGGCGGCTAGGTCTAGGGCGGATGGAGGTGGTCGAGCGGGGCTAGGGCACGGGTCGTTGAGTTAGGGTGGCTGGAGATTAGGGTTCCGGTCGTGGGGAGAGGTGAGAGCGGGGATGATGGTGTTGGGTGGAAGAAGAAGGAGGAGGCGGATGCGCTGGGCTCAGGCGGGCGGCGATCGACTGGGACGAGGGGAGGAGACGGAGTCAGGGGAAGTCGAGGTCTAGGTGGAGGACGGCGAGGGTGACAGGTGGTCGACGGTGGCGAGCTAGGGGGATCGAGGTGGTGGTGATCTGGGCTAGGGTGGAGAGGAGGGTGGAGCTCGTCGGGTGCTGCACAGGGGAGAAGTCGAGGATGATGGGGGTGACTGGGGCCGATGAAGGAGACGACGCTGGTGGAGTCGAGGATGGGGCTCGTCGGCTGGGCTGCGGGACTCGGGCGTGGCGAGCTAGGGTTCAGGCGTGGAGCGGGGGATGATGCTGGACTCGTCGGACTAGGGTTCAGGCATGGGTGAAGTCGACGGAGAGCGGCGGCGCGGGATCTGGAGAAAGGCGACGGCGCTAGGGCACGAACGTCGAGGCCATTTAAGGGCCGCTACAGTGATTCCGAGGGGAATCCGACTTAGGGTTCAGTTTGGGTTTCGGGTCCGGGTCGGGTTTGACTCGGATCCGACCTGACCCGTTATGCTGGGTTGGCTTGATTCGGTTCAATCAGCGGTTCGGTTTGGTTTAATTTCAATTAAACCCGGTTTATTTAAGGGGTTTAATTAGGGTTTATTTACATTGGTTTTTAGGGCTTTAAACGGGTTTTCGGAGTCCAATAAATCCGCAAAAAATTACCCTATGTCCGGTTTTCCATTTTACACCATAAAATATTATTTCTGTAATATTTTAATATTATTTAACTTCATTTAAAAATTCTTTAATCATAAAATACCTTAGTTTTTAAAAACAGAAATATCCCAAAAAATTACAGAAAATTGTGAAAAATCCAAATTAAAATACTTGAAAAATTAGGGGGCTTACATGAACCGTGTAGAGGATCGGGTCTTAGCAACTGAAATCAACTATAAAATAGATAATTCCCTTTAGACTAGGGCGTCTCTTTGAAGCTAAAGCTAATCTGAAACAAAAAATCCTTGTTGATGAGGCATTTTGGAAACAAAAAGCCAGACTTAAGTAGAATTTACAAGGGGAACGTATCTCTAAGTACTTCTATGCATGCCTATCTAACAAAAAGAGGAAGCTTTATATCCACAATTTCCAAACTGAGGATAGCAGACTCATTTCAGATAAGAAAGAGATTAAGCATGCTGCAAAAATTTATTTTGTCAATTCCTATGCTCCGGAGTCCTGTATTGATGATGAGTTTCTGGATATTAGCCCTCTTCTTATTTCTTAAGAAGATAACAAACTTTTGAGTCTGCCATCCTATCAATTTCAATTGTTCTACAGATTTATTTGCAATGGTTTTCAACTGTTAGTGTGTGTCAGGTCGTGTCGTATCGTATCGTGTCGTGTCGTGTTGTGTCATGTCGTGTTAGAGAGAAAGAGAGAGAGAGACAGAGAAATGAGATAGAGAGAGGAGCTCACCGAGGAGGGAAGCCAGAGGAAGGACGCCGGAGGGAGAAGGGGAGCCGGAGGAAGGAGGAGCTGACGGCGGAGGGGGGAGGACGCGGCTGGAGGGGGGTCACCGGGAGGGATGAGGGGACGCCGGAGGAAGGAGGGAGCCAGAGGGGGGGGGGGACGAGGCCGGAGGGGGGTCGCTGGAAGGAGTAAGGGAGCCGGAGGAAGGAGGAGCGCCGGGAGAGGTTTGAAATTTGGGAGAGGGAGAGAGAGAGATCGAAGGAAATGGGGGGAACACCAGCCCTAAATGAAAAATTTAGCGATGTTTTTAGCGACTCTAGTAATGACGTCGCTAACTAGCGACGTTAGCGACGTCTTTAGCGATGCCAATAACGACGTCGCTAACGACGTCGCTAAAAGTCTAATAATAAATACGTCGCTAAATTAGTCGCTAAACGAAACATATTAGCGACGTTTAGCGACCTTAATTGAACTTATGGCGACTAATCTTTTAAAAACTGAATAAAAGTAGCTAAACGTCGCTAAACGTCGCTAATTAGCGACGTCTAGTGACGTTTTTACATGGAGTGGCTAATTTATATTATATTAGCGATGTTTTTCGTTTACGTCGCTAAAAAACGTCGCTAATCCCGCTTATTCTAGTAGTGAATGGAGTGTTGCAGACTTTCTTGAAAAGTCGCCAAAGTCGAAGGAGTCACATCCCTCTTTCTCGGAGTTTGAGGCATCTCGACTTCAAGCACGGGCTGCTCCACCGGAGTCGCTGCTGTTGTCGCGGACTGGTTGGAAGCCAAAGTCTGCACGATCTTTTGCAGGACATCTACCTGCTTCTGTTGGACTGAGAATCGAGCTTCTATATTGTCTTGAAACTTGAGTTGTCTTTCCTCCGCTCGCTTCTCGGCCCGTTCGTAGCGAGCCTCATCCCTATGTTGGTTTGCCTCCAACATCCGCATCAGTTGCTGGATGGGATCGTCGCGAGACGTGGCCCGCTGGCTCCCTGAACTTCCCGAAGTGTCCGAACTACTTTCTTGGCCTTGTGTTTCGTTCGGTGCTCGCGTTGAGGATTGTGCTGGTGCCATTCCTTCAAAAGAAGGTAAATTATATTAGGATCATAATGTATTATGGACTCATTGCATGAACGTATCTCATTTTGGCCTAACGAGTTCAAGAGTTCGCACAGGAATTTGATCGTTAAATGAACTTTTCCAGTGCGAGGGTTAAGGAACTTGAATCTGTGCTCTAATACCAACATGTCATGCCCCGATTCCGTGGAATCGATGGCCGTCCCCTTGGTGTCACAGCCGTGCGGGCCTGGGTTTGCGCCCGCACAAGGCTAGAGTATTTTTGCATAACGAGCACATATTCAGAGTACACAGATAAATTGAAACACAAGTTGAAGATGGAAAAGCTCTCTTTATTGATATGAACATCTATTACAAACTCTTGAACGAGTTAGCTAATTGTCGCATGGGCTTACAAAAGTGTTGACACAAAATGAGATGGCAGTCCTGTACATTATATCCCTTTACTAAACTTTAAAATGGTAAAGACCTTCGGGCTGGATGACGGCCTTCCCACGGAGTTGTATTGTGTATTGAGTTGCTAGCTCCTTTCTTTAAGTACTTCAAAATATGGAGCGATCAGGTTGCGCCTACAGCTGGACTGGATCGGGAAGACGACTTTGGCTCCTCGCTCAGTTCTCCTTAGTGCGGGGAACCTGTTTCAACGAGGGTCAGTACATCGAAATGTACTGGTGAAGGCGAGCTAACCCAACTATACCAATCAACACGTTGTTTATAATAAAGCATGCATATTATTGTGGTCTTTCTATCTTGCCTTAATTCATTTACAAGTAAGCGGCATATAGAATTTACTGAAATGAACTTGCCACCGTTCGGTGGCTTTTACCTGTCCGTCTGAACCACCTGCACAATACTTACCATGCCTTCCATGCCACGAAGACACAAGTTAGTTTGCAACAGGTTTAAATATACAAGGGGATCACTGGCGTATGCCATAATGGACGATATAGTCTTTGGCGGAATAGCATGCAACGAAAGTACAAGAGGCGTTGCAAGACTTTTTTGTCAAGTACAAGAGACTAAACATTAGGTTCCGCCCGGACCGGATCGGCGCCAGTGCCCCAGCGACCGTCCGCAAGAACCGTGACCTTGTGCACAACTTGTCCAAGATCGAACGGTATCTAGGCTAAATTATCATTCATACAATTTGAGGCAACAAGAGTACAAGACAAGCAACACTTCATGATTTATTTCCAAATGAACAAGCATGCAATATAAGTAATCGTTCCCAAGTTGAATGACAAGGAATGTAATCCAAGTCTATTCCCCTTTTTATCTTGACATCTTTTAGTTATTACTTGGTATCGCCTGATCGGGACAAAAAGAATGCAAGATTTAGATGTGAAGACTTGGAAGAAGGGCTAGCTAATCGGTATGGTAGCCACTCACTTAGTTGGTTGGAAGGGAGAAGGAAAGAGGCACTTCAAGACTCCGCTTGTACGCCGCCTACTGCTCGTTCACCTGCATCCACAAACAGCTTGATCAATACCTCTTCCACGCTTTCCAATCTCGGAATTGAAGTGCAGTTCAATGAACGAAAACAATAAAATCCATCGAAACCGTTCAAGAAATCTCAAGCAAATCCGAAAACCAACTCAAGGCACGAAAGCAACAAGCGACATCGAAATCTGAGGCAACAAAAGATGCAGCGGAGAGGTCCCTCCTGACTCTGCCGCTAAGCCGATCCCGGGGGCACGATCCACTGAATATGGAAATCGATTCCAAAGAAACAAATCCATAACGAGTTCTTATTTTAATCTATCCCGATCGAACGATATTATCTTGTATTTCTTAGCCGCGTTTCCCGAATAGGGGGAACGGGACACCACATCCTACCCAACTAATTGGAAGTTTCGTCCACGAAACTTAGGAATAGAACCTACCGTTAAGGAGCATTATATTCGGAACGACGATCATGACACAGTGGACAATTATGAACTGCATGGTTTGATTCGCCACAGGCTAGACATAACCCAAGTTTCAGACGACATTTGTCGATTGCGTGCTCCGGCTTTTTACAGAAGTTACAAGGTTGCCTTGGGTTTCCTCTCTGTGGACCGTCGTTGTTAGGACGCTTTGCAGCGGTATTTCCTCTATCGTTGCTTTGGCGTTTGTGATTGGAGGTATGCACAGCGCCGGTAGGAACGTGAGGATACTGCGGTTCAAGAGATAGAACGTGATTCATGACTCCCTGTATAGTCTCGTACTGATGAACGACTACGTGCGCATGGATGGCAGGACGTAGACCACCTTCAAACATTCTAGGTTGGCTCGCTGCATCAGGTAAATAGGCGCTAGCGAATTTGGAGAGTCGGTTGAATTCAGCGGAATACTGTTTGACTGTCATGCTGCCCTGCTGCCCTGCCGCAGTTGTATAAACTCATTTTCTTTCTGACGACGCACATGAGGGGGTATAAACTCCTCTTCGAACGCGGCACGAAAAGTCGCCCAAGCGATCGCCTCCTCTCCATGGTCAAATTGAAGAGATCGTTGATGCACGTCCCACCAATCGTGCGCGTTAAGACGGAGCTGTAGTTGAGCGCATACGACGTGCTTCTCTTCGGGGACCTCTAGCAGAGCGAAGTGCTCTTCAAGTTCGGCCAACCAATCTAGAGCCACGATTGGGTCCTCAGTCCCGTTGAATGGAGTGTTGCAGACTTTCTTGAAAAGTCGCCAAAGTCGAAGGCAGTCACATCCCTCTTCCTCGGAGTTTGAGGTGTCTCGACTTCAAGCACAGACTGCTCCACCGGAGTTGCTGTTGTTGCCCCGGACTGGTTGGAAGCCAAAGTCTGCACGATCTTTTGCAGGACATCTACGTGCTTCTGTTGGACTGAGAATCGAGCTTCTATATTGTCTTGAAACTTGAGTTGACTCCCCTCCACTCGCTTCTCGGCCCGTTCATAGCGAGCCTCATCCCTTTGTTGGTTTGCCTCCAACATCTGCATCAGTTGCTGGTTGGGATCGTCACGAGACATGGCCCGCTGGCTCCCTGAACTTCCCGAAGTGCCCGAACTACTTTCTTGGCCTTGCGTTTCGTCCGGTGCTCGCGCTGAGGATTGCGCTGGTGCCATTCCTTCAAAAGAAGGTAAATTACATTAGGATCATAATGTATTATGGACTCATTGCATGAACGTATCTTATTTTGGCCTAATGAGTTCAAGAGTTTGCACAGGAATTTGATCGTTAAAGAAACTTTTCCAGTGCGAGGGTTAGGGAACATGAATCTGTGCTCTAATACCAACATGTCACGTCCCGATTCCGTGGAATCGATGGGCGTCCCCTGGGCGTGACCGCCGTGCGGGCCTTGGTTTGCGCCCGCACAAGGCTAGAGTGTTTTTGCATAACGAGCACATATTCAAAGTACGCAGATAAATTGAAACACAAGTTGAAGATGGAAAAGCTCTCTTTATTGATATGAACATCTATTACAAACTCTTGGACGAGTTAGCTAATTGTCGCACGGGCTTACAAAAGTGTTGACACAAAATGAGATGGCATTCCTGTACATTATATCCCTTTACTAAACTTCAAAATGATAAAGACCTCCGGGCTGGATGACGGCCTTCCCACGGAGTTGTATTGTGTATTGAGTTGCTAGCTCCTTTCTTTAAGTACTTAAAAATATGGCGCGATTAGGATGCGCCTATAGCTGGACTGGATCGGAAAGACGACTTCGGCTCCTCGCTCGGTTCTCCTTCGTGTGGGAAACCTGTTTCAACGAGGGTCAGTAGATCAAAATATACTGGTGAAGGCGAGCTAACCCAACTATACCAATCAACACGTTGTTTATAATGAAGCATGCATATTATTGTGGTCTTTCTATCTTGCCTTAGTTCATTTACAAGTAAGCAGCATATAAAATTTACTGCAATAAATTTGCCACCGTTCGGTGGCTTTTACCTGTCCGTCTGAACCACCTGCACAATACTTACCATGCCTTCCCTGCCACGAAGACGCAAGTTAGTTTGCAACAGGTTTAAATATACAAGGGGATCACTAGCGTATGCCATAATGGACGATATAGTCTTTGGCAGAATAGCATACAACGAAAGTACAAGAGGCGTTGCAAGACTTTTCCGTCAAGTACAAGAGACTAAACAATAGGTTCCGCCCGGACCAGATCGGCGCCAGTGCCCCAGCGACCGTCCGCAAGAATCGTGACCTTGTGCACAAGTTGTCCATGATCGAACGGTATCTAGGCTAAATTATCTTTCATACAATTTAAGGCAACAAGAGTACAAGACAAGCAACACTTCATGATTCATTTCCAAACGAACAAGCATTCAATATAAGTAATCGTTCCCAAGTTGAATGACAAGCAATGTAATCCAAGTCTATTCCCCTTTTTATCTTGACATCTTTTAGTTATTACTTGGTATCGTCTGATCGGGACAACAAGAATGCAAGATTTAGATGTAAAGACTTGGAAGAAGGGCTAGCTATTCGGGATGGTAGCCACTCACTTAGTTGGTTGGAAGGGAGAAGGAAAGAGGCGCTTCAAGACTCCGCTTGTACGCCGCCTACTGCTCGTTCACCTGCATCCACGAATAGCTTGATCAATACCTCTTCCACTCTTTCCAATCTCGGAATTGAAGTGCAGTTCAATGAACGAAAACAATGAAATCCATCGAAACCGTTCAAAAAATCTTAAGCAAATCCGAAAACCAACTCAAGGCACGAAAGCAACAAGCGACATCAAAATCTGAGGCAACAAAAGATGCAGCGGAGAGGTCCCTCCTAACTCTGCCGCTAAGCCGATCCCGGGGGCACGGTCCACTGAATATAGGAATCGATTCCGAAGAAACAAATCCATAACGAGGACGAGTTCTTGTTTCAATCTATCCTGATCGAACGATGTCATCTTGTATTTCTTAGCCGCGCTCCCCGAATAGGGGAAACGGAGCACCACGGAACTTGGGGCACTAAAAAGAAATGAGACAAGGGAGCTTGTTCCGTTGCCTAAAGGAAATAGAACAGTTGGATGCAAATGAGTTTTCACAGTAAAGGAGACACCAGAAGGAAAGGTGGAGCGGTACAAGGCAAGGTTGGCTGCAAAGGGATTCACTCAATCCTATGACATCGACTATGATAAGACATTTGCTCCAGTGGCAAAGATGAGCACTGTGAGAACCCTGGTCCCCCCTTACAGCAAACCATCTGTGGCAACTGTATCAATTGGATGTGAAGAACGCTTTTTTTCATGGGGACCTACAAGAGAAAGTATACAATGGAGACCTCCCCCTCGGGGTTTTATATGAAGCAGTCGACGGAAAAGGTGTACAAGCTAAATAAATCACGGTATGGGCTCAAGCAATCTCCTCGAGCCTGGAATGATAGATTCAGGAAGGCTGTCACAGGCCTGGGGTACCGCCAGACCAATACAGATCACATAATTTTCTTCCAGCATGCAAGATGCCACATCACCATACTTGTAGTGTATGTCGATGATATAGTGATCATAGGTAATAATGAGGAGGAGATCACCCAGCTGAAGTCAAAACTCGCCATGGAGTTTGAAGTGAAGGACTTGGGAATGATGTATTTTCTCAAGATCGAGGTGTCTCGCGAAAGAGATAGGATCGTCCTCAGGAAGTATGTACTAGATTTGCTCACAGAGACTGGTATGCTGGGATGTCGATCGACAGTCACTCCAATCGATCAGAAAGATAAGTTGGGTGCAAAGACATGAGAGCATGTTGATCGTGAGAGATATCAAAGACTTGTAGGCAGATAGATTTATCTAGGCCATACTCGACCTGATATCTCATTTGTTGTGAGTTTAATGAGTCGCTACATGCATGATCCAAGGAAGGGTCGCATAGATGCAGTTTTTCGTATCCTGAGATATCTGAAGGGGACTCCTGGAATATAGTTATGGTTCAAAAAAATGGACACCTGGGTATTGAGGGGTACTGCGATGCAGATTGGACAAGTTGCATGGACGACATAAGGTCTACCTCATGATATTGTGTATTTGTGGGGGGTAACCTAATCTCAAATAAAAGCTAAAAAAAGGGATATTAAATCTCGATCATGTTCGCTTAGAAGAACAAGTTGCAGATTGTTTGATTAAGGGTCTTAATTCATCGAGTCTTTCTAAACAATGTGACAAGATGGGGATAATTGATATCTATCTCCCATCTTGAAGAGGAGTGTTAAGAGTATTAATGGGTGTTTAGTCCCACATCTAATAGAATAGTAGAGAGATGGGTTAGCCTCTCCTATATATATGTAGTTTCACCTATCAATAAAATTAAGTCAAGTGTTAAATCAAGCTTCTATTATATTTGTACGATGATCTAGTTAGTAACTAGTATGTCAATGTGCGGAGCATATTATTATGATCTATATATTGAGCTTATTCATTGTTGAGAAGCAACAATGTGACTTCTGTCGCAGGCAGCAAAAACTGCGATGAATAATATTTTCAGGGGATCCGAGAGAGAGATTTTTTGCTACATATTTCTTTCAGGTACAAAGCTTTTGTTACAAAAATATTGGGGATAAATGCTTTGCAGTTGTTTCTCTCAAAACATAAAAATGATTTTTTTCCTTTTAGATGCATAAAGGAAGAAGAAGAAACATCCAGCAGTGCAACATAGTAAAAAAGAATTATTGGTCCAAATAATTTGCATTACAACAATTTCTTGATGCTAAATAGATATACTCAAAGTTTTAGCCATCATCATCGTTTATCAATATTGAAAGCACCAGACTCTAGAACAATATTCAAAACCGTGCCAAATTTTTTTCTAACAATATAAATTTAAATGATAAAAGGTACTTTAAAATTAAAAGAAAAATAATTTGTTGTTGGGTGACTTTGGTCTCTTTTAAAATTAAATTTTGTGGACTTTTAAGCTACAATGAAAATTATTCTTATATTTAAATAGATCCGGTCTTGTATAGAAGAAAAAAAGAAAAAGAAAATAGATCGGGTCTAGTATATATTTATTTAAAAATTTTGAGGTCAAAGCTGGTGCTTTAGTGGCTTTGGGCCAAAACCGAGCTAAGTATGCTGATTGTTGGGCTGGGTATTATTCAGCTTTGGACCGAAAATCGAATGAATATGACCGAATAAGAGATTATGTTTGCTTTGAAAAAAAAGGTATTCGGTTTCAAGTTTGAAAATACTAAAAAAAATTATTCGATTTTAGTTTTGGATTTAGGTTTCAGTCAAAAACTGAAAAACGAATAAGTTATTCACTTATGTAAATATCCTCAATTCAATGCATATTGTGTGATGAAAAATATGTTTATTTTTAAAACAATAACTCTATGTATGTGTTTTGAAGTCCAACATTGGTAATTTAATAACTAGTTCGACTTTGGATGCAACTTTAAAATACAACAAATGTGTATATAAAAATTATAAATTTTAATATAATTTAACACGCTCCCAATTTTGGGCCATATCTATTAAACAATAGAAATAGTTCAACCGAATAAACTGGATCGATTATTCGGTTTGGTTTGGTTTGAATTGGTTTCGGTTTTGGATTTTTAGAATTTTGGTTTATTCAATTTTGATTATTTCGATTTGTTTAAAATCGAATAAACAGAATGCTCACTCTACACGACCGTAGCTATAGATTCTTAAAGTTGTGCAAAAGTCCCTGAATAATTTAATTGTAGTACATTACTAACGTTAATCTATCAGCGACTAACTATTTGAATATGAGTTGAGAATAATTTTTTTTTTTAGTTCAGTAGTAATTTAGGGAGGAATGACAATTTTCTCTGGTCATAAGAAAGTCCAGTTAGATCATCAGAAAACATTGCTAATTGAATTATTCAGTGACAATGATGTCACGGTGTTATCAACACTGTCCGTAGAGCATGACATGAGCACCATGTATTATGACTTCCAATGTATTTAGAAGAAGAAGAAGAAAAAAATCTCAATTTTCCCAATACTACGTCATCCAAAAAAAAAAAAAAACCCTTCATCTGGTCTACTAATATACAATTATTTCTCAAATTTCTCAATTCTTTATTTATGTTATTTATGTTATTTATATATTTATTTATTTTGCCTTTTTTGTGTATTTTTTTTCCTTCTCTTTTTATGTTTCCATTTTTTTTTGTTTTGTTTTGTTGTTTTGTTTTGTTTTTTTATAAAAAAAATTTGTTTTTTTTTGTGTTTTTTTATTTTTGTTTTTTTATTTTTTGTTTCTATTTCCCTTATTTTTTTCCATCTTTTTCTCCCTTTTTTTTTACAATTTTTTTCGTTAAAAAACTTTTTTTTTGGTATCTTGTTTTTAAAAACAATTATTTCCCTCTCCATTTCTTTTTTGTAGTATTTTTGTTGTTGGTCTTGGGAGGAGTTCCCATCCTATGGGGAGAATATCCCGGACTGCAACAATCGTCATCCGTGTGTCGAAGAAGCTCCGGAGTGCGACGAGTGCCATCAGTATACTGGAGAAGCTCGGGAAGCTGAAGGCGTCGAAGCAGAGTTCAGAAATATGCAGTCTGAGAATATGCCATGACTAGACAAAGTTATGTCCGAGCTCGGTCAGGCGAGTTCGATCGGTTTCAGACAAAACTCTTTAGCATGGGGAATGCTTTTTCGCTTTTCATTCCCAATAGAGTGGTATCAGAGATTTTGGTTCTGTTGACACCAACATAGTGGTATCAGAGCTTTGGGTTCAAAGTAGCAGGTGTCGGAGTTGACAGTCAAGCCAAGGTGAAGAGATGAACGAGAAGTCGGTGCGCATGGTAAACCTAAATGGTTCCAATTACCACTATTGACGGAGCAAGTTAAAAGATTTTTTGTTCGTCAAGAAATTGCATCTTCCGGTATTTGCTTCTGAGAAATCCAGTGAGAAATTCAATGAGGATTGAAAGTTCGAGCATATACATGTGTGTGGGTATATCAGGAAATTCATTGACGATAATGTGTATAATCACATCGCTAATATAGAGCATGCGAGGATACTTTGGGAGAAAATATAATCTTTCTACGTAAAGAAGACCAGGGTAAACAAGGTTTTCCTTATCCAAATGATAATGATGGATCTGCAGTACAAGGATGGTACGTCCATTAGTGTGTATTTTAGTGAGTTCCAGGGTTTGCTTGACTAGTTATCCTCTTTGGGAGGGAGTAAAGTTCGACGACGAAGTTCAGGGATTGTGGTTGTTTTGTACTTTGCTAGACTCATGGAAGATCGTACAAGTGTCCATGATTGCTTCAGGTCCAGAAGGCATGGTTAGTCTGGAGTTTGCCAAGAGCGGGATGTTGAATGAAGAGATGCGCACAAAATTATATAACTCTTCATCTTTATCTTATTCAGAGGCACTTGTTTTATAGAGCCGCAGAAGGAGTAAAAATAAAGGTTTGGACAGTAGCAGAACAAGAGCAGAGGCAATTCCAAGGGTCAGTATGATGACTCTAAATGCTACCATTGTGGCACGAAGTGTCATATCAAGGGAAAATGTTTGTTTGGAAGGGAGAGAAGAAGAGCAAGAAGGAAAATCAGAGTGAGAACACAATATTAGCTGCCTCAGTATATGGAGGCGATGCGATCATTGTAGGTGATAATGTAGTTATGAACCTCGCTTGTGATGACAATTCTTGGCTGGTGGATCCAGTGTCTTCAGCGCACGTATCTCACATCAGGATAATGTTTGCCACTTACACAATAGGAGACTGTGGAGTGTTGAAGATGGGCAACGAAGATGTGTCAAATTATTGCTATTGAAGATGTCCATTTGAGAACCAAGACATGTACGGTTCTTGTTCTCAATGGTGTTCGTCATGTCCCCGATATCTATTTCAACCTGGTGTCGGTTGGAAGGTTGGATGATGAGAGTTTCTTCAATTTTTTGGAAACGATCAGTGGAATCTTTCCAGGAGTTTTATGGTGATTGCTAGAGGAAGCAAGAAGTTCGGTCTCTACTATACGAAAAAATGCACAGGGGGAACAAGAGGTAAAGGCAGTCAGTGATGCATCTACCGAGTTATGGTACAGGTAAAATATCAGCGAGAAAGGAATGGGCTACTTCACTACACCAAATAAGAGCTTTTACGGCCCGTAATTTGTGCCGTAAAACTGAAAGTGATTCTGGGGTTGATCTCTACAAAATTAGAGATGCACACACTGCATGGTTGGAAAGAAAAATATGGTATCTTTCCAAATCATCCAAGTTTAATAAAGCCGACGTTGCTCAAGTTAGTTCACTCAGATGTCTGTAGTCCAATGAAGGTAAAAACTATTAATGATTTTTCTTATTTTGTGACTTATATTGATGACTGCTCCAGGAAAGTTTGGGTTTATGCTATAATGACCAAGGATCAGGTACTGTCTATTTTCAAAGAGTTTCATACCTCTGTTGAAAGGGAGACATGCAAGGAGTTAAAGTGTGTTTGGTCCTACAACGGTGTCATGTCCCGCACCCGCATGATCAAACACGGCTTGTTAGCGCGTCCAGCCTACGCCACAGTATCGACAGTAGTAAGCTGTTCTAGACCTCAATAGTCTCCAAATACTCATAATTATTAATCTTCTCATCACAGCACTAGATAACAAGAAAATACCCATGAACAATCACACATCACCACAGTCCACTATATCGTAGTACATCATACATCTCAACTTCAGGACACGAGCACGTGAACAACTTTCAGCCTACGCTGCAGCATCGACGGTAGAACGCTGTCTAGGTCAACAATACTATCTATCTATATCACACAATAATATATGCAACATGTTAATAATATCTTAACTTCATACGAAGGACAAGATGATAATATAATGATAATGTACACTCAATCACAATATGCTAAAGGAAGATAATGGCACGGTATCATATACAGGAAAGGAAATCACAAAGTCACAAGTCTAGAATAGCTACAATAATAGTCCAAGTCTATGAGTCTAGCAACACCATCATAATGTCTAAGTGGCAATAACATTTTAAAATGTCTAAATAGCTGGAGACAAATCCAGTATAATTGTAGAAATACTAGCTAAGTCTGGGAAATAACTAGTTGAGCCTCATCAACAACTGGTACTGGCTCCTCCTGTACTACTAGTGCAACCTCAGCTAACTTCCCATCATGTGGGCCATAATACGTAGGACACCAGTCCTCTTAGTAATCATCTGAAAAATATATCTAGTCATGATTGAACGAGTACAACCTAATAGCAGTTCCAATAAATGATAGAAGCTATAAATCAGTAAAAGCAATAAAATAATGATAGAAAGTAAATAGAGATCATAAGCATAGCTACTAGTGATAATATCATGGCAAGTAATGGAATATAAGTAACTCAAAGTAATATGACAGGAATCATCAATATGGAAATAGAGAAGAACTAAACAACTAGTATTTTGAAATATTAGTTTGATATGTGGTCGTAGCACGGTCTATAGATAAAGATAGCTAGCTCAACCATACGTAATGTATATGATCAACTAGTTGCCATGGGCTATACTACTGCACGGTATATAAGGTATGATCACATATCCAACTAACACTTCTTCTGCCCCCGACTTGTAATGACACGTTCTGTTCAAGCTGACAGCCGATTCAAACGGCGCAAGTGCAATGACCCGACCCGCTTTGCTCAGCGAGAAGACTCGTTTGAGGCAAAGAATTTTCAGACTTGGCCCTTCAGGAGTTCCGACTTAGACTTTCAAAGGCTCGCTCGGAGAATCGTTCGACCGAGGCGAATCATCACCAAGGTGGGTGGCTACGATGAACTTGTCTTTGCTTAGCCATCACACTTAAAATATGGACGATATATACTAGTCGCTAGGTGAATCACCCCCAGCATGCTAATAAAGAATACAACACACCTAGCTAAGGGAATAATCCTAAATTGTATTGCTCGTGTTAGAACAAGGAAATGAAATTTGGCTTATAACTTGGAATCTCGCATGCTACCTTTGCCTTGTGCAAGTAGACCCCGCTATGCCTCGAGTAGATTGTTATATACTCTTCGTAGTGTACTGCCTCACTTGTTTACACTGCTTGTTCCATAGATAATGTCGCTCGATATGTCCCTTTACGATTTTACTCCTCGTTTTACCCTTAGACCTGTGCCAAACGCAAATGCTTATATTCTTATATAAATACATGCTTGCCTGCTTATTTTGTAGTTTGTACTCGGTGTCTCGTTTCAATGCTTGTCACAGAAATTATGCCACAATCAAGTAATACTATCCGTATCATGCATGCATCTAGTTAGCCAGAAGACTATCAAATAGTCCTTCTGTGCAATATAAAACTGCAAGTATCAGGGACCATTAGGTCGCCAAGGCAGTTCCCGAACCAGGGGAATGCATTAAGTCAAGTTGAACACTGAACGAGAATCATGTCAAGCAAATCAAGAATCATAGCTCGTAGAGCAATGCTCGTTCAGAACAAAGATTAATGGATTATTATGTCAAGTTGTGAATATGGAATGACCCAAGACTTGCATGTCGTGGACAACTTGTTAACAAGTGAGATTTTCGGATCTCTGTTCTTGCGGATGGTCTCCGGGGTACTGGGGCTGATCCGATCCGGACGGAACACCTATTAGTCTGTCTGTTTTGGGCAGGATGGCATGTAGCGCTTATGAACTATCCTTCACGCCATTTTCGCTCTCAGACTAAGTAGTCGCCTGTTTCGGGCAAGATGGATGCGATGCCTCGTTCCTTGAGTCGCACGCCATTACCGTTCTTTACTACAACCGTCCTTTATGGCTATGCCAGCGACTCATGTTCATATAGATAAGTCATCCTCACTTAGTGGCAATCTGCGTGTGAGTCATTGCATCGCATTCAGTAATCGGAAACACCTGAACGGATATGGGCATAATATACTTGTACTTATGGAACACTTGAACATCTTTTGTAACACACCTAAAAATTCGTGTAACTCATGCCTCCGAAACAGTTCCTCGCACATGACGCTTTGCATGCTTATGTTATTGCCTTGGATTTCATTATATATGCCCGTGCTTGTTTTAACTTGGTTTTGCTTGGACAGGAAAGAACGGATGGTAAGTTGGTAAGTATCGCCGTGTTACTCTTATATCGCACGACGCACTGCCACACGAGTTAGGCTTTACATAATTATCATGAAACTGATCCTAAGGCAAGACTAGAAAGATAACTTAATAGATGGTGCATGAAACCTATATAACGTTTTTGGATTTATCGAGCGGACGAGAAGCCTCTCCACAAGTGCATTCATGTACTGATAACCTACCAGATTGCTTGCAGGGTGCGGAAGAATCTCATTCAGTGCGGATGTTCCCTTCGTGTGTGCTAAGGCATGGAGTTCATTCTGGAGCCTTGGAGCATTGCATCCGGAATTGAAGCACATATACAAGACATAATATTGAAACATCGCCTATGTATCATTCCACAATTGTAGCCATTTGGCACGCCTTTATCGTTTCAGAGAGAGAGATAGGCTTGAGCGACTTGTAATCTCGGCCTAGTACCGCCTGTAACACCTGTTCAATATTAATAAAGTGCTTGTTTTACTTCTATACTTGTGTTATTCAATGCTTCCGCTATTGACGACTCTGTGAACTTGTTACAAATCGCCTGTGCGTTTCTAATTCTGCTGCGCTCGGACAATCTATGCGACTCTGTGGCTTAGACCTCTTACTGCCTGTTCGGATCATCGCCTTGCACGGGCGCGGCTTATGCTCGTGCGGTATTACGTCCAGATGGGAAAGATCATCTCGCGGGAGCACTGGAGCAGTGATTCGCGCCCAACGGGGACGATCGATTACCTGCAGGAGATCGGGGCGTGACACGAGTAGTACATGGATCCAAATCACGACACGTTCTGACATGGTAATCACGATGCACGCTCTATAATATCATGCACACTGATCACGGCCTATATGTATATAATCACGAAGAAATAATGAAGTGATCACGGGAAAGAATATCTCATGACGGAGATCCAAGTGTACCAATCCGTGTACCATCGTGTCAAGAATCAAATATCTCAATACTAAATACATCTAACATAGAGACTATCAAGTAAGAAAACTATCATAGAATGTACTCACCTGAGGTCTAGAGCATTAAATATCAAATAGTGTCTGTACTGGAGTTCAAGTGACATATATATATTATCCATGTTAACAGGCACTACCAGAAAAATGGCTTTTCTTGACGATTTTTTCTCATCAAGAAAGGATTTTCTTGACGGTTCTAGATCTGTCATCTAGGCCACAATCAAGAAAATTCTTCACTTTTCTTAACGGTTTCTGTTTTTCTTTTCTTGACGACCGTCAAGTAACAATCCTTTCTTGACGGTTTTAACCTGTCAAGAATACTTAACCAAAAACCATCAAGATAAATAAATTTTTTTCTTGACTGCGGCCTAGATGACGGGTAATGACCGTCAAGAAAGTCATTTCTTAACGGGAAAAAGCCGTCAAGAAAAGCCTTACTTAATGTTTAAAAACCATCAACAAATGATATTTAACATAATTCAGATATTTGTTGATGTTTTCTAACCATCAAGAAAAGATGATTTTTGTTTAACCAAAATTCTATTTATAATTACACATTATATGCTTCCCTTTGCCAATGACCGAAACACACACATAATATCAATATATTCCAGAACATCGCAAACATCAAAGAACTATAATACACATAATTTTTATTATCAAGTATGTATTTGTACACATCAAACATCCAACAACATATCCAAATATACCAAAATATATTATTTTTATTCAATATCTTAAATATCCAAGACATACATATACAAGTAAATCAAAATACATGGTGTCTTGCCTAACTATATAACAAAATATTTGAACCCAAAGCGTATCCCATCACAAATCACAACAACCTTCATGTTCGATGTAATTCCTGAGAGAACAATAGCACAACTTATCATTTTATGTTAATAAGATTGTTAAGGAACAAAAAAATAAGAGAACAAGCACAGTCGAATGCATTCAATCAATTCCTCCTTTGCCTATGAAGCCACGTCTTACAGTATAACTCCTCAAGAATCCGAAATCCTGAAAGAAGGAAAAGTAGCATGACATTATTTCTGAAGAATCTGAACTAGGACGTATTCCTTCATGAAATTTAAGTTACAAACGTTCATTAAGAAATCAATTGTTCAAAGTGCCTAAGTGTCTAGGAGGCTCTAGAAAAAAGACCACACAAACTATAAATCATAAAATCTGTGAATTTAATGATCAGCCTTTCTCAATTTTGACAACCTTCTTTTTATTGTGATAACCCACAAATATGATGCACCTATCCAATGCAACAAATAATTATGCAAGCAATTTTTATCAATTGCAAACGCAAAGTTGTTCATGAAACTATACAATGTCTCCACCAGATTGGAAAGATAAAGTCAATAGTTCAAAAAGCGCTAGAGTATCGGTTAATTCTAAGTAACCAAATAAACTTCTTTCCTTTGTAGTTCACGTAACTCTGCAAGAAAGAAGACTTGGTCTGCTCTTAGATCATTTCCTTACTACTGCTGGATTCTCTGAGCCTATAAGAAAATTGTTATAATACTTAGATTTGCAGAGCTAACCTGTTGGCATGATCATTATCCTGATGAGTGATGTAACATGCCTGGAATATTCATAATAAAAGTGGGAAATTAGCGTACCTTGGGAAAACAAACACATGGTTGTGGCCACAAGACATGCAAAAATATGACATTTTACTTAGCACTTGAATTAAAAATAAATTACCATAAGCAAATAGCGGATTCAATTTAACTAGTTATTGCTGTGCAAAAGAACCACATGATTGCATATGATTTATGGTAAAAACAAAGGATCTTTTCTACTATCCACATGCTAAGATTTTACAATTTTAATTTCTAAACTAGAGGAGAACAACATGTCTATTCTAGAAACAAGGTACATTAAACATACTATTTCTAAGTTGGGAACTTAACAATTAGTTCTTGATTCTGGTTTCCTTCAAGAATTACATAAATATATTGTCTGTATGCAGACTTTCTTTCCTTAGTTTCAGCTATGAAACACAGTATATATGCATATTTTAAATTATCATTTTGAGTGCAGTATAACTGGTAATAGCCCCACCCTCTATCAATGATATAGTCAAATGAGAAAGCTTCTGACATTCAAAAGCACAAAAAAGCGAACAATGCTAGTATAAATTTGTTTGCGAGGAAGAAAGATTGACTAACACCCACAAAGAGAACAAATGGACTTACTATGAATAGAGACACAATGCCTGTTGTTTTCTAAAGGAGTCTTAAGACTAAAATCAAGTGGATAAGCTTCTAGATAAGTCTAACAAATCTGTCATCATCATTAGCTTTTAAGTAACTATCCCATATATTAGATTTCCTTTCAGAAAACTATTCCATTTCAAAAACTTTTATAACATTATGGACAATGAAAACTTAGAAATAATATTTGCAAAATTCTAATATTTCAATTTAGTGGTCTACAATGTGGAAGCAACAAATTTTTCACCCTAAACTTAAAGTCTGCAAATAGTGTAGCCGAATTTCCAAGTTGATTTGTATTTCATATTTAAATATTAATATAACTAATATGTCATGCTTGAATACTAAAGTTCTTACATTTCTTTTGATCAAGAAATAACCAACAAGGTCTGTTCAACATGTTTGGATCAGTGTTTATTGCGGTCAACTTCTTGGACATAAACAATTGTTCATTAGTTCTGCCGTTTATAGCAACTGAACACAATGTTCTATATAGAGAAACATATGCAGGCATGTAGCCTTCGTGGGTCTACTCAGTTGCACAGGTGAATCAGCTATCTTGATAATGTTTGAATTTTTATACCTACCAGGGGTCGAGCAATATAGATTTATAATTTTCTTTAATCTGAAGTAAAATTTGTTTCTTTAATACTAATATATAGAAAAATAGCTTGATATTCTCATACTTTAATAACATATACATTTTCTATTTTCCCAAGATGGTATTTATCCAGTATAGTAGTTCAACATCCAGTATCAGTAGCAGCATCTAGTATCGGAGCAATTCTCTATCATCATTAGAGTTACTGCAGCCATCAAAGTTACTGGAGCTATTAACGTAGAGTTTACCAAATGCATTGGCTAGTATCAGAACCAATAGGCCGGTATCAAAACTGATAAGAGAATTGTACTGAGACATTCTATAATTATTATGGCCTTAACCATCAAATACTACTAGCCTCTATAAAATCAACATTATACATCAGTGAATGGACCTCCATGTCATAATTGCCATGTCAACCAAGTCGCTTATCCAATTCAGCTAGGTTGTTACAAGTTGGCGACTTGTACTACTACTGGAGAATAGGTATAAATAGGCAAGAGAGGAAGAGAAGGGTGTTCAAGAATCTAAATGAGACATTTGACCCTTTGCATATACTGACTCCTGGTCAACGAGTTTTGTGAGAAATTTGATTGAGAGTTAAGCTTTATTATCATGCTTCTGGATAACCTCTTTCGATTATAGATTGGTGTTTAGAATTCTCCAATGAAAGTCTATGATCAGGTAATGAAGTGCTTTTTACAAGTTGAAAGGACTCGGTTGTTCCTTGCCAAAAGTACAATAGAACAACCAAAGATAATGGTTTGAAGACAAACCTCATAATCATAATCCATATGCCAAAACTATGACACAATAAATAAAATACTTTCTAATACATCGATAGGTCGCCATCTTCAGAAGGTAGTCGATGGCGCCGAAGCCGATCCGCGGATGGATGTCGGAGAAGAAGAGAGATAGGGCTGTGGTATTGGAGTATTAGGATCGGCTTCCCTTATCCCCTCTTCATTTCTTTCTAAACAAAACCCCCAACCCTAGATTTCGAGGGTCGGATGAACCAGCTCTCGAATACCCCATGTGCATACTCACAGCCATCGCCATTGCAGCAGGACCCCTTACAAAACCCTAACCCTAGATTTTGACGGCAGGGGACGATCTAGAGAACGGTGGCGATGGACAAATTTGGGGGAAGAGGAGAAGGGGAAATGGAGAGGGGAGAGAAGGAGAGATAGAATTTGTAGGGCACGGGGTTCGCTAAGAGGACAGTGGTGGAGGAAAGGGAAAGATTTTTTTTTTTTACTTTAGAGGAGAAAGGGTTACGTTTCCTTTAGAGACACGTTATGAGAGCAACATTTTTGTGGTTCCTCGATGGACAGGAACCGTCAGCATACATCCTATAAGAATATTCATAAACTTCACTGAGATCCAAGGAGAAAAAAAGAGAGAAGAAGAAGAGAGAACATTATAATCATATAATCATGAACTAAGCAATGGGATTGTAGAGAAAAAGAACTATAAATGTGTAAACACATACATCCTCATCACCATTGCCATTTCTCCACCATAAAAGGGTTGGTTGTGGAGCAGTACAAATTGAGAAAGCCAAATGGATAAAGTGTTGGATAAAACATGGCTGCTACTAGAACACTTACTATAATCGACAATAATAATAATTGCTTCGTAAAGGCCAAAACATGGATAGGTAAGAACCTACCTTTAACCAGAGCTACATATAGGATGTAGAAATTAAAGTTCATGCCACATAATACATTATATATGATTATTAAACAAAAGAACAAAACACATGCTAATTTTCCCAATAAAGAAATCCACCATAAACATGCATCTATTGCCAGTCACCTGGAATTTCTAGAGTTATGTAATTCATGCCTTGATATAAGAAAAATCATATGAGCAGATAGACGAGAGCGATAAGTAGCTAACCTTGCGTATCACGAATGCACCAATCAAGACTTTTGATTCGGCTCTTAAGAAATCCCAGGTTGTCCTCATGATTTTTGACTTTCAATGCTACCTTCTTTATTCCCTTCTCCAGTTCCTGCAATGAAATAAAGCACAAGATGCTAGATGGTCAGAGTATTCCTACACTAGGGAGCACAAAATGCTTACTTGAGCCATCCTCGCAACTCACAAGAGAGTGGTTTATTATCGTTTCCACTTTAAAGATTTGACAACCACTTTTAAGACCTAAATGGCCAATATTTATATGCCAAATCTAATAAAAAAATATCGTTCTACAAAAGAAACCATCCAGTGCATCGACTACCTAAAATATTAATGACTTCATATTATAAACCCTATCCAGTGCATCCACTATCCAAGCTAAAACCAAGCTAAAATACCAAGCTAAAACCAAGTTCTCATCTTTAGGGTTGACTTCATATTATAAATCCCCATCCAGTGCATCCATTACCTGAAATATTAATGACTTAAGGATTTCTTAAAACAAACAATTTCTTCTACAATATAATTTGAAAGCATAAAGTCATAAGAGTAGTAAGGTGATTACCTTATCAAAAATAAAATATCAGGTATCCCCCTCTCAGCTTCTGAATGGATAGTATCAAAAACAAATGGAGCTTGCAGGTAGATACTCAATGCACTCTACACAAACATGAACTAGAAATAGGTACATATATTGTTATGTCCAAGATTGCAGTAATGCAGAAGAATATGCATCGACACGACAATCAGACAACTGAGCAACCTTCAAATTATTTATAAGTAAAACCGTTCATCATATAAAAAAACAAAAAAGAGTGCAAAAATAATATGAATTGCTTGTAATCACTAATTTATATGAAGTTCACGGCTAAAATTGCATTACAATTTAAATATGTATAAAATGGATTCATTAGATCCAATCTTGACTTATTTCGAGTAGAACAACTAACTATAGTACATAATATACACATATTGGCGTGATGCTATAACATGGTATTACTGATAAAAAAATATAAACTCAAATGGTTAATATAATGGTTAATGCATTAAACATATAAGATATGCTGGAACCTTATGGCAAATGTGAAAGCCCGAGCCATCATGGTTCTAGCAATTCATTTATTTTTGGTGAATGATGGCTTCTAACATAATAATTAAGGGGTTTGTTTACTAACGGCCTAAATATTTCAACTAAAAAAAAAAGAAAGTTTCTATGATTACGGAAGTTTCTATGACTTTTGTTGGGTCCAGAACACCTGATATCATTATAGTCATTAGTCTTCTATTGGTTTTTAAGATTCCATTTTCAAAGGATACACTACGTTAGTATCCCATCTTCTATTGTTTTTAGGATTCCATTTTCTTTATGGTATCCACAATTGCTACTTCATGGATTTCTTCCAGGTACTATATATGGTATCTACTACTTCTATTTGTATACAGGGTTCCAAAATGACAACAAGCTTACTAAAGTCAAATTTACACCACTAGAGTCCCTCTAAGACAACATTTGGACCAAACTTTACACACGATATTACTCTAGATATAATTAGTTATCTTTCAAAAGTAATCTTTATTTTGTTCCAATGACATAATTGGATAGTGAATATAGGAAAACAAACTATAGGATAGTTGCTACTAAAAGACTCCTTCCCAATAAATTTGTTGCTTTAGCACCTACAGAGGTTTGAATTTTTTTGTTGATTATCAGATAAATAAATAAAACACCCACCAGATCATAATTGCCACAAAAACAAGCTCAAATAATTAAAAACAAATTATTTGAAAGAGAATTGTAGAATCATACAACTAGTAAAGTCGACGGAGGTGACGAGACGGTCGGGGAGGAGGCAGTCGCGGTCGTCTTGGTGGAGGGAAGGGGTGCTCGAAGGAGAGGGAGGTGTCAGAGCGGATCTCGCCGGTCGAGTTGTCGAGCTGGACGATGTCGACGCGGTTGGGGTACTTCTCGAGGAGGCTGGCGATGGAGAGGGAGTGGTCGTCGTCACAGTCAACGTCGAAGCTCCTATGTGGTCCTCTGACTCCAGCGATCCGCAGTCGACCAAACCTCGGCAGAGCCCTCCGTTACCGCTCGACGACTTCATCGTGGGAGAACATTGACACCGGAACCCGCCCGAAATTCTTTAGCGCCGACCGGAGCTGTCACGTCCCGATTCCGTGGAATCGATAGTTGTCCCCCGGGCGTGACCGCCGTACGGGCCTAGCTTGCGCCCCACACAAGGCTAAGATATTTTCTTGTTTTACATAGCGAGCACATATTCAGAGTACGCAGATAAATTGAAACACAAATTTGAAATATGGAAAAGTTCTGCTTTATTGATAATATGAACATCTATTACAAACTCTTGAACTGAGTTGGAAGGTTGCCGCACGGGCTTACAAAATTTGACACAAAATGAGATAGTTGTCCTGTACATTACATCCCTTACTAAAACTCAAAATAAGGACCTCCAGGCGGGATAAAGGCTTTCCCTCTGAGCTGCATTGAGTTTATATTGCAAGCTCTTGTCTTCAAAATGCTTCAAAAGGTGGCACGATCAGGGCGCGCCTATAGCTGGACTGGATTGGGAAGACGACTTCGACTCCTCGCTCGGATCTTCTTAGTACGGAGAACCTATTTCAACGAGGGTCAGTACATCGAAACGTACTGGTGAAGGCAAGCTAATCCAACTATACCAATCAACACGTTGTTTATATGAAGCATGCATATTTTTGTGGTCTTTCTATCTTGCCTTAGTTCATTTTACAAGCAGCAACAATATAGAATTTTTACTGAATTTAACTTGTCACCGTTCGGTAACATTTACCTGTCCGTCTGATCCACCTGCACAATACTTACCATGTTCTTCCCTGCCACGAAGACACAAGTTAGTTTGCACAGATTTAAATATACAAAGGGATCACTGGCATAATGCCACTGGGGACGGATTATAGTCTCGAGACGAGAATGACATGCAACGCAGGTGGCGAGCTCCGCTACATAGCATTTCGTCCATAACATACGACTATACATACTGTTTCGCCCGGATCGGATCGGTCCCAGTGCCCCGGCGACTGTCCGCGGAAACCATAAAAACCTTGTGCACAAGTTGTCCGTGATCAAATGCATTATTTAAGTTTCTGATCATTTCATGCTATTTAAGGGAATTCGAGCATGATACAAGTTCCATAGCATAAACGGTTTTGCATAATCATACGGATCAATATATATCGCATAGCAAAGTGTTTTCTTATATGCATATCACAATTTATAGAAGAAATATACATTCTAACTAAAATTGAAGCATATATATAGAACATTCAAACGAACTAGCATGCAATATAGTAACCGTTCGCAAGTTTGATTGGCAAGCATATAGTTATCCAAGTCTATTCCTTTTATCTTGACATCTTTTAGTTATTACTTGGTATCGTTTGATCGGGGCAAACAAAAATACAAGATTTTAGATGTGAAGACTTGGA
Source organism: Iris macrosiphon (assembly GCA_036927795.1). NCBI lineage: Eukaryota > Viridiplantae > Streptophyta > Magnoliopsida > Asparagales > Iridaceae > Iris > Iris macrosiphon. The sequence goes on from JAYESA010000003.1 coordinate 108,111,130, forward strand.
AGAAGGGCCAACTGAATCGAATATAAGCCACTCACAAGTTTGTTGGAAGGGAGAAAGGAAAGAGGTGCTTTAAGACTCCGCTCATGCGTCGCCTACTTCTTTTCACCTACATTGCCACGAACAGCTGATCAATACCTCTTCCATTCTTTCCAATCTCGGAATTTAAGTGCAGTTCAATGAACGAAAATAATGAAATCTATCGAAATCGTTCAAGAAATCACAAGCAAATTTGAAAACCAACTCAAGCACGAAAGCAACAAGCGACAGCGAAAACTAGGCAACAAAAGATGCAGCGGAGAGGTCCCTCCTGACTCTGCCGCTAAGTCGATCCCGTGGGCACGGTCCACTGAATATGTAAATCGATTCCGAAGAAACAAATCCATAACGAGGATGAGTTCTTGTTTCAATCTATCCCGATCGAACGATACCGTTTGTATTTCTTAGCCATGCTCCCCGAATAGGGGGAACGGGGCACCACATCCTACCCAACTAATTAGAAGTTTCGTCCACGAAACTGAGGAATAGAACGTACCGATAAGAAACAAGGAAGGGAACCTTTCCCTCATGTCTGATTCAAGTTCCCAAGTAGATTCTCCGACCGAATGATTCCTCCAAAGCACGCGTACGAGAGGAACCGAGCGACTTCGAAGCAGTTTCTCCTTACGATCCAGAATTTGTACAGGTTGTTCGACATAAGTCAAGTCTACCCTCAGGTCTAATTAGTCCAGATTTACCACATGACTTGGGTCATACACGTACTTCCTTAGCTGGGAACATGGAAGACATCGTGTACTTCGGATAGTGACGGTGGTAGGACAATTTGATATGCAACTGAGGCGACTCATTTCAGTATCTTGAACGGACCGACAAATCTAGGACTTAGCTTCCCCTTTGCTCCGAATCTGGTAACTCCTCGCATGGGCAAGACCTTGAGAAATACCCGGTCACCTACTGAAAATTCAAGGGGCCGTCGATGTGCATCAGCGTAGCTTTTCTGCCGACTTTGAGCTATCTTTAGTCTTTTTCGAATCAAGCGAATCTTTTGGACAGTCTGCTCCACGAGCTCGGGACCAAGAATTTGCCGCTCGCCAACTTCGTCCTAACAGATCGGAGATCTTCACTTTCGTCCATACAACGCCTCATACGGCGCCATCTGAATGCTTGATTAATAACTATTGTTGTAAGCAAATTCGGATAACGGTAGATGCGAGTCCCAACTTGTCTTCAAGTCCAAGGCGCAGAGTCGCAGCATGTCTTCGAGGATCTGGTTGACACGTTCTGTTTGGTCATCAGTCTGTGGATGGTAGGCGGAGCTGAACTTCAACTTCGTCCCCATTGCTGACTGTAGGCTTTTCCAGAAGTGCGATATGAATCGACATCTTGATCGGAGACTATGGATACGGGCACTCCATGAAGTCGAACGATTTTGTTGAGATATATCTGAGCCAGGCGATCGACGCCCCAACTGCTTTTGATAGGCAGAAAGTGAGCTGACTTGGTGAGTCGATCGACGATAACCCAGACGACATCATTCCCCCGTTACGTCTTAGGCAAATCAACAATGAAATCCATTGTTATATGTTCCCATTTCCACTCCGGTATAGCGAGGTTTTGCATTTCTCCGTCTGGCTTCTGGTGCTCGACCTTTACTCTCTGACAAGTCATGCATTGTGACATAAATATTGCCACATCTCGTTTCAAGCCGTGCCACCAAAACGTCGTACGGAGATCTCGATACATCTTTGTGCTACCCGGATGAGAAGTATAACTAGCATAATGAGCCTCCGTGAGTATCTCCTTTCTGAGGGCCGCATCGACTGGAACGCATAATCTTCCCCTTACTCGGATCATTCCGTCCTCAGCTACCGCAAAGTCGGTTGCCTTTCCTGTTGAGATAAGACCTAGTATCTTTTGTAGGAACATGTCACCCTTCTGAGCGGACTTGACCTTTTCTAACAAGTCAGGTTCGAGGCGCAGTTGTGCCACTTGCGCCCACTTTTTGTATCTGATTTTTAGGGTAATACACAAAGATTCAAGATCCAGGCACAACTTGTCATCAATAGCCAAACTTCCAACGAATACTCGGCTCAGCGCATCAGCTACAACATTTCCTTTACCAGGCGTGTATCTGATCATCAAGTCAAAATCGCTAAGGAGTTCAAGCCAGCGCCGCTGCCGAAGATTCAAATCCTTTTGTGTATAGAGATACTTTAATCTTTTATGGTCAGTATAGATCTCACACGGCACACCATAAAGGTAGTGGCGCCACAATTTTAGCGCGAAGACTACCATCGCTAGTTCAAGATCATGTGTTGGGTAATTCTTCTCGTGAGGCTTTAGTTGCCTCAATACGAAGGCTATCACCTTGTCCCTTTGCATAAGGACACATCCCAATCCCTTACCTGAGGCATCACTGTATATTTTAAAATTATCAGGACCATTAGGAAGGGCAAGAATTGGTGCTGAGATGAGGCGCTGCTTTAACTCCGTAAACGAAGCTTCACAGTCGTTCGTCCACGTGAACGTCACACCCTTCCGAGTAAGCTGAGTCAGAGGCGAGGCAATCCTTGCAAAGTCTTGAATAAATCTGCGGTAGTACCCGCCAGACCAAGGAAACTCCGGATATCGCTAGCTGACTTCGGCCGTTTCTAATGTACGATCGCTTCTACCTTCTTTGGGTCAACTGAAATGCCTTGAGCAGAAATAATGTGCCCTAAAAAGGATATGCTATCCAACCAGAATTCACATTTATTCAGCTTGGCATACAACTTATTGTCTCGAAGGGTCTGAGCACCATCCGTAGTGTCCTGCGTGCTCCTCCCTATTCTTCGAGTACACTAAAATATCATCGATAAAAACCACCACGAATTTATCGAGAAAAGGGCGGAATACATGATTCATTAAATCCATTAATGCGGCAGGCGCATTCATCAGTCCAAACGGCATAACATAAAATTTGTAATGCCCATAAAGGGTCCGAAAGGCAGATTTGGGCATATCTTCTGGCTTAATCTTCAGCTGGTGGTAGCCCGAGCGAAGATCAACTTTTGAAAACATCGTTGTCCCTTGTAGCTGATCAAATAGGTCATCTATCCATGGCAGAGGATACTTGTTTCTGATGGTGACCTTGTTCAGCTCCCGATAGTCGATGCAGAGTCGCAGTGTTCCATCCTTCTTCTTCACGAAGAGCACAGGCGCGCCCCAAGGAGACACACTCAGACGGATGAACCTACGATCCAGCATTTCTTGGAGTTGGCACTTCAACTCCCTCAGTTCAGCAGGGGCCATCCTGTACGGAGTCTTAGAAATTGTTGTGTATTCGGAAATGTATCAATGGTGAAATCGATCTCTCGGTCAGGTGGCATGCCGGGTAGTTCGCTCGAAAATACATCAAAAAATTCTACCACAACGGAAGGCGACTCAATGTTTGCGTAATTCAGCTGCGTGTCCCGAATTGACGCTAGGTATCCCTCGCAGCCAGAGTGTAGCATTCGCCGAGCAGATATCGCCGAAATCACCATGCAGGCCCTGGACACGTCTGTTGCTGGACTACTTGTGTAGAAGAATTCGGCTTCTCCAGGCAGGCGAAAGACGACTCGTTTCTCTGCACATTCAATAGTTGCTGAGCACGCGCCGAGCCAATCCATTCCCAAAATAATGTCATAGTCCCGAACATCTAGAACTAAAACATCTAATGATAACTTCTTTCCTCCGATACAGACGTAACCACCTTGGCATACTGAACGGACATGTATTTTCGTGCCTGAGGGGGTGCTAACACTAAGGTCTAAATGCAACAGTGTCATTTCTATATTGTTCTCCACGGCAAAAATTTATAGATATAAAGCTATGTGTTGCACCAGAATCAAATAGTACACGTGCAGATATGTTATTAAAAAGCAATATACCTGACACAACGGTGTCCGAGGCCAGAGCTTCTTCTCGTGTCATAGTGTAGACCCGACCTTGAGCTTGATTACGCCCTTGCTGAGGCGCAGCTTTGTTGGCCTGGGTTGCAGGAGCAGGATTTGGTTATTAAGGCGAAAGCTTGGAAGGAAGCGAACAGTTTCGTGCTATGTGGCCTTGACCACCATAGTTGAAGCAAAGCGCTTTCTTGCTGTAATACTTGTCAACGGTGTGCCCCGGCCTATTATAGTACTCACAACGCGCCCCTGCATTTCCCTTGTGTCGACCACCGTTGTTTGGATGCTTTGCAGCATTATTTCCTTTCTCGTTGCTATGGCGCTTGTGATTGGAGGTATGCACAGTGCCGGCAGCAACATGAGGATACTGTGGTTCGAGGGAAAGGGCATGATTGAGAACTTCTCTCATCGTCTGATATTGAGGAACGACCACGTGCGCATGGATGGCAGGGTGCAAACCTCCTTCAAATCTTCAAGCATGACTCGCTGCATCAGGTAAATAGGAACTGGCAAATTTGGCGAGCCGGTTGACCTCGGCAGAGTACTGCTTCACGGTCATGCTCCCTTGGCGTAGTTGCATGAACTCGTTCTCCTTCAGACGACGTACGAGAGGGGGTATAAACTCCTCTTCGAATGCGCCACGGAAAGTAGTCCACGCAATCGTCTCTTCTTCATCATCAACAGGAAGAGATCACCGATGCACGTCCCACCAATCATGCGCATTCAAACGAAGCTGTAGTTGGGCACACGCGACTCACTTTTGCTCCGGTACCTCTAGCAGTTTGAAATGGTCTTCTAGTTCAGCCAACCAATCTAGGGCCACAATTGGGTGCTCAGTACTCTTGAATGGCGTGTTGCAGACTTTCTGGAAGTCGCCAAAGTCGAAGGCAGTCACATCCTTCTTCCTCGGAGTCTGAGGCATCTCAACTTTAAGCACGGGTTGTTCCACCAGTGTTGCTGCTGTCGCCGCGAACTGGTTGGAAGCCAAAGTCTGCACTATCTGCTGCAGGGTATCTACCTCCTTTTGTTGGACCGAGAATCGGGCCTCTAGATTGTCTTCGAACTTGCTTTGCCTCTCTTCTGTACACTTCTCAGCCCGTTCATAACTAGCCTCTTCCCTCTGCTGATTTGCCTCCAACATCCGCATCATCTGCTATATGGGGTCTACACGGGACATGGCTCTCTGGCTCCGTGAACTTTCTGATGTGCCAGAACTGCTCTCTTGATCTTGTGTTTCGCCCGGTGCTTGCGCTGACAATTGTTCTTGCGCCATTCCTTCAAAAGAAGGTAAATTACATCAGGATCATAATGTATTATGGACTCATTGTATGAACGTATCTCATTTTGACCTAACGAGTTCAAGAGTTCGCACAGGGAATAGATCATTAAGGAAACTTTTCCGATACAATGGGTCAAAGGAACTTTGAAGCTGTGCTTTGATACCAACATGTCACGTCCCGATTTCGTGGAATCGATAGTCGTCCCCCCGGACGTGATCGTCGTGCGGGCCAAGGTTGTGCCCCGCACAAGGCTAAGATATTTTCTTCTTTCGCATAGCGAGCACATATTCAGAGTACGCAGATAAATTGAAACACAGATTTGAAACATGGAAAAGTTCTGCTTTATTGATAATATGAACATCTATTACAAACTCTTGAACTGAGTCGGAAGGTTGTCGCACGGGCTTACAAAATTTGACACAAAATGAGATAGCTGTCCTGTACATTACATCCCTTACTAAAACTCAAAATAAGGACCTCCGGGCGGGATAACGGCTTTCCCTCTGAGCTGCATTGAGTTCATGTTGCAAGCCCTTGTCTTCAAAATGCTTCAAAAGGTGGCACGATCAGGGCGCGCCTACAGCTGGGCTGGATTGGGAAGACGACTTCGGCTCCTCGCTCGGATCTCCTTAGTGCGGAGAACCTGTTTCAACGAGGGTCATTACATCAAAACGTACTGGTGAAGGCAAGCTAACCCAACTATACCAATCAACACGTTATTTATATGAAGTATGCATATTTTGTGGTCTTTCTATCTTGTCTTAGTTCATTTTACAAGCAGCAACAATATAGAATTTTTACTGAATTTAACTTGCCACCGTTCGATGACATTTACCTGTCCGTCTGAACTACCTGCACAATACTTACCATGTTCTTCCCTGCCATGAAGACACAAGTTAGTTTGCACAGATTTAAATATACAAAGGGATCACTGGCATAATGCCACTGGGGACGGTTTATAGTCTCGAGATGAGAATGACATGCAACGCAGGTGGCGAGCCCCGCTACATAGCATTTCGTCCATAACATACGACTATACATACTGTTCCGCCCGGATCAGATCGGTCCCAGTGCCCCGGCGATCGTCCGCGGAAACCATAAAAACTTTGTGCACAAGTTGTCCGTGATCAAAGGCATTATTTAAGTTTCCAATCATTTCATGCAATTTAAGGGAATTCAAGCATGATACAAGTTCCATAGCATAAACGGTTTTGCATAATCTTATGGATCAATATATATCGCATAGCAAAGTATTTTTTTATATGCATAGCACAATTTATAGAAGAAATATACATTCTAACTAAAATTAAAGCATATATATAGAACATTCAAACGAACTAGCATGCAATATAGTAATCGTTCACAAGTTTGATTGGCAAGCATATAGTTATCCAAGTCATTCCTTTTATCTTGACATCTTTTAGTTATTACTTGGTATCGTTTGATCGGGGCAAACAAAAATACAAGATTTTAGATGTGAAAACTTGGAAGAAGGGCCAACTGAATCGAATATAAGCTACTCACAAGTTTGTTGGAAGGGAGAAAGGAAAGAGGTGCTTTAAGACTCCGCTCGTGCGTCGCCTACTGTTAGTTCACCTGCATTGCCACGAACAGCTGATCAATACCTCTTCTACTCTTTCGAATCTCATAATTTAAGTGCAGTTCAACGAACGAAAATAATGAAATCCATCGAAACCGTTCAAGAAATCACAAGCAAATCCGAAAATCAACTCAAGCACGAAAGCAACAAGCCACAGCGAAAACTAGGCAATAAAAGATGCAGCGGAGAGGTCCCTCCTGACTCTGCCGCTAAGTCGATCACGGGGGCACGGTCAACTGAATATGGAAATCGACCGAAGAAACAAATCCATAACGAGGATGAGTTCTTGTTTCAATCTATCCCGATCGAACGATACCGTTTGTATTTCTTAGCCGCGCTCCACGAATAGGGGGAACGGGGCACCACAGGAGCTTCCCTCCGCGTCGACCAGAGGGCGAAGAAGAAGAAGAAGACGACGCCAGTGTCGACGGAGAGGGCTGTGGGGGGTCAGCGAGAGGGGGAGGGTAGGTGGACGTGGGAATGGGGGAGGGTTGGTGGTGTTAAGCACTGGGGATCTGGGGGAAATGAGGTCTGAGTATGTGAAATATAAGAAGCCCTCAATCCCCAAATTTTGTTGAAAACATCATGGAATTTTTTTTGAAAAAATTACTAAAATGGCAGTAAAATGTGCGCGACAATTTTCTCGCACATGGTATTATTTGACTGTTATAAACAAACCGTCAAGTAATGCAATGGGTTTTCTTGATGCTTCATTTAAAATCGTCAAGAAATATGGTCAAATTTTGATACTTAACAAATGGGTGTTTTCTTGACGTATATCTAAAACCGTCAAGATTACTGCCTTCCTTAACGGTTTTGAGCATACTTCAATAAATCGACCATCAAGAAAGGCTGTTTTTCTTGTAGTGAGGTATTTTGGAAAAATAAATATGCTAAATTAACTCTATTCTAGGTTTGTAGGTCAAAACTAGGTCATCCTGGTCAACTAGGTCAATACCCAAATTTGGGTTCATAATTACCTATAAAGTTGACCTATAGAATCAAACTTGTCAATACTAGCTAATACTAGGTTGTACCAAGCTATACCTAGGCTTTTAGGTCAATACCTTATAGGTATTAGCTATACTAGTTAATAGTACTATATATATAGAACTCTAACTCATATATTAACTAATATTATATAATATCCTAGTTATAAATAATACTTACCCGTATCTAGTATCATTACTCATTATATCATCAATACCTTAGTTAGATACTTACCTCTATTGTTAATACCTAACACTTGCATTCACTCATAATACTTATTAATACTCATACTCTATAATACCTTACTATACTTTAGCCTAATACCCATACTTAGCACTTACCTCAACCTAGTTGGTAACATAACCTTAACTTAGTGTCCTAGTACTTAGTTCAATACTTGGATACACTACACCCTGCACTCATCTTGACTGATACTTAGCCCTTGTTACTAATACTCAGGCTTAACTTAGAACCCCTTTGGTATCCCATGCCACTACCTCAACTGGATATCCTAAATATGCATCTACTGTTATATACCCATAACCTACCTTAGTACCTAAATCTCATAACCTATAACCTTAACACAACCTCTCCTCATATCTCAACTTATCCTACCCATAACTTACCTCACCCTAGCGCTTAAAACCTTGGTATCACCTTTACCTTAGCCCAAACATAACTCAAAGTTGGCATCTCTAAACTGGCATCAGTTTTTACCCCACTTGATACTCTCAACCACCTGATAACACACCCCAAACTCATACTTCTATTCATAACTGTACCATACAAACTCATTGCTGCAACACAAAACCTCACCTACTGAACAGGCCCGAACCCCAACTACCTCAGAACCAGTATAAATATGTAGTCCCTTTGCAGTAAACTAGTCATGCAAATCCTGAATTAGGAAGCCCATATGTCTCAAAGCCTCAACTGTTTTCCTAAATTATTCTGTCATATTGAGAAGAGACATTGGTTCTTGATGAGCATCCGAAGGTGTCCAAGTTGACTGGACATCTTAGCAGACTGGTTTTCTAAAGCTCCACGAGATTCCACCAACTCTTCCATGCATTCTGCTAATTTGACATTTAATGCAGCTACCTCCTTCTTCCTTCTAGTTTCTGCTTCATCTTTCTCTCCCTCAAGAGCAGGGATATTATTAGATGCCTTTGCTAATGCATCCTTAAGAGATCTTATAGTCGCATAGGCATCTTGTAACTTGGCAACCTGCATATATCCTTCCACTTTTAGGTTCTTCAACTTTTGTTCAATATTTGCTTTGCTAAGTTGAATTTCACTCTTTTCTTCACCAATATAGTGCATTTGTTGTTCTGCCTTGGATAGTTCATCCTCAAGTATTTTTTTATGGTTTGAAATACATCTGCTAATCTGTTGGCTTGCATAGTATCTTCCTCTTCTAACTCTGTACTAGTACACACACTCTTAACACTTGTGTATACCCAAGTCAATCACTCACGTATCACACTCAAACCCACTGCCTGCACCTGGCATTACCCCCACTGCATATTGCTGTCCATTGCTGCAAGTTGCAACTCTAGTAGTGAGCTGAACTCCTAAGCTAGTACACTAAAAATAATGCACAGCTATATGCATCTGATACACAATGAACCTCTGATATCCACATCTATCCAAGCTCACCCATGACTCCATTATCTTGTACTCAAGCACACATCCACTTCTATTCCTCACTGGCACTGCAATGGTTTTGTCTTAAGCACCCACTCCTCTACCTACTGATACACACTAGATCTACTGAACTCTCATTCTACCATCTCAGGTTGTTGTCTACTGGAAACACAGAACACTCCCCTCCACATGACACCAACACCAAGCACTAGTATGCAACACAGCACTACCCCAATCCACACACACACACACTATCACCTCACTCACACACATTTCATACCTCACTGAACACAGCAAGTCCACCACATCTAACACCTCTAATTCTAGTATGAACACTCTCCCCTCATCACACCATATCAGTCTTGTGCCTCTCTTTAACTGATACACTAACCTGACACTCTCCAAACAACACAACTTCACACACTCACACACTAAAATCACACTAACACAACTCAAGCCTATGACACTCTACACAACTATGATACACCACAAAACTAACACCACCATACCACAATCTCCATGTTCCCCTCATGATACAACTCTTCTCAATACAAAGCACCATAAACCAAACACTTGGTGTGCATTACTTAGTGCACCACCCCAAGTATCACAAGGCTCTATGATACACCAACAAAACACATCATAATGATACCAAAAAACCCCAATTCACTTAGAATATATAAATTATGATATGTACATAATTAGAATAGTGAAATACAATGCAATTAATGATGAACTACTACCAATTGACTCAAAACCCCCAAAATACTCAAATTATCGATACGTATCATGGCGTATCATGATACGGCATACACGTATCCAATTGTGGATACGTACACACTACCAAACCATGAAATAGGCTCCCAAACTGTCAAGAGATCGTTCCCTGAAATACTTGGTGATCCAAACTCGGATTTCCCCTAATTTGGCCACAAAAATTCACATAACTATTATAATATGGCCTTCTAGCACCTAGTTCTTCTCCCTATAGGTAGTTCTTAGCCATGGAAGGGTTCCTATAGGTCTAATATTACAAATTAATCATAAAATTGAGGAGAAATATGGATTATACCTATTGGGAGTCGAATTCCAATAAAATTTCTCCGGATGGACACGAAATTGACACAAGCTTCTAGAATCCCCTCTCCAAGTATTGCTCCTTGCAATCCAAGCTCCTAGGCCTCCTTGGAAATAAATATGAGTGAGAAATGAGAGAAAATTGAGTAAAATTTGGTGGGGGTTGGTCTCAATTTGGGGAAGAATCAAATTAGGAATGAGATGAACTAATAAATGAAGAGGAGGGAGATTTCCCCTACTAAATAGGGCTGGCCACCTATTGTCCCCCTATCGTCAATGCAAAATATCCACAATACCTCTCAATGGTTGTCATGAAGGGTTATTTAATTAGGGAAGGGATCTACTCTTAAATGGAAGGAATATTCTATCTATTCTAACCAAACTAATTAATCAAGTCACAACTAATCTCATTGGTTGAACCAATGGGTCATGTCAAGTCTAGTTGGGTCCACTTGGGCTCACTAGCACTATGTCTAACTAATAGGCTAACTCACTAACCATTAAAACTATATTACACTATATATATATATATATATATATATATATATATATATATATATATATATATATTATAAACAACACAAACAAATTGAAATGACAAAAATATCCCTAGCTTGAGAAAGTGGTGGTTACAATCTGTGACATAAAGATAATATATACAAAATATCTTCCTCCTAAGTCTTCTAGAATATGTCATCCGATCCATGCTATTTCTGAAACATGATATGTCAAAATCCAGTCAGGAAGGAGCAAAGTACAACCCTACGAAATGAACACAATACAAAGTAAAACTGAAAATACAATACAACAAGTAATGAAATGACTAACTTGCAATACTGGATAATATGCAATAACTGAAACAATGAAATAATGTACAAGAAACAATTAAGGCTCGTGTTTGAAATATTATTTTGGTATATAACCGACTGGTGAGTACAATGTACAATAAGATATGATTAATCACACGTGTCGTGTGTGATTAGGTTATCGACAATACCTAACTACAATGGGGTTTGGTCACATACGTACTCGGTATTTTTCCGTCCCTATAATACAATCACAATGACACAATGAATCACAATGACTCACAATATCCTCGTGTCAATATCATGTCTAATATGAAATCAAGAAACAATATAGTAATACAATGTAAATAGCTTATCTCGTAGTGTACTTGTCTGGAATTCCAAAAGTGGTCAGGTCTGAGTCCTCGTTAGTGTGTCAAAGGACACGAATAATATTTAGATATTTATTAATTTCTAAACTCCTAGTTCTACTTAAAATCTTGTTTATTTGGAAATTTCTAGAAATCTAGTTTTGGGTTTCTTAACTAATTTCTTGCTAACTAACAATTCTTGATTTCTTGATAACTAACTAACAAATTATTACAAATGTTAACTAACTATTATACTAATTACTAACAAGTAATTTCTTAACATTTTATAAATTCCTGCACTGTGTTTTTGGGCTTTGGCCCACTAATACCTACTGGTATCACTAATATTATTAAGTGGACCAGTTTTCTTCTATTCTCTAAATTAATCTTTATCTAGAGAATGAGTCAGCATTTTCATGCCCCAGAACCAAAATACAGGAGAGCGGAGGCAGACAAAGCCAGGTACGTATACCAGAGTACTCAGTAACCTGAAATACGGTCACGGATGTCTAAGACATGTGAGGTTTACTCTACAATCCGGCGGTCCATCCTAGGTCAAGCAATTCTAGGTGTCTCAATCCTAGCCAAACAAGTTACAAGATATATCATCATCAGACATACACAGATGATCATGAAGCTAGTTGTACAAAAATGGAGAACTAACAAGAGTCTAAGTCATACATGATCAACTCTAGTTATAGTCTAGAATGTGTTTATTATGTCAGGCCCATAGGTTGATGTCAAGACCAAAATACGAGCTAAACACGTGCTCGGTGGCTAAACGCCTCAAAGAATGACATATTTATATATAGATGATAGTGGACGAATGAAAAAAAAATCGACTAAGGTCCTCTGGTGCTCCGAGTTGTCACCAACTTGAGGTAGATACGGAAGATCCTCGAATTTCGCTCCGAAACCTGGCTATACGAAACCGGTGGGGTCAAAACTCCAAACAACAAAGTACCAAAAGAAAGCCAATCTTTTGAACTAAAACCAGCATAACATAGCAAAATAGTAATCAACAACATATGTAAGCAATAAATCGTTTGGAGTAAGATAAACAGGTATAAAACATTCAGGATGTAGCACCGTAACAATATACAAGAAGAATCTCAATCATTCAATCACGATCAAATATAGCTTACGGCTTGCTACTATTAGATAACTAAGGTTATCACAAGTCCTAGTTACTAGTACATGTAAATCAAGATTTTTCGTACGGTCACATACCCTGCAGTCTATCCAGGTTATCCAGGAAAAATAGAGAAATAAATATAGACATGCTTGTATTGCAATACTCGATGGTGTGCTGGAAGTGTGCCCTCACGACGGGGAGCTCCAAATCCATCTGGTGTGGCCGGGATAACGGGATTGCATGTAACTCGAAAATCTCTCTCTAAATACTTCTAGGTTATTTATCTAGTTCATTATCATGGACAATTATTCAAGAATTTTTGACCGTAGTGTCCGAAATTCTACCTTAGACATGATGCAAGACTGGACAGTAGCTTGAACAATCATACACAGAAAAATCAACTACGGGAAATAAATCAGGCAATAAACATGTGCTATTGCTAGCCATAATCAGGACAGTGCAAGAATCTCAAGTCATGAGTGCGCTGCGTTGAGCCACTATCAGGAATATCAGTACAATATTATGATGTTAGGAAGGACATGAACTCGTGTTAATCAATGTGTCTATAAGCAATACCAAGAAATCAAGATCAATATAGAGAACCTTAAAATCGGGTCAAAATAGTCAAAGAAAGGCAAATGCGTAAAAGTACGCCAAAAAATTAGCTGACAAAAGTGCACCGACAGGAGCAAAATCATGTAAAGGAAATGCTTGCATAACAGTGTACGCACAATACGAGACAGGTGCTCGATGTAAAGGTATCAGGACTGAGTTTAGGCGTATTGTTGCACCAAAGGAGAATGCGTACTTTAAGCAAGAATGGCCTTTTGGAAATAAACGCCCACAAATATGCAGACAGAGAAATGTACCAAGGACAATACACTAGAAGGCAAAAAAATCCCACATAAACCAAGAAAATATGATAGTCGAGAACACACAAATCGATGATACGCAAATCGAGAACACATAAATAAATAAGCACAAAAGTCAAAGCTCGTTCACCAAGAAACCACGGAACCAAGAATGTGCGCCAACCGAAGAGCGTATTTTTCTTGGGGACCGAAAAAATCCTCAGAAAATTACGCACAAAGTGCGCCGAAAAGTTTCCTTTCCAAAAGTGCGCTTAGGGCACATTGAGATCCCTTGGCGTACTTTTGTAGGGGAAGTGAATGATGTACAATTGTACGCACAAGATGCTGCACAAAAGTGCAAACAGAGAATACTCGAAGATCCCCTGGCGTACATTTGTAAGGATAGTGAATGTTGTACAAAAGTACGCATGGGGGGTTTCTGCACCAAATTGCACCCAAATTAGGAATATGCGTATTTTTACGCGGGTAAAGGGTTGTCATTCGCACTTTCGAAGAGACTATTCTTCTTCCTGGGCCAGCACCCATGGCAAGCTCACAACTTGTTCCAACTCAAAAATCCATGCTAAAACTCCAAATCAAATGAACAAAAGCCAATATTGCAAGAAATTCTGCTAAAGTATCTAGATCTCAAAAATTCTACGTTATACTAGATCAATCCATGAAATTCCTTAAGAACAATATTTAAAAATGTAGGACCAATAAAACAAGAAAATCACAGTATGGTTCATGTCGGTTGGCAAGATGTACTTGCCTAGGGTTAAGCTCTTAGCCTAACTACTGTCAACTACCAAGGGTTTTCCCAAAACCACGGTCAAGGCCTGGCTGCAGGTGAAGGCTGGAGAAGAAAGGCAAGAGAAAGAAAAATAAAAAAAAGTGAAGGAGAGAGAAAGAAGGAAAGGTTATATACAAAGGTTGGATTAAATCGTGACCGTTGGATATCGCCATGTCAGCGATCCACGCAACTCTCTAGGCTAATCTAATCCATACAAAGAAAACCAAGAAAGTAATAGATAAAATCATGCTTTAAACACTTATTACATGAAAATATCTTAAAGTAATCTAGGGAATTAGGAAAAGCAAGAAATAAATCCTACAAAAAATATACGCATATCTCGGATACGAAAACCAATACGGTGAGATGAGTCTCACAACCCTCCTCTCCTTAGAGAAATTTCATCCTCAAAATTTCAATAAGGCAAAAAATCCAGCAAAATATAAGAAATCATGCTATAAGGAAAGCAAAAGAAGACCAAAACCACACAATCTATGAAAAGCCTATAGCAAGATAATTACACACAAGCCAATGACATGATACGAGATATACGAAAAGTATACCTCACGAGTCAAACAGATACGGTTAACGAGCTCAGATATCATCCTCACGCTCCCAAGTCGACTCATCCGGTGAGTGATGTCCCCAAGCAATACGGACTAAAAGGATAGTCCGTTCTTGATGTAATGCCCCGCTTCTAGCGGTTTACTTATGGAACACTTGTTACTTTGACTTATTTAAGAATCGAGTCTCGGAAAAACCTTATCGCCAAATAACACGGACGAAATACAATGAACCCTTCAAACTGATGGAGCGATTTCTATTGAAATGAGTCCAAGAGTTTTCGTTGGTTATTTTGCTGGTTGGTTTTGTGTTGCTTTGTGTTTTTTCTTGCTTTCGATGACTTGGTTTTCGTGATTCGCTTTTCTCACTTGCGCATTCTTTTTGAATCGTAAGAGAAAAGAGATCGAATGATGCTAACTAAAGTATTGTTGCAATTTCAGGACGCATAACCAAGGAGTGCTCGTTACGTAAGGCTTTCCCATCCTCTCGTTCGATTCAATCGGTGAGTGACTTTGGCCCTTCGATGAATCATTTAGTCTGTATGCCTTTATAAAAAGAATCTCTAGTTCACTTATGATGCCTATCACTATGCTAAATATTTTCACATAAACATGATAAGTTAAAAAGGTAGTAACTAAATGTTTGATACATGGAACTGTTGCATTGCTTGTTCAAATGAATATAAACCTGTCCCTTGATCGATTGTTATACCAATAAAAGAAAGATAGATGGTTATGTGCCATGTACATCTAATAAGAAGAATGTTGTATTACTTGCTCGTTGTTCTACTGTTGCATTATAGTAATTTTATTTTGATAGAAGTGCATTTATGCATCGGTCTGTACAAACTTGTGCACAAGGACGTACCCTCTCGATCCGTTCCTGGGGCACTGGGAATCATTCGACGTAGGAGAGGACAGGACACCATAAGACTTGAAGACCTTGTGGATAAGGAAGGGCATCAGTCTATTAGTGAGATGGGCTTGAACACCCCAACTGCTAATCATGGGTTTTCCTATGGAACATCATGTAGTTAGGTTGCATGATAGGATTTTCCTTCTTGGTATGCCTAACCATTTGATGCAAAAGTTAGATTCATGAGATACATACAAATATGCAAATTGTCGCTAACTTGTGTGTCTGTTGCAGGATAATCGTTCGGCCGTGGGTAAGAATTATCATATACATGGTTTAATTTATCGTTTATGTTTCTTTGCATGAATTGTTAAAAAAAACTGGACAACTAGAAAGATCACTTAATAATGCTATCTTCACATGTTTACTTAGTGAATTTCTAGGTTAGTTTGGCTACTGTCGCTCACCATTATATATTGTAGTACTGACCCACGTTTGTGGACAAATCTCCAGGTTCTGGTAGCAAGAGTTTGGCAAGCATTTTGAAGCTTTAGGAGCGTATCCCTTCAACCGAAGCCGTGCTCGTGCTACTTCTTAAGGCTTTCCTCTCCAGTGTGCAAGCTCTTCTTCTGCTAGGTATTTTGATTTTGGTCCTACTAAAATGATATGATGCTTGGGCTTTATGGCTAGTTTTTGGGTTTGTAAAAAGGAATGTTAGCCATCTATGGCATATTTTGTAATCAGGCAAGTAAGTACTTTGTAATCCAATCTTCATGTATTCAATAAAGAAAGTATTTTGTGTTCCTATCAAATATGTTCAACTCTGGTTCTCAGCATTTAAATTATGTGCCTTTATATATGTATATTTTTGTCTAACTTGTGTCTTGTTCAGGTACTATGCCTTGTCCAAGCGCAACTTAGACTTGCACGATATCGCTTCCAAGTGAGGACGATCAGTCCTTACGGGATCGAGGCATGACACTTGAGAACCTTCTCCCTCCTGTCCAAAATAGAAACATGCCTCTCCTCATACGAAATGTCGGTACTAATGACCAATTCCGAATGATCTAGGATATGGCTTGGATCCGAAATATACCGTCGTAACTGAGATATATGAAACACATCATGTACTTCACGAAGAGATGGCGGAAGAGCGAGATGATAGAAAACATCCCCAACTCGCTCGAGGATATCGAACGAACCAATAAACCTCGGACTTAGCTTTCTCTGTACCCCAAATTTGATAACTCCTCTGATAGGCAAAATCTGAAAGAATACAGGTTGCCGACAGAGAACTCAAGAGGTCGCCGATGCAAATATGCCCAATGATGCTGACGATCCTGAGTCACTCTAAGATGCTCTCTGATCTGTCTGACTATCTCGATCGTCTGTGCTATCATCTCGGGACCAAGCATCTGCCTCCAGAACCAGAATACTGGAGAGCGGGGGCAAACAAAGCCAGCTACGTATACTAGAGAACTCTTTACCCTGAGATACGATCACGGCTATCTAAGATATGTGAGGGTTTATACTACAATCCAATAGTCATTCCTAGGTCAAGTAATCCTAGGAGTCTCAATCTCAAACAAGCAATAAGTTACAAGATGTATGATCACAAACCATATAATAATAAGGCGTCCCAAACCATAAATACACAGATGATCATAAAGCTAGTTACAAAATAAAGAACTAGCTAGAGTGGAATATTACAGGATCACCTCTAGCTATAGTCTAGAATATGCTTTACATGTAGGCCCGCAAGCAGGATATCAAGTTCCAAAATATGAGCTAAACACGTGCTCGGTGGCTAAACGCCTCAAAAGTATAATATACATGATTAGGTGGGCGATGAAGAAGAAATCCACTCATGTCCTCGGGTGCTCCTCGTGTTCACCATCTTGAGGCAGGAAATACGGAAGATCTTGTGGTCCTGCTCCGAGATCTGGTCATACAAAATCAATGGGGTCAGACCCCAAAATAGCAATGTACCATAAGGGAGCCAACCTCGGAACTAAAACCAGCATACAAATAAATCAACAAGAAATAGCATAGTAAATAAATGTAACAGGGATGCTAATAGTTAACAGTTCTGGAGAGTATCAGGAATCAGTGCTTGGGCTTACAATTCAGGATTAGAAGCTGAATAATTCAAGACCGGACAAGACTAGAAATCAAGCAATCACGGCCAATCATGCCCTACGGCTTGCTATCATTAACTAACTAGGGTTATCACAATCCTATTTACTAACAAATGCAGTTGAGATTCCATATAGCCATATGTCCTGCAGACTATCCGGGTGGTCCAAACGAAATGGATACATAGTATAAATATTACAGGTAGATATATATTCACAAGTAATGCAATACTCGTCGGTGTACTGGAAGTGTGTCCCTCACGACGGAGAGCTCTAAATCCATCATGTATCGCTGGGATATCGGGATTGCATGTAGTCATAAAATCTCTCTCTAGATGCTTTCTAGATTATTATTCTAATTTTTAACCTAGACAAGTTATCGAGAATTTTTGAACGTGGTGCTCGAAAATTTGTCTTAGACATGATGCAAGACGGGACAGTAGCTTGACAAGTACATTCAGGACATGGACAAGTAATCAACCACGAAAATTTATCTTAACAGTTCCAGCAATTCAGTTCTAAAAATTCTAGCATGTCAGGAGTACGCTTCGTCGAGCCACTATCAAAAATATCAGTACATGTCAGGTGCCGGGAGTTCAGGATTTTAATACAATTACAGTCCATGCCCAGGTAGTCATATTCTTGTAAGCATCAGAGTCATGTTATAACATTCAAGGAAAGACTTGCATTCATTGGAATTCCCCAAAATAGGGAAAACAAAGAACAAGCCAGCAAATAGCAAGAAAATACTTGTAAGAGAAAATTCTACTAAAAAGTGGCATCGATGCATGAGAAAGCATGCACATCCAGATGCCAAAATAACAAGGCTGGAAACTAATCTAATGCATGATATAACCAGACGCATGGAATAAGCCGCGAATGAGCCCAAGAAAGTCCACTCCTAGGGACAAGTGCTGAACTGACGAGCAATAAAGTGTGCCAGTGAAGTGACTAATGTGACAGGCCATAAAGTTGTTAGAGAAAAGACAAAGTAAAATTTTAAAGTGATGCGCCGTAGGATGGATGCGCCAAGAATGGATGCGCATGGCACTCTGTTGCATGCTCGGGTTGTTGCATGCTCTATTGGTCGCATGACCCAAATGGCCTAACGAATTAATCCATGTGCCAACTAGAGCCAGACGTTTAGTCCAGAGCGCATGTGCCAAGTCAGTCATGCGCACAACAAGATGCGCGCATGTTGTAGGAATGTGCCAAGGAGCTTCGTGCCGCATAGCATTTCTGTCGCATGGCCTCCTGCGCGCATGAACTTTATCTCCTCCAAAACAGCTAGAACACCATGGCCGAAAGCTTCAAAAACCCAAAATTTGTTTTCTTTGCAAATACCTTGTTTTAAGTCTAAATCCCGTGAAATAAATTCTAAAACACTCGAAACCAAATACACAACAACATAGAACTACAAGATTTTGAAAACATCGAGCTTTAATAGATCAAAACCATAAAAAACTCAAGAACACCAAAAAACTTGAAATGTAGATGTACTCCATTCAAGACCTCAAAACCGAAAATGCCAAGAAATAAACAGGTAGAGAAACTCCTAGAGCACAACATAGATCCATAAAAATGCAAAAAAATAAATTAAATGCCAAAGTGCAAGTTCTTTCTCATTGGCAAGATGTACTTGCCTAAACCACTACCAACTACCACTACCACAGGGTGCAAGTTCTCGGCCGGGTCTAGGGGGTAGGGCTGGGCTACTCTTAGTCGACAGAGAGGGAAGAAAAGAAGAAAATAGAAGAAGGAGAAAAAGTAAAAGAATAATGAAGAAAGAGAAAGATAGGGCTATATATAGGGGATGGGTAACTCACCTCCCACAAACTGGAATTTACACAAAAGCAGCTAAAAAAATCTTAAAAAATACACAAGAAGCAATATACAGCAATAATACAAGTATACAATATACGAATATGAAAATATAAAAAATAGTGAGACGAGTCTCACAACTCTCACCTCCTTAAAAAAAAATTGTCCTCGAAATTTCAATAAGGTACCGGGCCTAGCAAGAAACTCCAGGAAGACAGGTAATAAAATAAGCAAGAAAACACCGGTATCCACAACAAGCTACGAACTACCTAGAATAAGATAAGCATGCACATACAAGATCAGGGCACGAGAAACACGAAAAAGTATACCTCATGAGTCAAACAAATACAGGTATCGAGCTTGGATATCATCCTCGCACTCCAAGTCGACTCGCCCGATGAGTGATGCCCCCAAGCAACTCAGACTAAACGAATGGTCAAGTTCTTGAGAATCTTCTTTCTCCAGTCAAAAATGGATACAGGCCTCTTCGCATATGAAAGGTCGATACTAACGACCAATTCTGAATGATCCAGGACATGGCTTGCATCCGGTATTTACTGTCGTAACTGGGATATGTGAAAAATATTATGTATCTCGCCAAGCGATGTCGGAAGAGTGAGACGATATAAAACATCTCCAACTCGCTCGAGAATATTGAACGGACCTATAAACCTCGGGCTAAGCTTTCCCCGTATACCGAATCTGATAACTCTGTGGGTAGGCAAAATTCGAAGGAATACCTGGTCGTCGACAGAAAACTCAAGAGATTGTCGATGCGAATCGGCCCAATGACGCTGGTAATCTTATACTACCTTAAGATGCTTCCTGATCTGCTTGACCAATTCAACTATCTGGGCTATCATTTTAAGGTCTAGTAATTGCCTCTTGCCAATATCATCCCAAGTTATGGATGATCTGTACTTCCTGCCATATAGTGCCTCGAAGGGAGCCATCTAGATACCTGCTTGGAAACTATTGTTCTAGGAGAATTCTATCAAATGCAAGTGATCTTTCCATGACCCACCAAATTCAAGGGTACATGATCGAAGCATATCTTCTAGAGTTTGAATGGTACGTTCTGACTAACCATCTGTCTGCGGGTGGTAGGCTGTACTGAACTTTAGATGGGTACCTAAACTCTTATGAAGGCTTTGCCCAATGTGAAAGGTAAATATGGAATCTCTATCCAAGACTATGCTAACTAGCACTCTATGAAGTCTGACAATCCACTTTAGGTACATCTCCGCTAACTGCTCTCTGGATTGGCCTATTCTGAAAGGAAGAAAGTGTGCCACCTTTGTCAGTTGATCCACTCTTACCCATATTGTATCTCTACCAGCTGGGGATCTAGGAAGACCTGACACAAAATCTATGGTGATATGCTCTCACTTCTATTCTATAATTGGTAAAGGTTGAAGAAGTCCCGCAGGTCTCTGACGTTCAGTTTTAACTTGCTAACATAACAAACATCGAGAGATAAACCGAGCTATCTCCCTATTCATTCCATTCCACCAGAAATGTTATCGAATATCTCTGTACATCTTTGTTCCTCCAGGATGCACTGAATACTGTGAACTATGGGCTTCTGACATAATCTCGTGTCAAACACCTTCGCCTGGTACACAAAGACGATTTCCAAAATGGAGAGTTCCGTCATTGTGAATGCTCAATTCTGCTCTACGTCCTGCCTCGCATTCTGCTCTGAGTCGCTGAAGCTTGGCATTTGTTGACTGTGCTAGCTTGGTTCTTTCCACTACACTGGAATGAATTTGTAGGATGGCCATCAATTTTGCATTTCTAGGATGTATCACTTCTATGACCATCTCTTGAAGATCTTCTAAATATCTCGATACGCCGTAAGAAAATAATCTCCTGCTCTCTGGCTCAAGGCATCCGCTAATGCATTGGCCTTCCCAGGGCGATACTAAAGGTCAAGGTCATAGTTTGTCATCAACTCTAGCCATCTTCTCTACCTCATATCGAGATCCTTCTGGGTAAAGACATATTTCAAACTCTTGTGATCAGTATAAATCTCTACTCAATCTCCATATAGGTAATGTCTCCAGATTTTGAGTGCAAAGACAACTTCTATTAACTCCACGTCATGTGTCGGATAATTTCTCTCATGATCTCGAAGCTGCAGAGACGCATAAGCTATAACTCTATCATGCTTCATAAGAACACTCACTAGTCCTTTGCCTGATGCATCACAATATACTGTGAAACCACCTGTCCCGTCTGGAAGCGTCAAAATAGGTGTCGTGAACAACTTCTGTTTAAGCTTCTCGAAAGAGGTTTGACATTCATCTATCCATTCAAAGCGCACATCCTTCCTGGTTAGCTGCGTCAAGGGTGCAGAAATTTTATTAAAATCTGACACAAATCTTCGATAATACCCAGCTAATCCCACGAAACTATAGACTTCTGCTACTGTTCTGGGAACTAGCCACGTCTCAATGGCATCTATCTTCCTGGGATCTACCTCAACTCCATCTCTTGCAATGATATGTCCCAAGTATGAAATAAGATCAAGCCAGAAGTCGTATTTGTTAAACTCCGCATGCAACTTATGTTCTCTGAGAACCTGATAAACTGTGCAAAAATGTTGCTCATGATCTGCTTCACTCCGACTGTATACCAAGATGTCGTCAATGAATACTATCACAAACTTGTCTAGGTAAGGCATAAAAATAAGATTCATGAGATCCATAAGTAGTGCTGGCGCATTGGTTGCTCTAAAGGGCATTACTAGGAACTCCCAATGGCTGTATCTTGATCTGAACGTTGTCTTAGGTATATCTCTAACACTGATCTGATGATAATCTGACCATAAATCAATCTTGGAAAACATCGCTGCTCCACTAAGCTAATCAAACAAGTCATCAATTCTAGGCAAGGGATACTTGTTCTTGATGGTTGTCGCATTGAGGGTACAATAATTAACACATAATCGCGATATTCCATCCTTCTTCTTCACAAGAAGCATCGGGGCTCCCTAAGGTGATCCACTAGCGCGTATGAATTCCTTGGTTCTCAATTCTTCAATCATCCGGAATAAAATTTCTAATTTTGAAGGTCCCATCATGTAGACTCTATATGATATTAGTGCGGTTCCTGGAAGTAGATCAATGGCAAACTCGATCTCTCTTTCTGGTGGCATGCCTGGAAGCTCTTCTGGGAACACATCTGGAAATTCACTGACTACTCTGGGAAACTGCACCTCTTCCGCTACCTCTATTCTCAGGATTGTTGATGGAGACTGTTTCACCTCTAGAAAATGGGAATTTTTTCTCTCTGGGGATATGAAAGATAACCTTGCCATCATCTATCATCATGTATCGGGCACTTAACCAATCAATTCCTAGGACGACGTCATAATCTCCCATAAGAAAATCTATCAATCTCGCAAAAAACCCTTGTTCGCATACTACGATTTGACACGAGGCATACACTCTATCTACTCCCACGATACCATTACGATTAAGTATATTGACTCTTACTAATAACGACTCAGGCTCAATTTTCACTCGTGTGGAAAATCGTGCAGACATAAAAGAATATGATGCACCAGAATCAAATAATACTGAAGTTGAATGAAAGTTGACGAGAATGGTACCTGCCATCACCTCGCCTTAAGCTAACTGCTCCTCCACAGTGACTGTCATAGCCTGACCTCGTCCTCTCAGTGTTGGTCCTCTATGCTGCGGACCTCCTTGCCTGGCCTATACTTGAGCTTGGGCCTGTGCATACTGTTGCGGCCTCTGTTGTTGGAAAATCTGAGACTGGGTCGACAAAGGCCTCGGACCCTGGTACTGTTGGATCAGTACTGGAGCCCTTTATTGTGGTCCTGCCGGGGAAGATGATGATGAACTGGCTCTTTGTGGGCAACATCCCACTCGGTGGCCTGAAGCTCTAGAAGCTAAGCACAACCCTTGTGCTCTGCGACACTCTGAAAGTACGTGCCCCAGCTTCCCACAATAGGAACACCCTGCTGAAGAAGGTGTCATCTGCTGCCGAGGTCAGGTTGTGGCTTTTTGCTGGAATGAGGCTGTTGAAATTGGCCTCCTCAGAGATCCTATTGTTAAAGCTCGAATTATCAGGACTGGTGCTGAAGACTGGGTGTAAGAACCTCCAGATGTGTGGGTTCTCTTCTAACCTCCCACTCGATCAACTATTCTTTGGGAGGTATACTCGTGCCTCCTTGTTGCTCTCATCACCGCTTTATAAGTCTGAAACTCATGCTGTTCCTCGGCTAAGATAATCTCCAATTGAAATCCCTGCTGGAACCTCTGAGCTCTGTCTAACTCGGTTGCCACCAAAGTGGGAGCAAACCGACTAAGTCTGTAAAATTTTACCTCACAGCCATCGACGGTCATGCCCATATATTTCAGGTTATTAAACATTTGTTGCAAGTCATATCGCGAAACCATGTCAAAGTATCTAATCAGAAATCTTTGATTGAAGATGGTCCAAGGGACGGGCGTTCTCAGAGAAACTATTTGCGATGCCCACCAGTCTCGGGATAGATATAGTAACTACAGTCGAACTACTAACACTTGCTCCCTTGCTGGCACTCCTGCTGCCTTAAGAATATCTTTAGTGTCTTGAAGGAACGCATCTGATGCAATCACATCCTCGGTGCCATAGAAATATGGGGCTTGAAGGCGCTTGAGGTTGCTTGCCGAGTTGTTGGCACGGGGTCCTCCTATTTTAAAAACCTCATGCACTGACTGAGTGAGTGCATCATCTCGACGTCCCAATGATGCCAACAATTCTCGAAGGATTCTAATTAACACACTGGTATCTCCCCCTGTATCAGGTATGGGTTGCACTGGTGGAACTCCTACTACGGGAGGTACTAGCTGAACCCGGGGTTCCATATTTTGAGCCATCCTGGACTCTGATCTCGAATACTGAGGCTGGACCTCAAGAAGCTATTGACCGGCTGGGACCTTAAGAAGTTGTTGTCCTACTACTGGAGGAACTCGGGCTAGATGATTGGAAGGACCAGGAACAGTATCCCAGAAAGATAAAGGACACGAGAATCAAATAGGACGTACATGATTGATCAGGGAGGTAAGCAGATAATGAGTCAAGATTTCAGGGATATAAACTCGACACTAGAGGAGATCAAGGAGTGACATGATTGAGACATCTAAACTTATTGATAAACCCCACACTTCTGAAATTCGGACCTGCATGGTCCACCACTTAAACTGTGTCACTCCCCAGAACCAGTATACTGGAGAGCAGGGGAAGAGAAAGCCAGTTATGTATACTAGAGTACTCTTTACCCCGAGATATGGTCACGGTTGTCTAAGACATGTGAGGGTTTACAATAGAATCCAATAGTCATTCCTGGTTCAAGCAATCCTAGGTGTATCAATCTCTAGCAAGCAACAAGTTACAAGATGTATGATCACCAACCATATGATAGTAAGGCATCCCAAACCATACATATACTGATGATCATGAAGCTAGTTACAAAATAAAGAACTAGCCCGAGTATAATATTACATTGTCACCTCTAGCTATAGTCTAGAATATGCTTTACATGTAGGCCCGTAGGCAAGATATCAAGTTCCAAAGTACATACTCGGTGGCTAAACACCTAAAAAGAATAATATACATGATTAGGTGGGCGATGAAGAAGAAATCCACTCATGTTCTTTGGTGCTCCTCGTGTTCACCATCTTGAGGAGGGAAGTACGAAAGATCCTGTGGTCCAGCTCCGAGATCTGGTCATACAAAACCAGTGGGGTCAGACCCCAAAATAGCAAAGTACCACAAGGGAGCCAACTTAAAAAATTAAAACCAGCATGCAGACAATTCAGCAAGAAATAGCATAGTAAATAAATGCAACATGAAGTCTAACAGTTAACAGTTCTGGAAAGTATCAGGAATTAGTGCTTGAGCTTACAGTTCAGGATTAGAAGCTGAATAATCCAATATAGGACAAGACTAGAAATCAAGCAATTATGGCCAATCATGTTGGCCCAATATCTATGTTGAGTTTTTGAATATGGCTAATCGATTAAGTATAGCATTATGATAATCAATCAATCACTATAGTATCTTCTACTTAAACTCAGTATTGTCTAGATATGTAATATTTTCTTCTGTATACTTTCTTGTTCGTCTAACATGTACTTTCAGAAAGCAATAAGCAAGATCAACAATGGATATATGCTATATGTCGATGAGCCAAAGACGGCATTATACCAGAAGATTTTGTCCAACCGTCTACGACTTATCCGAATCCCCTGAAAGGTATTCAGATTCCCAGATCTGGTTATCTTTGGACAACTGCCATCAAGGAAAAAATATCTTCAAGTCAGCAGATATTTCAGAAGTTTGGCATCATCATTGCTCTTGATTTTCATATGTAATCTTCTATTTATTTGAGTCTAGGATTGATGTAAGGTGAGTCGCACTGGCAAATCCAAGTACCTATACCAGATACCTAGTCTACTCAAATAAACCAAAGAACATATCCACCAAATTAGGCCACATTCATTAACAAAGTCTACCATACTTAGAAATCGAACTCGGACCAAACTCGTGCCGAACTCGGACATAACTCGATTACCCTTTTGGTATAAAATCAACCAGTTCAATAAGCTCCTGATTTCTTGGCCCAACGATTGAAAATTTGAATTAAACCCCATCCGAATTCTGGCCGAATTCTGTTTGCCTACACACTATAAATAAGATTGGATTTTCACATTCTTACTCACTCAACTATTCTTAATCTTTCTATCCTATAGTGAGTAAACCCTCAGAGCCTAAAATTTCTTATCTCCAAGATCAACTCCCTAGCCTTCTAAGTGCCAAGTGGGGTCTCGGTCTAGAAGTCTACAGAGTTGTAAAGAGCTTGGTTCATCAAGCCCCTATTCTGTGTGAAATTGCGAGCCTTCGGATCAAAACTCGTGGTGTGTGAAGTTGCGAGACTTCAGATCAAATCTCGTGGTGTAAAGAAGTGGCAAACCTTCGGATCAAAGATTATAATTCACTATTGGTGATTATAGTGGATAAAACTCCGAGCAAGAGTTCTCGGGACTGGACTAGTCCTCTCAAAGAAAAACTAGTATACATCGCGGTGTTTGCGTTTACTCTATCTTAATTTATTATATTGTATATACACTGCTAGTTATTTACTGCCTTCACTCTGCTTAATTTTAAATTGGGTAGATTATTCCGCTACACTCTATTCACCCCCCCTCTAGAGTTGTTATACACGGTCCTACAAATTATTCCCTATGGGTTGCTATCATTAACTAACTAGGGTTATCACAATCCTAGTTACTAACAAATACAGTTAAGATTTTATACAGCCACATGCCCTGCAGACTATCCGGGTGGTCCAGACGAAAGGGATACATAGTATAAATATTACAGATAGATATATATTCATAGGTAATGTAACACTCGTCGATGTGTTGGAAGTGTCCCTTACGACGGAGAGCTCCAAATCCATCAGGTGTTGCTGGGATACAGGGATTGCATGTAGCCATAAAATCTCTCTCTAGATACTTTCTAAATTATTATTCTAGTTTTTAACCTAGACAAGTTATCGAGAATTCTCGACCGTAGTGCTCAAAAATTTGCCTTAGACATGATGCAAGACGGGACGGTAGCTTGACAAGTAGATTCAGGACAAGGACAAGAAATCAACCACGGAAAGTTATCTTAACAGTTCCAGCAATTCAGTTCCAGAAATTTTAGTATGTCAGTAGTGCACTTCATCAAGCCACTATCAAGAATATCAATATGTCAGGTGTCGGGAGTTCAGGATTTCAGTACAATTATAGTCCATGCTCAGGTATCCATATTATTTTAAGCATCACAGTCAGATTATAACATTCAACGAAAGACTTGCATTCATTGGAATTCCACAAAATAGTCTAAACACAGAACAAGCTAGCAAATAACAAGAAAATACTTGTAAAAAATTCTACTAACAAGTGGCATCGGAATATAGGAAAGCATACGCATCCAGATGCCAAAAGAACAAGGCTGGAAAACCAATTCTAACGCATGATATAAGCAGGCGCATGGAATAAGCCACGCATGAACTCAAGAAAGTCCACTCCTAGGGACAAGTGCTGAATGACGGACAATAAAATTTGTTAGTGAAGTGACTAATGTGACAGGCCATACAGTTGTCAAAGAAAAGACAAAAAATAAAATCTTGAAGTGATGCGCCAAGAATGGATGCGCATGGCACTCTGCTGCGTGCTCGGGTTGCCGCATGATCTGCTGGCCGCATGACCTAAATGGCTACACGAACTAATCCATGCACCAACTCGAGCCAGACGTTTAGTCAAGAGCGCATGCGCCAAGTCAATCATGCGCACAACAAGATGCACGCATTCTGTATGGAATGTGGCAAGGAGCTTCGTGCCGCATAACATTTTTGCAACATGGCCTCCTACGCGCATGAACTTCATCTCCTCCAAAATAGCCAGAACACCATGAGGGAAAGCTTCAAAAACCCAAAAATTATTTTCTTTGCAAATACCTTGTTTTAAGTCCAAATACCGTGAAATAAATTCTAAAACACTCGAAACCAAATACTCAACAACATAGAACTACAAGATTTTGAAAACACAAGGGTTTAATAGATCAAAACCATGGAAAACTCAAGAATACCCAAAAACTTGAAATGTAGATCTACTCTGAAAATGCCAAGAAGTAAACAGGTAGAGAAATCCCTAGAGCACAACATAGACCCATAAAATGCAGAAAAACTAAATTAAATGCCAAAGTGCAAGTTTTTCCTCATTGGCAAGATGTACTTGCCTTAATCTACTACCAACTACCACTACCACAGGGTGCAAGTTCTTGGCCGGTCTAGGGGGTAGGGCTGGCTGCTCTTGGCCAAGAGAGAGGAAAGAAAAAAAAGAAAAAAAAGAAAATAGAAGAAGGAGAAAAAGTGAAAGAATAAGGAAGAGAGAGAAAGAGAGGGCTATATATAGGGGATGGATAACACCTCCCACAAACTGGAATTAACACAAAAGCAGCTAGAAAAGGCTCATGTACATGCAATATGACCACCTGCCTCATGGACATCTCAGCCAACTGCTATGTAGTCTAGCCCACTCTGAAAGAAAGGAAGTGGAAAACATATCTGAGACGATCTACTATTACCCAAATATTATCTCTGCCAGCTGGGGATCTAGGAAGACCTGTCATAAAATCTATAGTGATATGTTTTCACTTTCATTCCAGAATTGGTAAAGGCTGAAGAAGTCCAGTGGGTCTCTAATGCTCAACCTTAACCTGTTGGCAAACTAAACATCGAGAGACAAACCGACTATCTCCCTCTTTATCCCATTCAACCAGAAATGCTGACGAATGTCTCAGTACATCTTCCTTTCCCCTAGATGAACAAAATATTGAGAACTATGGGTCTCTGACATAATCTCGTGTCAGATATCTCCACTTAGTACGCAAAGACGAGAGAGTCTCATCACTGTGAATGTTCAACTCTGCTCTACGCCCTACCTCACACTTTGCCTTGAGCCGCTAAAGCTTGGTATTCGTTGACTGCGCTGCTTTGAACCTCTCTACAATACTGGACTGAACTTGCGAGCCAGCCATCAATGTTGTGTCACAAGGAAGCACCACCTCTAGGCTTATCCTTTGAAGATCTTCTAAGCTCTTGTGCTAAGATATTAAGAAATAGGCCCCTGCTCTCTTGCTTAAGGCATCTGCAATGATATTGGCCTTCCCTGGATGATATTGAAGGTTAAGATCGTAATCCATCAATAGCTCTAGCCATCTCCTCAGTCGCATACTAAGATCCTTTTGAGTGAACACATACTTCAAACTCTTATGATTAGTAAAAATTGTGACTCAATCTCCATATAAATAATGCCTCCAATTGAGTGCAAATACCATTGTGACTAACTCCAAATCATGCGTCGAATAATTTCTCTCATGGTCTCGAAGTTGTCGAGGCACATAAGCTATAACTCTATCATGCTGCATAAGAATGCATCCCAGTCATTTGCATGACGCATCACAATAAACTGTGAACCTACTTGACCTATCATGAAGTGTCAAAATAGGAGCCGTAACAAAGTTCTGCTTGAGTTTCTAGAATAAAGATTGACAAGCATTTGACCATTCAAAACACACATCCTTACATGTCAACTATGTCAAGGGTGAAAAAATCTAGCAAAATCAGCTATAAACCGCCTGTAGTAGCCTGCTAACTCCAGAAAACTACGAACCTCTGCTACTATATTAGTTATCGGCCATGTTTTAATAGCCTCCACCTTCTTGGGATCCACCTCTACACCACCTCTAGCAATGATATAACCCAAGTAGGAAATGTGATCACGCCATAATTCACACTTGCTGAACTTCGTGTATAGCTGATGTTCCCTAAGAACCTGAAGAACTATGCGAAGATGCTGCTCGTGCTCTACTTCACTCTGATTGTAGACCAAGATATCATTAATAAACACTATCACGAACTTATCCAAATAAGACATGAAAATACGGTTCATAAGATCCATAAACACTGCTGGCACATTGGTTACTCCAAAAGGCATCACAAGAAACTCATAATTGCCATATCTCGATCTAAACGTTGTCTTGGGTATATCCTGCTCTCGAACCCTGATCTGATGATACCCAGACTGCAAATCGATTTTAGAAATCACAGTTGCCCCGCTAAGCTAGTAGAAAAAAGTCATCTATCCTAGGCAAGGGATACTTGTTCTTAATGGTTACCGCATACAAAGTATGATAATCAACACATAAACGCGATGTGCCATCATTCTTTTTCATAAGAAGCATCGGGACTCTCCAAGGTGATCCACTAGCACAAATGAATCCCTTGGTCCTTAATTCCTCAATCATCTGGTACAAAATCTCCAACTCTGATGGTGTCATCCTGTAGACTCTTTTGGGCACTGGCGTTGTCCCTGGAACCATATCAATAGTAAACTCAATCTCCCTTTCTGGTGGCATGCCTGGAAGCTCTTCATGAAACACATCGGGGAACTCGGTGACAACTCGGGGAAATTGTATCTCTTCGGCTACTGCTAATCTTAAGATAACTGACGAAGACTCCACCTCACCTCTAGAAAATGAGAACTCCTTAACGAGGACACGAAATATAACCTTGCCAATATAGCAATCTATCATTGCGTGTCGAGCACTCAACCAATCTATTCCTAGGATGACATCATAATCGTCCATAGAAAACTCTATCAGTCTCGTGGGAAAATCTCTACCGCACACTACGACTAGACCCGAGGCATAAACCCTATCTACTTTCATGAGACCATTACTAGTTATTGAGCCTTACTGATAATGACTCGAGCTCCAAACCTACCCGTGTCACAAATCGTGCAGACATAAATGAATGCAATGCACCGGAATCAAATAATACTGAAGCTGAATAAGAGTTGACGAGAATGGTACCTGAAGCTACCTCCTCCTCCAAAGTTAGCATCGTAGCTTGAACTTGTCCTCTCGGTGATGGTCCTCTCTGATGCAGAGCACTCTGCCTGGCATAAACCTGTGCTTGGGCCTGCACAACTGCTAAGGCCTCTACTGCTAGAAGGTTTGAGACTGGGTCCGTAACAGCCTCGAACCCTGGTACTGCTGAACCTGCACTGGAACCCTATGTTGCGGACCTGCCGGGGAAGATGAGGAAGAACTGGCTCTACGTTGGCAAGATACAACTATGTGGTCTGAAGCTTCACAGACTAAGCATAATCCTTTTTCTCTACAACACTTAGAAAGAACGTGTCCTGGTTTCCTACGTTGAGAACATCCTACTGAAGTAGATGGCCTATGGTGTTGAGGATGCGTCAGAGACGACTGTTGAAATGATGCTGCCAAAGCTTTCCTCCTCGGAAAATCGATCATCAAAGCTCGAACTGTTGGGGCTGGTGCCGATGATTGGGTAAACGAACCTCCTGAAGTATGAGGCCTCTTCTGACCCACAACCTTGTCTATAATCCTCTAGGTGGTAAGCTTGTGCCTCATCGCCACTAGTATCACGGCGTCGAAAGTCTGGAACTTATGCTCCTCTTCTGCTAGAATGATCTCTAAATGGAGTCCCTGTTGGAACCTCCTAGCCCTCTCCAATTCGGTTGCCACCAAGGTAGGAGAAAATTGACTAAGCCTAGAGAACTCTACTACATAGCAGTCGACGGTCCTGTCCATCTGCCTAAGATTGTTAAACCTTTGCTACAAATCATAACGTGATACCGCGTCAAAGTACCTTGTCTGGAATTTATCACGAAAGAATGCCCATAAGACATGCGTCACCAAAGAAACCGCTTGACCTGCCCACCAATCTTGGGCCAAATCTAACAACTGCAGTCATGCCACTGCCACTTGCTCAATAGCTGGAACTCATGCTGCCTCGAGTTTAGATTTATTGTCCTGAAGCCATGCATATGACGCAATCGCATCCTCAATACCATAGAAGTATTGGGGATGGAGTCGTTTGAAGTTGCTTGTTGAATTGTTCCCATGATAGCTGTCACTCCCAGTTTCTGATATACGTATTGGAGCATATTATTTCTTGCT
Organism: Iris macrosiphon; assembly: GCA_036927795.1. NCBI lineage: Eukaryota > Viridiplantae > Streptophyta > Magnoliopsida > Asparagales > Iridaceae > Iris > Iris macrosiphon. The sequence continues at coordinate 108,143,515 of JAYESA010000003.1, forward strand.
AGCATGGTTATCTTGGTTCATGGAGACTAGACCAATTCTTTGGTTTAACTTGGCTCATGGTTTAATTGTGTGGCTAGAGGATTGATCATGACATGATCCAATGGTCAAGCATCCAACCCTAACCTATATAAACCCTCTTCTTTCTCTCTCTTCTCTCATTCTTCACTTTCTTTCTCTTTCTTCTTTATTTCTAAGCAAGTACATCTTGCATGACATGAAGAAATATGACACTTTATTTTCTTGTTTTTCCTTGCATATTATTAGTCGAATATGTGTACATTATGATTCTAAGCACTTTTAATACTTGGTATTTTCGGTTTTGATGGATAGATTAGAGTAGATCTACATTTTTGAGAAGAGAGTTTTCATGGATTTCATGGTTTTTTTTGGTTTTGATCTATTAAAACTTGGTATATTCAAAACTAGTTGTTCTATGTGATAGATCATTTAATTTCGTGCGATTTTGACTTTTGGTTTACTTGATTTGGAGTTCAAATAAAAAAAATTTGAAGAAAACAAGTATCAAATTTTTGGAGCTTTTTCTATGGAGTTCGTGTTGTTCTAGGACGATGGAATCTCATGCGGCAAAGCTTCATGCAGCACCCTTCCAGTAGACGCCTATCTTGTTAGGCACATAACTGATCGACGCATTCGTTCCTAAATCGAATGCATAGGACACTGAAGTCCAAGAGTTCGTACGGCAAAGAGTTCATCCAGCCAGGAGTTCAAGCGGCAAGGAGTTCATGCGGCTAGCTTTAGCATGAGGCTTAGAATGCAACTCTTTCTTGCACGTCTTTTCGTGCACATCTTTTCATGCTTTTGTCTTTTCTCCTGACACTCATTTATTGTATGTCACATCTGTCACGTCTCTGACATGCATTTATTGCTCGTCACTCAACGCGTTTTCCGATGCGGCATTGACTTCATGCGGCAATTACAATCATCAAGTTCACATATAAAATGACAAAATACACTAAAATATCCAAACCAAGCAAATCAACAAAATGTGCACATAGGGTTGCATGCGTCATTGACTTCATGCGGCTCTGACTCATGCGACGTAGTTCCATGCGGCACTCTCATGCGTATGGTTCTTCATGTGCATGCGACCCTATGTGCACGTTTTGTTGATTTGCTTGGTTTAGATATTTTATTGGATTTTGTGATTTTATATGTGAACTTGATGACTGCAATTGTATGTGAACTCAGTGACTAGGTGTTAGACCCGACTATGAGAAGAATCGGACCATGAGCCAAGTGACTATATTACCTTTGCCGGACCATGAGCCAAGTGACTATATTACCTATGCACATGACTTGACCTATGGGATACTATGTGCTAGAACTCATGTGATTAACTATGATTGGCAACTTGACTCGACTATTGGTATCCGTGCTGATACACTTCCTACGTGCTATGTTCCTACGTGCTAAGTGTTCCTATGTTATATGTTACATGTTTTATACCAAAGTGTACCTATGTGCGTGCTACGTGACATGTGATATGATGTGATTTTTTCCAACATGGGCATGATAGTTAGTCAATGACCAAGCGTGGCTAGGAATTGTTTAATTGTTGCATCACGCTGGGAGGAATCCAAATTGAACTACCAAGTGGCAAAGTGGGTTCGTACCTAGCGTGCCCGTACGACGGTATGACATATAGGAGGAATGTTCATGTGACCATACCATGTGAATTCAAATAACCGTAGGGTTAACTAGGCAACTAAAACTTGTAGAACATTGGATGGGATGGAATTCTGCGATCGTGCATGACTAGCCACCCTTAAATATCTACTTGGGGAGTGCAAGGATGGCTCCATGGATATTTTTTAAATCTGCACTAGTGGGTTGCAATATCCAAATACTATATTGTATAATGCGTTCTATACGATCTTAGCATGGTGGCCTCACAAGGGACCGGTGTATATTCTATGTGCTATGCTATCATCATAGCTTGGCTAACCCCGTTGGAACATTGTACGATATGAAGATTCCTTGTGTACATTATAATCCTGGGATAACCCAGACTCCACCTAGAAAGTCATAGAATTGATTGGCCAATTTTGTAACTGAGCTTGATTGTGTATTGTATCTTCTGTTAGCAATTTGGGAACATGGACTGTCGCGGTGTAATGGTTCAACCCTTGTCCTTGTTTGGTTGCCAGTGTCACTCCCCTATCCAGGAATACTTGGAATATGCGTATCTAGCGCACTTTTAGTGCATTTGTACCCTTGGCGTATGCAAGTACACTCCCTTCCTAGCGCTTGGGCGTATTCCAGCACACTCAGGCGGAGGCCGGCGTACAATGGCTTGTTTGGAGTGTTGGTTTGGTGGTAGGTAGGTAGGTGTAAACACCCTAACCCAAATCTAATATTAGGATTCATTTAGGATTATTTTTGAATTATTTAATGGACTTATTAATTTGCCTCTTTTAATTTAATTTCCTTGGTGTACCTTACCGTTGCTTCGGTGTTTGGAGCGCTACTCTATCTTTTGCCTTCAAACAAATTTTACACACTTGTCTTAGACGTGCCAGCCTTCCATTCTGACCTTTGTGTAACTCATAAATACCCTCTTTTGTGCTTTATTTTAGTCGCACAATATTCGTTATAAATATCTATTTTAAATCCAAATAAATCTAACTTTTAAATCTTTGTCCGTTCCAATCAAAATTGGAGACACAATCTCGACCCGTTTTGTATAATCCAATTTATGACAATAATCTATTCCGATTCTACTACGCTCATAAGACTTGTGTTCCACCTAATTTAAATACTATGCACTTCCAATTAATTCAAGAACACCATTGACACTAATTTTAATTAAATTGGTGCAATGACTCAACCTAATCCAAAATTAGACCCAACACCAACCCAAACCCCCACTCACAGCCTCATGGTTCATACAAAACACAACACACCAATTTTCCCCTCTACAACACACCAAACAAGGTAATTTTCCTCATCCAATCCCAATTATCCTTTACTTGTGCAATTTCTAAATTGTTGGGGGCCTTTGTGCAAATAAGCAACTAGGTGTCCACCTCCCATTGGAGCAAAGCAAAGAAGAAAACCCTCCTTCATGCTTTGACCGGTCACCCCACTATTTTCTTCTATTTTTTAATGTATAATACAACACTTTACACCCAAATTTTATCCTCACCCTCCATTTAAAATTTAAACCCCATCCCACCACTCATTCCCTCATGACAAACCTTCCCCCATCTCTAGAAATATGGGGAGGTAGCCGGCCCTAATCCCCATGCTCACTACTCTCTCTCTCCTTCATTAACTCTCTCTCTCTCTCTTTCCAAAAAATTCAGCCATCACCACCACCTCCCCAAAACCGAAACCAACCTCACCAATTGTAAACCTCCTGACCCAAATCTAGGATTAGGATTCATTTAGGGTTATTTTTGAATTATTTAATGAAGTTATTAATTTGCCTCTTTTAATTTAATTTTCTTGGTTTACCTTACCGTTGCTTCGATGTTTGGAGCGGTACTCTAGCTTCTGCCTTCAAACAAATTTCATACACTTGTCCTAGATGTGCCAGCCTTCCATTCTGACCTTTGTGTAAGTCATAAATACCCTCTCTTGTGCTTCATTTTAGTCGCATAATATTCGTTACAAATATCTATTTTTAAATCCAAATAAATTCAACTTTTACAACTTTGTCCGTTCCAATAGAAATTGGAGACACAATCTCGACCCGTTTTGTACAACCCAATTTATGACAATAATCTATTCTAAGTCTACTACGCTCATGACACTTGTGTCACACCCAATTTAAATCTTATGCACTTCCAATTAATTCAAGAACACCATTGACACTAATTTTAATTAAATTGGTGCAATGACTCAACCTAACCCAAAACTAGATCCAACACCAACCCAATCCCCCACTCACACCCTCATGGTTAATACAAAATACCACACACTAATTTTTTCCTCTACAACACACCAAACATTGTAATTTTTCTCATCCAATCCCAATTCTCCTTTACTTGTGTAATTTTCAAATTGTTGGGGGCTTTTGTGCAAATAACCAACTAGGTGTCCACCTCCCATTAGAGCAAAGCAATGAAGAAAACCCTCCTTCATGCTTTGACCGGTCACCCCACTATTTCCCCTCCCCCCCCCCCATTTTTTAATATACAATACAACACTTTACACCCAAATTTCATCCTCACCCTCCATTTAAAATTTAAACCCTATCCTACCACTCATTCCCTCACGACAAGCCTTCCCCCATCCCTAGAAATAGGGGGAGGTAGCCGGCCCTAATCCCTATGCTCACTACTCTCTCTCTCTCTCTCTCCTTCACTAACTCTCTCTCTCCCCCTCTCCAAAAAATTCAGCCATCACCACCACATCCCCCCAACCGAAACCATCAACCTCCACCACCTCCTTCTTCCTCTCCTCCTACATCCGACCATCAGCCAACCTCCTCCCTTACCTCCGCCGCCATCAACCACGACCTCCTCCTCCGACCATCAGCCTCCTCACCATCCCCGACCATCAGCCTCCTCAGCCAACCTCCTCCCTTACTTGGTTCATGGCTTATTTTGTGGGTTGGTTTGGTTATGAATTGAATCCATGGTCTAAACCTTAACCCTAGCATATATATCCCAACCTCTTTTTCTCTCTTCCCTCATTCTCTTCATTTCCCTTCCTTCTTCATTTTAGGCAAGTATATCTTGCATGAGAATGAAGAAACATGGCATTTTATTTCTTTGATTTTTGCTTACATGTTATTAGTCTAATATGTGTACATTATGATTCTAAGCATGTTTAGTACTTGGAGTTTTCGGTTTTTATGGGTGAATTTGTATAGATCTACGTTTTTAAGTTAGAATTTTTTATGGGTTCCATGAGTTTTCTTGATTTTGATATACTAAAATGTGACATCTTTGAAAACTAGTTATTCTATGTGATGGAGCACTTCATTTCGAGCATCTTGGCTTTTGGTTCACTTGATTTGGAGTTAAATAAAGTTTTTATGAAAAAAAATAATTTTTTTGGATTTTGAAGATTTTTTAATGGAGTTCGTGCTATTCTGGGACGAAGGAGTCTCATGCGGCCAAGCTTCATACGTCTTATAGCATATTGCCTATCTTGTTAGGTGCATGATTGCCTCTGCATATGCGCCCCTAAGCCGAATCTACTGAACATATGAGATTTTTCATGGCGCATGCGGCTAAGAGTTCATGCGGCCATGAGTCCATGCGGCAACCAATGCATGCGGTCAGCTTGTCATACAACTTAGAAATGATATATGCATCTCTTTCTTGCATGTCTTTTCATACACATCTTTTTATGACTTTATTTTTTCCTTTGACACACTTTTTGGCATGTCACATCAGTCACTTCTCTGACTTGTATTTATTGTCCGTCATTCAGCACTTGTCCCAAGGAGTGAAATTTGCCTCGCCTATGCGGCCCTGATGCCTATGCGCCTTTGGTCCCTATGCGTCCTTGATCCTTATGCGGCCCTATGCACACATTTTATTGATTTTTTTGGTTTGGATATTCCATTGGACTTTGTGATCTATGTGTGGGGTCTTGATGACTGTAAGTAAGATTAGACTCAGTAGCTATGTCATTGAACCTGTCTATGCACCTGATCCGACTATGTGCAGGAACTAGACCATGCACCAACTGACTACACCACCTATGTTGTAAACCCCCTCGACCAGATTTCAGTATTTTAGAATTATTTTTAGCCATTTAGGATTTATGGCAATATTTTAATTTATTTTGCCTACATATCCTGTTGACTTGTGCACCTGTCATTCACCGAATTATTTGGAGCTTTACCTTGACTGTTATCCCCGAACAAAGTTCACATACCTGTCCTAGACATGTTAGACTATTTTCCTGAATTTTGTGCAACTCCCAGATGCTTTGTTTTGAGCCTCGAATGAGACGCACAAATATCGTTACAAAAGACCGTAATTATTTCCTATTTTATTTCCTGCTCTTTACTCATCTCTGTACCCCTAGAGATTTGAGGCCCAACATGCACCTGTTTTGCCCAAACAAAAATACGATAATTTTCTACACTGAGTATACTACATTTAGTATATTGACACCGTAGAAAAATAATGACCCTACCTGCCTCTAAATAATTAGAGAACACCGTGCGCAGTATTTATTTATTAATAAATACGATGACCCGTATCACCCAAAAACCAGGTCCAACCCCTGCCCAGACTCACCCCCATTCCCCTCGGGACCCTCACATAGCAATTTCCCTCAATTCTGTGAATTTTAGAATTTTCAGGAATCGGATATTTTTCCAGACAATTTCGTAATTGCGCAATTTCCCAAAAATAGGACAATTCTACAATTTATGAAATTACAGGGACTTTCCTGCAAATTGCAGAGTGAAGTGTCAGTCCCCTCATTGGCCGGTGAACCGGCACCGTCCATTTGGAGTCGGGACTCACCCGAAAAGATCCCGAAAAGATCCCGGAAAGATCCCAAAAATATCCCGGTAATATCCCAAAATATCTCAAGATATTTTGTTATAAAATTAATATTATTTTTTATAAAAAGAAGGAAAAGAAAAATAAAAATAAAAACAAAATCAAAATCAAAAATTTCCCCCCCGACCCTGCAGCCGACCCCCCCCCCCCCCCGCCGGCGCCTCCGCCGCCCCTGGCCGGAGCTCCCCCGCCGCTGCCCTGGCCGGAGCTCTCTCCCCGCTCCCTCTCTCCTCTCCCTCTCTTCACGACCCTCTCCCAGCTGCTTTCCCCTTCAGCCGCTGACCCCCCCTCCGCCGGAGCTCCCCTCCGCCCGCGGCGGAGCCAGCCCCCCCGCCCGCTGGTTCTCCCCTCTCCCTCTCCTCCCTCAGCTTCCCCCTCTCCTTTTCCCCCAGCAGCCAAACCCTCCCCCGCCGGCCGCTGACCCCCCCCCTCCGCCGGAGCTTCCCTCCGCGCGGCGAGCTTCCCCCTCCCCTCGCCGACCTCCCCCGACTTCCCCAGCTCCTCCTCCATCATCTCCTCCTCGCCACAGTCACCGTCCCCGAGCCCTCCGGCCGCCGTGCCCGCGCCGCCGCCTCCGCCCAGCCTCGCCGGCGTCGCCCAGCCCCCTCCGGCTGGCCTCCCCCGCCACAGCGCCGCCTGAGCTCCGGTCGCAGCAACCTAAACCCTAGCCCTAGGGTGGACATCATCCCGACACGTGTCGGACACGTGTCGGACACGAGAAATGCCGTTTCTGGAGCCCTGTTCAGGTAACGATTCCTCTCACCTCGTAGCTCTGTTTCCGATTCCGTCAGTTGCTACACGTAGACTGTGTAACCATCTCGGTGCCCGAGCAACCCGCTCGGAGCATCGCGTCCTGTGGCGATCGCGAACCGCGATCCAAATACAGGAAAAACAATGACCCAATTTATCCCGGAACTGGGTACGCCCCGCCAAACGGGACGACTTGGTCGCACGCGGTCTTTACCAAAACGTGCGCGACGTTGATACGGACGTGTAGGAATTTGGAGAAGTTGATTTGGATGTGCGTGCACACCGGAATCAACGCGTATCCGCCGACACCGCCCCGTATCCGTCAGTTCTGGAACACGCTGCAACTTTGTGTACACACGTCGGATCGAGACAAAACTTGCGCCATCGGACTCGTAACAATACGCTGGTCCTGTGAGCCAAGTTTGGTTCGATTCTGAGAACGTTGACAAATCGCGTATCGTGGGCCCCACCGGCTCCACTTAACGGGCGATTTTGTGATCGGCTCATCGGAATCCAATTCTGGAAGTTCCGTTGGGTTCGTATCGACGTTCTGGACTTGTTGACACTAAGTTTGGCGAATTTGGAGACCTTTGACCCTGACATGTTTTTCGGTGCAAAGTGGGCCACCTGTGGACCCCGCTTTGACCGGAAACTGTCATTTTTGCCCCTGTGTCCAAATTGGACTTAAGGACAGGCGTTTCTAGCTATTTGATATTTTCTGAGACTGTTAGTGATGTTTATTTCAGCATCCGGGGACTTTTATTCTGAGGCCATAGTTTCTGACTTTTGGCACTTGACATCTAGACGTTACATTTGCAGCTCTCTTGCCAGGCAAGTATACCTTGCCTTGTTGTACTGTTTAAATTCAGTTATTGTTAGTTACATGTCTATTTATTTAATATTATATAAATGTGCGCGTCCGAGAAAACTCGGGTGCAGTCAACGATGGCGTTGACGTTAGGACTTGTGTCTGACCTAGTGTCTAGTAGACCCACCTAAAGTTGTGAAGTTATTGATATAACTTCCCAGGCCTTGACACGTATCATTACACGTCACAGAGTGAGTACATGTAGGGACGCGTGCCTCATGCGCGACTGGCCATCAGTGTGAGCAACACGTGTAGTGGTATTTAGCTCAGTTGTTTATTTTATTGAGACTTGCATCATAGTAGGAGGTGTCCACGTCGTTTTCACGACTTGTACATCTATATTGGGCGGGAAAGACACTTAGTAGGCGTATGGGACACCCCTTCCTTGAGTCTTTTATCCTTCGATCCATGCTCCTCGGAGATGGACGATTGCAGAGTTCCCTGAGTCGGGGGCATATGACACATATACTAGCCAGTCCCGATGATTGGTGAATTACGTCAGCATATGTCTAGCCACACATTCCCATGCGTACTACTAGGTCTTTAAATTGCATTCACTTAGATGGTTAGCACACCCCAGTTATTTATTCAGTATTTACATTATGGCATGTCATTTTTCTGTATCTTGCTATGTCCCTCTGAGGACCTGGTCCCCTGCCAGGTGTATATGTTCTTGAGTACTCGCAGGAGCACAGATCCAGACATGTTACGTATTTTCCGAGGAGGTCTTCTCTTCGAGCCTCGGGATTGTCAGATGTTGATCTTTTATGGTGTGTATTCTGGTTCCTTGTATATTCCATTTCGGCAGTGGATTTGTTTCCATCCGACTGTCGTTCTTTAGCTATTTTTTTTATTGAGTTTTAGTTACCTGATTATTGTTTATTCATGTCTATGTGATATTCTGTGGATGAGATTTAGATATTACCCTGTGACTTGTGATTAACTATACCACTGGTGAACTATTGTTCATTATACAGCGTACGCACGTATATATGGTTTCCATATATTGGAGTTGCCATATATACGGGCGGCTGGCACGGTTACGTATCCTAGTCCTACGTATTTTGGGACTGGGGCGTGACAGTGTTTTTAGTGGTGGCCCATGCAGGTCGAGAGCATATTGTCTCGGTTACGTTACTGTACCGAGCAAGCCTGCGTCTCAGAGCAAGCCTGCACCTAGGATTAGAAAATAGGATCTCATCCAAAATTGACTATGACTTATCTTCTTTCCAGTCTGTCCTACTTACAAAATTGCATCCTGCTTGATTCATGTGCTTCCCTGATAATTCCTTGAGTATAGCCCTGCTAGAATATAGGAATCCCTGTCTATAGGATAATAATTAGGGTAGTATTCCTATTAAGAATACAACTAGGGCATGGACGTATCATTAACTTCAGACTACCTGATGAACCCTAGACTCCCCTATTACTTAATGAACTCTAGTCTCCCTATTACCTAATGAACCCTAGTCTGCCATGTTACCTAATAAACCCTAGCATCACTACCTATAGATTAACTTACCAGTATCCCTTGACATATTTTTATGATTTGAGAGTAGTATAACCACTACTAGGATTAGTTTGAAAAATTAACCATAGTATTGACCCTAGTCTTGAGGAACCAAAAGAAATCCAAGGTTGAACACTAGGACTGAAACCTCATCCTATGTTTGGATAAACCCAGTGTTACGCCAGAAACTCTTTACCCTTGTTGGCATAAAAGCCAATTGACTCTTGGTTGCGTAGAAACCAAACAACTGCCTAGTTGGCGGAAAAGCCTAATGACTTTCTTGTTAGTGTAAAAGCCAAACTATGCAGAAGATTGTCTCCTTACGCTGCAGTTATAACAACCGCTACCCACGATCCCTTAATCTTCTTTATCCTGCGTCATGAAAACTACGTAGGTAATTGCCCTGTGTAAATTTGATGATTCCTGAATAAATAGATAACCAGCGTAGAGTAACCTGATTAGGCATAGAACATAAGGATAGGATGTAAGCGTATTTGTTACAGCCTTAGCTTTCCCCAGGATTGACCAAATCCCGTATAATAAATACAGACATACGCCTCGAGCCTGTGCAAAAAGAAACAGCTTTCTGACAGGACATCTGATTTTGTCTCACCTCAAGCGTATGACTTGTATCCAATCAGTCACTAGACGACAACCTGGGTCCCCGTGCAAATTCTTTATCAAACCGTCCACTCGATCGTCGTGCAGTACTTTTGTCAGATATCAGGATTCACTAAAATTCGACTGACAAACTCATGAGTTTCTCGTACAACTGTACGCTACGACGAATGCTAGACTTTACGCAGGAGATATTTTGCGCAGATTTTAGCGCAAAACTTTTACGCTCAGACTTTCACCCAGACTTTTACGCAGACTATTACGCACAGACTTTTTACGCGGATAACTTTGAAGCCTAGTTTACGTCGATAGTTTGAATCCCTGATTTACGCCAAACTACTTTGGATCCCTGCCTTACGCTAGACAACTTAAATTTCTGTTTTACGCAAATAGTTTCTGATTTCTACCTTACACCAAATTATTTTATCTCTGCTTTACGCAGATAACCTCGAACCCCTACTTTACGCGGACTTTCTTAAAATCTCTGTTTTAGGCAGACAACATATAGTGTATATTAAGATTGTAGAATTTAGAAGACCATACCTCTTTTTGGGTCAGCTAGCAACTTAGACAAGGAATTAGAATAATACTGTAGAGATTGTAGAATCTTGTTATTTGAATTATTTTGTACTTCTCACATCATAATCTAGCGTACTTATATTTGCTATACTACCTTGACTTATACTGCTATTATAGCCTAGTTTTGCAAGCTTATTCTTTATCAAGCTTGTTCATGATATATGTATTATTGGAGTACTACAATAATACATTTCAGAATCAGTGTATTATGGTCTGATCAACCATAGTGCACTTGGTTCGCCCTTCGCATAACTACTTTACGTGGATTGAGATATATAGTGATTAGTAGGCGGATGTACTTGTCCGCTAGATATGTCTGAGCATATCGTATCAGCTACATGACTGTACTGATACGAGCATGTGAATAGGAATTATCAAAATAGCATTTCAATCCACAATTGTCTTGACAATTTCTGTTTGAATTCTTTAAACGCCTTGATCCCCACACTTCTAATCTATTACATTCCCCTTGAACTCTTGATTACTGTTTTCCGTCTTCCCTTATTTCGGAAAGACGAAACATCGTGCTTAGTATAAATATGAAAGTGTATTGTTTCTGTAGCCATTTCTGTTTGTTTCTTGGGTAATTACCAAACCCTATTTTTAGATTAGATTGCAGTTTAAACGGTGCTATCTTTAGAGTGACCTTCGCTACCTATCTACTTTCCTGGTACGTGCATCACTATAGCAGCATGAAATTTTTGCCTCGTAACTCGGGTCAAACTCAGAACTCCAGTATTGCGATAAAGAATGCATCATTTTATTGTCAGGAGTCTTTACCTGGATGAACAATTGATTAACTCCTGAATGGATAACAACACCTATGACTAGGTTGACTTATAAGGATTAAGAATTCCTATGGACCAACGAGTGTCAAGCCGCTTTCGAGGAGTTGAAGAAGCGACTGACCACAGCACCCGTATTGACTATTCCATCCGTATCAGGCGGTTGTGATCTACAAACGCATCAGAAAAAAAAAATTTGGGGATGCGTATTAATACAGGATGGCAAGGTAATGGCATATGCATCTAGACAATTATGAGTACATGAGAAGAATTTGGAACTTGCAACTGTCGTAATTTCTCTGAAGATAGGAAGACATTACCTATATGAGACAAATCGTAAGATTACATGGCATACCAGTCAACATTTTACCAGACAAGGATTCGCGTGACCAGAGTTGGTGGTCAACACTGTAGAGACAGTTAAGTAAATACAAGGACACTTGCGAGCAGTGCAAGACAAACAGGAGCAGTAGCCAGACCGTCATCATCGTCCCTTGGAATTCAAAGAGGACGATCATGTCATCTTGAGGATATCACCTACTAGAGGCACCATTCGATTCTGAGGACGCAGCAAGTTGAGTCCAAGGTATGTTGGACCATTGACGTGCTAGAAAGAGTGGGAGTAGTGGCATATCAACTTGTGCTACCACCCTCGCTTGAGGAAGTACTTGATGTATTCCACGTGTCGCAACTCAGGCGATATGTGACAGACAGCAGTCAGGTTCTCAACCATTCGTAGATCGCCATTAGGCTGAGCTTGTCGTATCAAGAGCAAACCGTTGGAATCCTTGATCATTGAGGGAAGGTATTGAGAAATCAGTCTATTCCCTTGGTCCGCGTGACATAGAAGCATGGCGCGTCAGGAGAATCTACTTGGAAGCGTGTGGACGACATGCGTAAACGTTTTTCGAACCTATTCGTAAACCAAGATATAAATTACTTTGTTAAATTATATCTTACCGTCTTTGATTTCTACCCCGGCTTAGTTTTAATTTCGAGGACGAAATTTTTATAAGTTGGGTAGATTGTAAACCCCCTCGACCAGATTTCAGTATTTTAGAATTATTTTTAGCCATTTAGGATTTATGGCAATATTTTAATTTATTTTGCCTACATATCCTGTTGACTTGTGCACCTGTCATTCACCGAATTATTTGGAGCTTTACCTTGACTGTTATCCCCGAACAAAGTTCACATACCTGTCCTAGACATGTTAGACTATTTTCCTGAATTTTGTGCAACTCCCAGATGCTTTGTTTTGAGCCTCGAATGAGACGCACAAATATCGTTACAAAAGACCGTAATTATTTCCTATTTTATTTCCTGCTCTTTACTCATCTCTGTACCCCTAGAGATTTGAGGCCCAACATGCACCTGTTTTGCCCAAACAAAAATACGATAATTTTCTACACTGAGTATACTACATTTAGTATATTGACACCGTAGAAAAATTATGACCCTACCTGCCTCTAAATAATTAGAGAACACCGTGCGCAGTATTTATTTATTAATAAATACGATGACCCGTATCACCCAGAAACCAGGTCCAACCCCTGCCCAGACTCACCCCCATTCCCCTCGGGACCCTCACATAGCAATTTCCCTCAATTCTGTGAATTTTAGAATTTTCAGGAATCGGATATTTTTCCAGACAATTTCGTAATTGCGCAATTTCCCAAAAATAGGACAATTCTGCAATTTATGAAATTACAGGGACTTTCCTGCAAATTGCAGAGTGAAGTGTCAGTCCCCTCATTGGCCGGTGAACCGGCACCGTCCATTTGGAGTCGGGACTCACCCGAAAAGATCCCGAAAAGATCCCGGAAAGATCCCAAAAATATCCCGGTAATATCCCAAAATATCTCAAGATATTTTGTTATAAAATTAATATTATTTTTTATAAAAAGAAAGGAAAAGAAAAATAAAAATAAAAACAAAATCAAAACATTCCCCCCCGACCCTGCAGCCGACCCCCCCCCCCCTCCGGCGCCTCCGCCGCCCCTGGCCGGAGCTCCCCCGCCGCTGCCCTGGCCGGAGCTCTCTCCCCGCTCCCTCTCTCCTCTCCCTCTCTTCACGACCCTCTCCCAGCTGCTTTCCCCCTTCAGCCGCTGACCCCCCCTCCGCCGGAGCTCCCCTCCGCCCGCGGCGGAGCCAGCCCCCCCGCCCGCTGGTTCTCCCCTCTCCCTCTCCTCCCTCAGCTTCCCCCTCTCCTTTTCCCCCAGCAGCCAAACCCTCCCCCGCCGGCCGCTGACCCCCCCCCTCCGCCGGAGCTTCCCTCCGCGCGGCGAGCTTCCCCCTCCCCTCGCCGACCTCCCCCGACTTCCCCAGCTCCTCCTCCATCATCTCCTCCTCGCCACAGTCACCGTCCCCGAGCCCTCCGGCCGCCGTGCCCGCGCCGCCGCCTCCGCCCAGCCTCGCCGGCGTCGCCCAGCCCCCTCCGGCTGGCCTCCCCCGCCACAGCGCCGCCTGAGCTCCGGTCGCAGCAACCTAAACCCTAGCCCTAGGGTGGACATCATCCCGACACGTGTCGGACACGTGTCGGACACGAGAAATGCCGTTTCTGGAGCCCTGTTCAGGTAACGATTCCTCTCACCTCGTAGCTCTGTTTCCGATTCCGTCAGTTGCTACACGCAGACTGTGTAACCATCTCGGTGCCCGTGCAACCCGCTCGGAGCATCGCGTCCTGTGGCGATCGCGAACCGCGATCCAAATACAGGAAAAACAACGACCCGATTTATCCCGGAACTGGGTACGCCCCGCCAAACGGGACGACTTGGTCGCACGCGGTCTTTACCAAAACGTGCGCGACGTTGATACGAACGTGTAGGAATTCGGAGAAGTTGATTTGGATGTGCGTGCACACCGGAATCAACGCGTATCCGCCGACACCGCCCCGTATCCGTCAGTTCTGGAACACGCTGCAACTTTGTGTACACACGTCGGATCGAGACGAAACTTGCGCCATCGGACTCGTAACAATACGCTGGTCCTGTGAGCCAAGTTTGGTTCGATTCTGAGAACGTTGACAAATCGCGTATCGTGGGCCCCACCGGCTCCACTTAACGGGCAATTTTGTGATCGGCTCATCGGAATCCAATTCTGGAAGTTCCGTTGGGTTCGTATCGACGTTCTGGACTTGTTGACACTAAGTTTGGCGAATTTGGAGACCTTTGACCCTGACACGTTTTTCGGTGCAAAGTGGGCCACCTGTGGACCCCGCTTTGACCGGAAACTGTCATTTTTGCCCCTGTGTCCAAATTGGACTTAAGGACAGGCGTTTCTAGCTATTTGATATTTTCTGAGACTGTTAGTGATGTTTATTTCAGCATCCGGGGACTTTTATTCTGAGGCCATAGTTTCTGACTTTTGACACTTGACATCTAGACGTTACATTTGCAGCTCTCTTGCCAGGCAAGTATACCTTGCCTTGTTGTACTGTTTAAATTCAGTTATTGTTAGTTACATGTCTATTTATTTAATATTATATAAATGTGCGCGTCCGAGAAAACTCGGGTGCAGTCAACGATGGCGTTGACGTTAGGACTTGTGTCTGACCTAGTGTCTAGTAGACCCACCTAAAGTTGTGAAGTTATTGATATAACTTCCCAGGCCTTGACACGTATCATTACACGTCACAGAGTGAGTACATGTAGGGACGCGTGCCTCATGCGCGACTGGCCATCAGTGTGAGCAACACGTGTAGTGGTATTTAGCTCAATTGTTTATTTTATTGAGACTTGCATCATAGTAGGAGGTGTCCACGTCGTTTTCACGACTTGTACATCTATATTGGGCGAGAAAGACACTTAGTAGGCGTATGGGACACCCCTTCCTTGAGTCTTTTATCCTTCGATCCATGCTCCTCGGAGATGGACGATTGCAGAGTTCCCTGAGTCGGGGGCATATGACACATATACTAGCCAGTCCCGATGATTGGTGAATTACGTCAGCATATGTCTAGCCACACATTCCCATGCGTACTACTAGGTCTTTAAATTGCATTCACTTAGATGGTTAGCACACCCCAGTTATTTATTCAGTATTTACATTATGGCATGTCATTTTTCTGTATCTTGCTATGTCCCTCTGAGGACCTGGTCCCCTGCCAGGTGTATATGTTCTTGAGTACTCGCAGGAGCACAGATCCAGACATGTTACGTATTTTCCGAGGAGGTCTTCTCTTCGAGCCTCGGGATTGTCAGATGTTGATCTTTTATGGTGTGTATTCTGGTTCCTTGTATATTCCATTTCGGCAGTGGATTTGTTTCCATCCGACTGTCGTTCTTTAGCTATTTTTTTTATTGAGTTTTAGTTACCTGATTATTGTTTATTCATGTCTATGTGATATTCTGTGGATGAGATTTAGATATTACCCTGTGACTTGTGATTAACTATACCACTGGTGAACTATTGTTCATTATACAGCGTACGCACGTATATATGGTTTCCATATATTGGAGTTGCCATATATACGGGCGGCTGGCACGGTTACGTATCCTAGTCCTACGTATTTTGGGACTGGGGCGTGACATATGTGCATGACTTGACTTATGTATTACAATGTGATAGAACTCATGTGATTTACTTTAATTGGTAACTTGACTTGACCACTAGTATCTGTGCTGATACACTTAATACGTGCTATGTGTTCATGCATGCTAAGTGTTTCTACGTGATCATGTTACATATTTTACACTAAGGTGTACCTATGTGCTACGCGGCATATGATATGACCCGATCTCTCCAGCATGGACATAAGAGCTAGTTGATAACCAATCGTGGCTAGGATCTGTTGATTATTTCATCACGCTAGGAGGAATCCAAATTTTACAAGTGACAACATGTATTCGTATCTAGTGTGGCCGTACTGTGGTACGATATATAAGGGAAATATTATTTGACCACGCAATAAGATTTTAATTAATAGTAGGGTTAACTAGGCAACTAAAACTTGTAGAGCATTGGGAGGGACAGAATTCCGAGATCGTGCTTAACTAGCCACTCTCAAATATTGTCTGGGGAGTATAGGCTGGCCTCCATGGATATTGTTTAAATCTCATTGGTAGATTATAATATCTATGTGCTATGCGGAGATTATCATGGCTCATGGCTCGACTATCCCTGCTAGTATATGGCTCGACCTGAGAAATTTTATTATATGCATTAATTCTACTGGGATAACCCAGACTTTACCTAAAAAGCGATAGTCTTGATTAGCCGATTAAAATGAATCTTGTTTATAAGTGTATTTGTCATGTGTTAGTCTAGGGACGAACTATCATGGTGTGGTGGTCTAACCCTTGCCTTAGTTTGTTGTAGGGTTAGATTGTTGTGCTACGATAGGCTATGGACCAAAACTAATAGACAAAATTCTATATATTATTACCTTGATTTTGTTTCTTCATTCGTGCTTCCTTTGTGATACTTGCTATTTGGGGTCTATTCCCACTGGTTTTACATGGCTATGTTTAGAGCCAGCACCCGAGGATCCAGCTTACTTCCCCCTGCATAATAGTGTACACCAGACAGATATTCGTTGAGAGACACGAGTGGGTTTCTTGATTACTGCTCGTTATTATACATTTTACTATTTGGGGCGTTTAGCCATCGACATTTGTTAGCCGACAAGTCTTGATATTTAGTTCCTTTACATGATTGTAATTAATCAGACTGTAGCTGATCACGGTCATGTACTTTTATTACTCTACTAGCTTCTTATTTTGTACGGCTGGTTTTCAGAATATTTTGAGAGAGCGTTTGAGATACCTTTCTGCTTTATCATATATGTTCTATGTTACTTTTTCTTGTTTGGTTAATTGATACAATATATGCTCTATGTGACCCTAAGTGACTTAATTATAACATGCACCCCCTTGTCTTCTTAAAACAGTGATCATTGTACAATATTCCATACCTTGTACGGGGTAGCTGGTCATGTCCGTCTCCATATTCTGGTACTGGGGTGTGACAACTACAGAGAATGGGAAATCCATACACAACTAGGGGTGAGCATTAGGTTTATTCGGTTTCAACCAAATCGAAATAGTCAAAACGGAATAAACCGAACTTCTAAATATCCAAAACTGAAACCAAACTGAAATTAGCCAAAATCAAAACTGAACTGAACCGAATAATTAATTCGGTTTGTTCGGTTGAAATATTTCTATTATTTTATAAGTCGGAACCAAAGTTGGGATCGTGGTTAAATTATATTAAAGTTTATAATATACACACATTTGTTGTATTTTAAAGTTGCATCCAAAGTTGGACTAGTTGTTAAATTATCAAAGTTGGACTTCAAACATATACATAGAATTTTTGTTTTTAAAATATACAAATTCATAATCACAAAATATGCATAAATTTGAGGGTATTACATAATCGCATGTCTTATGCAGTTTTTGGTTTTGGACCAAAATTGAAACTAAAAATCGAATAAGAAATTTTAGTATTTTCAAAACCGAAATCGAACCAAATTTTTTTAAACCGAACCGAATCACTTATTTCGTTCGGTTATGTTCTATTTTTGGTCTAAAATTGAATAATGCTCACCCCTACACGCATTAATTACTCCTTGGTTATGCGTCCTAAAATTGTATCAACACTTAGTTAGCATCATTCGATCTCTTTATCTCACGATTCAAAATAAATGTGCAAGTGAGAAAAATAAACTATGAAAACTAAATCATCGAAAGCAACACAAAACTTAAATCAACAAAACCAAGCAGCAAAAATATCCAACGAAAACTCTTGGGATCATTTCAATAGAAGTTGATCCATGAGTTAGAAAGTTTATTGCATTATGTTCGTAATCGATTGGGTCATAAGGTTTCCTCGATATTAAATTTTCAACCGAGTCAAAGTCGCAAGTATTACGTAGTAGACAGCTGAAAGTAGGGCACAGTATATAATAACCCACTAAATTTTTTTTTTCTTGAAACTTAGGGAATCAGATTCAGAATTAGACTCAAAAATCGAGCTCACCAACATCATAGCCGTCCTCTCGCTCAATCTCAAGGTTATATACTCTCGGTGTGAGACACGTCTCACTATTTTTCTTATTTTCATATTCGTATATGGTATACTTGTATTATTGCTGTATATTGCTTCCTGTGTAATTTTTTTGGATTTTTTTAGCGACTTTTGTATAAATTACAGTTTGTGGTAGGTAAGTCAATCATTCCCTATATATAGCCCTCTCTTTCTCTCTCTTCCTTATTCTTTCACTTTTCCTCCTTCTTCCATTTTCTTCTCTTTCTTTTCTTCTTCCTTTTTTTCGGCCAAGAGCATCCCAGCCCTATCCCTAGACCCAACCTAGAACTTGCACCCTGTGGTAGTGGTAGTTGGTAGTGGATTTAGGCAAGTACATCTTTCCAATGAGGAAGAACTTACACTTTTGTATTTAATTTAGTTTTCTTGCATTTTTATGGGTCTATATTGTGCTTTAGGAGTTCCTCTACCAGTTTACTTCTTGGTATTTTTGGTTTTGACGTCTTGAATGAAGTAGATCTACATTTCAAGTTTTTGGGTGTTCTAGAGTTTTTCATGGTTTTGATCTATTAAAGCTTGATGTTTTCAAAATCTTGTAGTTCTATGTTGTTGAGTATTTGGTTTCGAGTGTTTTAGAATTTATTTCACGGGATTTGGACTTAAAAGAAGGTATTTGCAAAGAAATTTTTTTTGAATTTTTGAAGCTTTCAGCAATGGTGTTCTGGCTATTATGGAGGAGATAAAGTTCATGTGTATAGGAGGCCATGCGGTAGAAATGTTATGCGGCACGAAGATCCTTGCTGCATTCCCTACAACATGCACACATCTTGTTGTGCACATGACTGACTTGGCGCATGCGCTCTGGACTAAACGTCTGGCTCGAGTCGGCGCATGGATTACCTCGTGCAGCCATTTGGGTCATGCGGCCAACAGAGAATGCGGCAACCCGAGCATGCGGCAAAGTGCAATGCACATCCATTCCTGGCGCATCCATTCTTGGTGCATCCATCCTACAGTGCATCACTTCAAGATTTTATTTTTTGTCTTTTCTCTGACAACTTTATGGCCTGTCACATTAGTCACTTCGTTGACACACTTTATTATCCGTCACTCCAATACTTATCCCTAGGAGTGGAATTTCTTGGGTTCATGCATGACTTATTACATGCGCCTGCTTATATCATGCGTTAGAATTGGTTTTCCAACCTTGTTCTTTTGGCATCTGGATGCGTAAGCTTTTCCATGCGTCGATGCCACTTGTTAGTAGAATTTTATTTTACAAGTATTTTCTTGCTATTTGTTGGCTTGTTCTTCGTTTAGACTATTTTATGGAATTCCAATGAATGCAAGTATTTCCTTGAATGTTATAACCTGACTATGATGCTTACAAGAATATGGATACCTGAGCATGGACTGCAATTGTACTAAAATCATGAACCCCTGACACCTGACATATACTGATATTCATGATAGTGGCTCGACGAAGCGCACTCCTGACATGATAGAATTTCTAAAACTGAATTGCTGGAACTGTTAAGATAACATCCCATGGTTGATTGCTTTTCCCTGTTCTTAATGTACTTGTCAAGCTATTGTCATGTTCTGCATCATGTCTAAGAAAAATTCTCGAGCACTACGGTTGAGAATTCTTGATAACTTGTCTAGGTTAAAAACTAGAATAATAATCTAGAAAGAATCTAGAGAGAGATTTTCTAGCTACATGCAATCCCGGTATCCCAGCGACAACTGATGGACTTGGAGCTTTCCGTCATGAGGGGCACACTTATAATACACTGACGAGTGTTGCATTGCCTATGAATATATATCTACCTGTAATATTTATACTATGTATCCCTTTCGTCTGGACCACCTGGATAGTCTCCAGGGTCTGTGGCTGTATGGAATCTTAACTGTATTTGTTAGTAACTAGGATTGTTATAACCCAAGTTAGTTTATGATAGCAAGTCGTAGGGGATGATTGGTCGTGATTGCTTAATTTCTAGTCTTGTACTGTCTTGGATTATTCATCTTCTAATCCTGAACTGTAAGAACAATCACTGATTCCTGATAGAACAGTTAACTGTTAGATTCCCTGTTGCATTTATTTATTATGCTATTTCTTGCTGATTTGTCTACATGCTAGTTTTAGTTCCTAAGTTGGCTCCCTTGTGGTACTTTGCTATTTTGGGGTCTGATCCCACTAGTTTTGTATGACCAGATCTCGGAGCAAAACCACAGGATCTCTCGTACTTTCCGCCTCAAGATGGTGAACACGAGGAGCACCCGAGGACATGAGTGGGTTCCTTCTTCATCGCCCACCAAATCATGTATATTATACTTTAAGGCATTTAGCCATCGAGCACGTGTTTAGTTAATATTTTGGAACTTAATATCCTGCCTACGGTCCTACATGTAAAGCATATTCTAGACTATAGTTAGAGTTGATCATGTAATATTGTACTCTTACTAGTTCTTCATTTTGTAACTAGTTTCATGATCATCGGTGTATGTATGATTTGTGACACCTTACTATTATATGATTGGTGATCATACATCTTGTAAATTGTTGCTTGCTTGAGATTGAGACACCTAGGATTGCTTGAACCAGGAATGACTGTTGGATTGTAGTGTAAACCCTTACATGTCTTAGACACCCGTGATCGTATATCGATATAAAGAGTACTTTGGTATACGTAGCTGGCTTTCTCTACCCCTACTCTCCATTATTCTAGTTCTAGGGCATGACACTCGGCCTTAATAACTGCTCATTGTGATAATTATCTGTGATCGACACTACATTCGGATTCTGACCATGTTAGTGTTATCATTGCGATTCTGTGGCTGGTTCTGACCAGGCCTCTGGTTCTGAAGATTCCTAGAAAGATTACATTTCTGACCGTAGTTGACATACTCATCGTTAAAAGCATGAAATATTTTCTTAGTGTGCCCTTTTCGACCACAAAACTGCACTCCTGACTAGGACGTTGTTCATTTTTTGTCTTTTTCTCCCCACCATGGTATATTTTGACAGGAGCGTTACGGCTAGCTAATACCTTCTCTGGAGCACTGCGAGGTTTAAATTGTTCATTCTGTACCGCTTCCTCAAAAACTTTTATGTACGACGTATATTCTCGGTTCATAACATTCTTTCTAAGATCGTCATTCAAGCCTTTCACAAATTGATGCATACGGGCCCTCTCGTTAGGAATCATCGAGCCAGCGAACTTAGTAAGCTTAGAGAATTCTGACTCATAGTCTTCAACGGACATGCTCCCTTGCGTAATTCCCATAAACTCATCTTCCTTCATCTGACGAGTGGCTGGCGGAAGATACTATTCTAGAAATGCCTCCTTAAGCATTCCCCAAGTAATCCTGGCTTCTTGATGCCTAGTAGCAAGTCCTACTTTTGACCTTCCACCAGTCGTGTTCTTATAATTGTAGTTGTATTATTATACATGCCACTCTCTTGTTAGCTGATACTCAAGCAAACTCAAACAAGCCTTTCATCTTTGTGACACAATCTATCACCTTATTCGGTACTGCTCTATCCTCAAACTCCAGAGGGTTTAACTTTAGAAAATCAGCACCTTTAAAGGTAGACTTCCTGGTCGCCAATTGGGTATCATCAGCGTATGTTAATCCCACATCTCTAGGTACTACTGCAGTAGCCACAGGTGTCGCAATTGTCCCAGATGCACTGTTGTTGGCTGCTAGTACGGTTACTATTTGGGTCAAAGAGTCGAGTTATTTTTGTTGTGCCAGCATTTGACCCTCATATCGTTGATGTTGTGCTTCATGTCATTCCAGGTGGTTCTCCATCATGGCTATCAACCTATCAATTTGATCATCGGTCGCGCCCGATGCACACGATGTCCCTTGATTACCCACTTTAGTCATTTCTCTACAAAAGAGAGTAGCTTGCATTAGTCTCATAACGTATTATTGACTTACTACTGTATGGGACATTAGGTTTCATAAAGTTCAAATTGGGACTTCTTAAAACCAACAAAATAGTTATATAATTTCGTAAACATTTTCAAAAATTGGGACTTCTGAAATCACTTGTAAACTTATATCATTTAAAAACGATATTTATAGAGGCCAAGGATGTAAAGTCGTTATCTGATACCATTATTTCATACCCCGATCCCAAAGGACTGAAAGTCACCACCGGGCATGATGCTGTGTAAGGCTAAGTTGTGCTTGCACAAGGCATGATACCCGCACAAAACAAAAAATAGACAATGGATATAGAAGTATCATAATTGCCATTATATTTTTTTCCAATTCATATATATATATATCATAGTTAAATTGATGTAAATATCAATTTACAATTTAGCTTTACAAACAAATTCTTGGATTAAAGAGGGGGTTACATGCATATAATCAAATCCATGGGAGGGGGGAAGAGAAACCAAGGGCAGCTTCATGAGTCATTCACCTACATGTCTTCTCCTCCTTTCTTCCCCATTCCCCATGGGAAACCTGGCTTCACTTCTTTTCTCCTACCATTTCCAACAAACCTAACACTTCTTACTTATTCCCCACCCCTCTCCTTCCTATCCTCATCATCTTATTCAACCCTTCCTCTCTCCATCTTAACCCTAACCCTACTGCTATTGTTGTGATTACTGCTACTACTGTTACTACTATGTTTACTGTTGCTGCTGCCGCTACTGTGCTGCTGTAGCTGACGCGACTGCTGCTGCTGCCGTCAGCTACGCCGCGCCGTCGTACCTGCGCCCCCCGTCGCCAAGCCCTATGCCGCCGTCGCCGGACGCCACCGCCGCCGGACTCGCAATGCCGCCGAACTTCTCCTCCCCCAAAACTTCACAACTCCTCCCCCCTCTTCCTAAGCCTAGGTAATTCCTATTCCTTCTCCAAATTTTCTTTTAAATTTAATTTAGGATAAAGTTTAATTTCAAAACTCCTTGGAATAGGAAATTAGGTAGGAGCCAAGTATCAAATTTTGAAACTTTGGAGAACCCTATGTTGCTCAAACAAAGGCAAGTCCTCATCTCCCTTTCTAATTTTAGTTATGTTCATATTATTTAGTGTAGTTAAATTTTAGGAATTAATGTTTCATAATATTTATAAAAGGAGGATTAGTTCCTTGATAACCGATATATATATATTGGGACACGATACGAAATTCATTGACACTAGGCGATAAAATTATATGTGTGCTATGTATGTAATGCCCCGTTCCCCCTACTCGGGGAGCGCGGCCAAGAAATACTTACGACCGTCCGAACGGGACAGATTGAATTAAGATCCTTTCCTCGTTATGGATTGGTTTCTTCGGAATCAGGTCCCATATACAATGGATTGTGCCTCGAGGATGGACTCGGCGGCAGAGTCGAGAGGGGCCTTTCCGTTGTGTTGGTTTCTTGTCCGTTTTCGTGCCGCTTGGTTGCTTTCTTGTTGGTTTTATGACTTGCTTTTTCTTGAACGGTTTCAATGGATTTCATTGCTTTCATTCTTAGGATTTCCCATTTCGTATCGAGCCTTGGAGACCGAAGCAGGAGGTATTGATCATCCGTTGGTGCGTGCAGGTGATCGTGTAGACGACGCGCGAGCGGAGTCTTAGAGATCTCTCCTTCTTCTTCATATTCAACCAACTTGTGAGTGGCTCTATTTCGATAAGCACCTTCTTTCCAAGGGCTCCGTTCATAATAAAATTGACTCAGTTGTGCATTCAATCAAACGATACCAATTAAGTAACAAGTTGGATAAAAAGATAAGATAAGAAGTAGGCTTGGAACACTCATTGCTTGTCATACAGAACCTTGCATAAATTCATTGATGCATGCATGTTCGTTGGGTG
The DNA here is from genome assembly GCA_036927795.1 of Iris macrosiphon. Lineage (NCBI taxonomy): Eukaryota > Viridiplantae > Streptophyta > Magnoliopsida > Asparagales > Iridaceae > Iris > Iris macrosiphon. The sequence continues at coordinate 108,167,939 of JAYESA010000003.1, forward strand.
TATAATTGGTTGGTATTTATTGATAGTTCAAGGTGTTCTTCTATAAACTGCTGCATGTTAATTCATATAACTTGCTGGTTGATTATGATAGTGCAGTAAAGTGGTTTCGTACATGCTGTTCTTTAAAATCGCTTATATATTATCTATGAAGTTCGGTTCATAGAAATGGTCATGGGAATTCTTGTGCACAAGGGATCCAGGTTCCTGCGAACGATTACCGGGGCACCGGGCCGTTTCGACCCGGGCGAAATCTACTTTCTTAGTCGTGCTAAAATGAGTTAGCACAGGGAGCGGGGAATTGTAGCGGGGCTAGCTACCCGCGCTGCAAGCGTCGCCGCCAGCCCAGACTAAACCCATGATGGCTCCTAAACAACAAAGAAAGATATTGTGTATATTTAAACTGTGCAGACTAACTATGTCTTCGTGACAGGGAAGGCTATGGTAAGTTGTACAGGTGGTTCAGACGGTACAGGTAAAGTCACCGAACGGTGGCATGTGGAGTTATGTTATTTTGTTCTTGCATACCTGCTAAATGAAATCTGAACTAGGCAAGAATAGAAACCCACCTAAGCACATAATTGTAGCATACTCATTAGAACTCATCTCATGAGCTTGGTAAAGTTGAGCAGCTAGCCTTCACCAGTACTTTTCGAAGTACTGACCCTCGTTGTAGCAGGTTCCCCGGCGCAAGGCAACGCGGCGAGGAGCTGAAGTTCTCTCCGGACTTTTGGGATTCTTGGCGGTTCGTGGCCAAGACTTTTGGAGGCTCAAGCTAGAAGCCTTTCACTCTCTCCGTTGCTGAATATCGCTAAGGCGATGGTGCTTACTCACACCCAAGGTGTTTTGTGTTTTTAAATCTATGTAAAGGAACATAATGTATGGATCGGCTATCTCATTTTGCGTCCAAGTTTGTAAGCCCGTGGGGCATTTTTTACTTTTGAGTCAAGCGATGTAAAAAGATGTTCATTATGAATAAAAGAGAAACTTTTCTATGCCTCAACTTTGTGTTATCTTATATGTCTACTCTGTTGCATTGAACTAAAGAATATCCTTATGCCTAAGGCCTTGTGCACGCGCGCCCTACGCGTGCACGGCATCACGCCCGGGGGACGATTATCGATTAGCCGAAATCGGGGCGTGACAATGTATATGTTGGGTTGTTGAAACAAGCATGTTTGTATATCTAGGTATGCACATTTATATATAAAATCATATAGACATAATTATAATATATATATATAAATTGTATTGTTACATATTTATACTTGAGGGGTTCAATTGGTAATCGACTCAAAGAAACGAAGTATACAAGCTAAGACACAATAGTTCAATTTTGGGTTGGAGTTGTTTTGTGTGATTTGGGCTGGTCAAATTTTTCTATAAAATGCGGTACGAATACTAATATAGAAAAAAAATATGGACAATAAATTAAGGTTGGGTTATAATCATTGGATATGTTAGAAACATGGATGATTCATGTGATATTCATATATGTATATTGGCAACACGAATGGAGGAAGGTCTTTAAAAGAGAAATGATTGGAGGAATATCTAATTATTAGACTTGTATAGAAATTTACTTCTATAAAGGCATTCTCAATTAGAAGCAGTTAAATACCATCTCGATTTATGTACTTAATTACTAAATGAAAGGAACTCAGAATATAATTACACTCCAAGGCTTTATGAGTAAATTTAGCTATATATTGAACCTTACCTGTAAGATAAATTTTAGACTCTAAGAACCATTTTTCATTTACATAGAAAATATTGTGTATATATATTTAATACTAGGATTAGTTTAATGATCAAAACCTTATTAGCATTGTTATTTATCTTTACAAGAATGTTAATGTCATCCCCTGAAAATAGAACTATTTTGTTACTTATTATTTCATTGTATTGTCTTGCAAATAGCCAGCAAAATTACAAAGCCAAGATATATACATACACATAACTAATTACCAAGGTAAGGAGACTCTCTTACTAAAGATGTTATTTTGTCTATAAACTGCGTGTGTACCTGTGTTGAGAGTTGCTCCACCGAAGGGGTCGACGAACCCGGGAATGCTACAGAGGGTTGTTCCGGGTCGTATATATATAAATTATTAAATTTCTGGAAGCCAAAATACAAGGAAGACTCTGCCGAAATTTTTAAGAATTTTGGGAGTTAACCAATATTTTGATATCCAGAAATATCGTCGATATTCCTAACCCTAAACTTTAGTTTATATATTTTCTTAAGCGATAGACCACCAACGACTGTAAATTAACTAGGGAACGATTAGCAAGAGTCTAGGATACGTAGGACACAGACACAAGTCACTCAACAAAAACATAAATTCTTGATAATCTACTCTGTATAATTAATGTTCCTGGAATTTGTATTGGATGACTTGACACCTGTATTCTAGATTATGAATAAAATGAAAAGCATGTATCTTATTTTATCCTGGAAATGCCTTTTTACACAAATAATAGTAAACGTGATATACAGAGCATAAACTTAAATACAAGATAATAAAATAAGAATTGTTTGTAAATTTAGGCTAGAAAGTATTGGGCGGGGGAGAACAACATAAATACCACCTACGAAATCCCGCAACATATTAATTATATGTATAGCTGATCAGCAGTTAAGCTATTTCGTAAGGCCTTGCGAATTGAGCGAGTGAGGCTTAGCTCATTTCCTGTTTAGGCCCAAGAAGGGCTGGGCCGGATTATAATCCCGTGCCATCCTGTTCAAGTCATTTGAATATAAATACACCTACTTCAATTCAAAACTATCGAATAGGTGAATTAAAGATTAGGCCCAAGAAGGGCTGGGCCGGATTATAACCCCGTGCCATCCTGTTCAAGTCACCTGAATATAAGTACACCTATTTCGATTAAAAATCATCGAATAGGTGAATTAAAGATTTAAGCCCATAAGGGCAGGGCCGGATTCTAAGCACCGTTCCACCAAGTCACAGCCTGATCCCTGGTATATGGTATTATTGGTAGAAAATTAGTTAAAGTGGTTATTTAAAGGTTGTTCTCCAAATTGTATCATCATTTAAGGAAATTGTTTATGTAATGTAGTAGTGACATAGGGATGTGTGTTGCTTGAATTACTAGACACTATAGGAATACTAGTTTAGGATTTGTTCAAGTCATAGGCACTATATTATGATCCACCTCCTTATTCCCTGTATAAACACTATTTCTTCTTTATCTTACTATCATATCTTTTATTTACTTACCGTTCTTGACCGAGGACTTGCTGTCGTTCTGACGACCTAGTATTGTTCACTAGGGGAATACGAAGTATATGAAGAAATATTGCCTCTTTATAACATGGACGAGATCGAGGAATAATCTTCAAGTGATTCCAGAAAGTACGACACCAAACATATTTTTGTAACTGAAACTATGTATATTAAGGAGATGTTATTGTAAAGACTTACTCAGTTGTACCTTAATCAGAGTTGTATGACTTCAGTTGTATTACCTAAATACCTTAGCATGACTTGCATTTTATTCTGAAATTATACAGGCGATAATCGCTGATACGGATATGGTAGTATTCGTATGGGGCGTAGCCTGGGGATGTAATCACGTACCCGGCTCACTGTATCTTGGGAAGCGGGACATAACAAGAAGTCAAAAAACTTTAAATATAGAAAACCAAATATTGAACACATTGATAGGAATATAAAATACTTTTTTATTGATAACTTGAAATTGGATTATAATATACTTTTCTTGGTTGATACAAATATACCATAGTTGGCTTACATCTCTTTGAAACCCAAAACTAGCCACAATGTCCATACATCATATCCTTTTACTAGGATAGAAATAAAACACCTTGGAAAGTAAATTTGAAAATTGAAATGGAAAGCTTGGAAGTGATGAACATGGTTCTAGTGAATTGGATGAGCTCCTAGCGCTTCAGAATATCCTCTAGACTCTCGCTACTTGGAGATGCCCACAAGCGTGTGTCAGTACTCATCTAGTACCTTTGAGCGACCATAGCCAATCTCATCTAAAATCAACACTAAGTAAATATGTGAAGCTAGCCAGCTATTATTTGATGATCTTTCTATTTGTTTAGGTTGTTTTTAGCAATTCATGTAAAGAAACATAAATAATAGAACTGATCACTTTGTGAGTGATTCTTACACACGATCGATTATTCATCCCTGCAGCTGACAAGCATTAGCATAATTTGCTTATATGAGTAAAACTTAAGGGTCTATCTTGGCATTAAACGGTTAGGCTAGCAAGAGGGAAATCTTAGCATGTGACCTAACTACATGATGGTCCCTAAACTTTACTCCTCAGGATTAACAGTTGGGACGTACAAACCCATCTCACTAATAGACTTGGTACTCCCTGATCGCGAGGACGTACAAGCCCCAGGGTGCCCTGTCATCTCTTAGGCCGAACGATTCTCAGTACCCCAGGAACCAATCTAAAGGCTACACCTTATGCATAAGTTGTCCAGACCGATGAATGAATGCAACTTCTATCAGATAAAATACTATTTTGCAATAATTTAACAATGAGCACATATTTATATCTTTTCTGCTTATTTTCATATCGATCGCGGCCAAACCATAAGAGGTTTCGATATATATTCTCTCGTGCGCAACATATGAGTAAAGGACATATAACCATTCATCATGGAACACGTGAGATGACAATTCTATATATTTCAAGCATACAGTTCTTTTTTTATCTTATCTTATTAATGTGATAACATTGAACATAGGGACATACAACATGAGTAGACTAGATATTATTTTATTAAGGCATGAAGAAAAAGGATTCATCGAATGGCCGAAGTCACTCATATATTGAATCAACTACAGAGAATGGAGAAGCCTCACGTAGCGATCACTCTTGGTTATGCATCCTGAAATTGTCCTAACACTTGGTTAGCATCCTTCAATCTATTTCTCTCACGATTCAAAATGAATGCGTAAGCAAAAAAAATGAAGTATGAAAACCGAATCATCGAGTAATAGTTAGTTATATACCCTATTAGTCTAGATAATTAGATAGATAGATATAAATACTTGTTAGATATGTAGTATTATATTGATATGTTAGTATGTATTATATGTATCTATGAAGTATGTGGGTATTGGTAGTAAGTTATTATATAGGTATATGTATCTATGTATTGGTATGTATTATATGTTAGTAGTTAATAGCTTTAATAGTTTAGTTATGTTAGTATAGTTTAGTATATGGGGGTTAGCTATATATTATCTATATGTATTAGGATTTGAATTACCTTGGGATACCAAGGTAATGTCAAGGTATTGAGGGATACTCAAGGTATTAGGTTTGAGTATCGAGATGGGTGTGTAGGTAGTGTGATACGTATTGGTTCAAGGCCAAGGTATCCAAGTTGCATTTAGTTAGCTTAGCTATTATATGTATTGTCTTGTATATATATATAAATTACTATTTTTATATATTAAAACTTGTGTATCCTATGATATGGCCTTTTGTGTGTCTCCTAGTATCTTAACTTAGCTAGTGTAGCCTAGTTTCATAGTGTATGGATCCAATATCCTAGAGATAGACTCGTACAACTTAGAAATAGCTAGTTTGACCAAGTTTGACTAGTTTGACCTAGAGTTGACCCAATTTGACTATTTTGACTTAGAAATGGCTTCATGACCTAGAATTGAATTAGTTTAACTTAATTTTATTCCATCACCTTGTATTAATGTGATATTCTATATATAGGTCTGTGTGACACCAGTTCGGACACAGTTTGACATTCATTGCTCTGGACCACAGGCGAGTACATTCTCTGATAGTTTCCATTATTTGATAATTACTATAATGTAAGTATTTAGAAATATTTTACATGACTCTTGACACATTGGTACACGGACTAGTATATACATGGATCAGTCATAGGATGTTATATATTTTTTCATTGATCCTCGTGTTCTCATATGGTTAAATAGACAATATTTAATATTAGACAATATTCAATGTTCAATGTTCAATGTTCAAGGTTTAATATTTATAATGCCTTGAGTATCTTGCATCGTAATGTGTCATGGTTGGATCCATTGTACTAGTCGGGGGAAAGGGGAAGTGTTAGCTAGATATGTGATCAAATCCTAGACAATGTTCAATGTTTAACTTAGACAATGTTTATCCAACGTTAATTCGACAATGTTCATCCAAGCCGATCACATATCTAACTAGTATTTCAATCACTTAACATAGTTATAGTTCTTTACCACATTCTAGTTCTGTGTCTCATTCTATTTTATTGTCTTGTTCTATTTTATTGTGATAAGTGTATACCATATTGCACTTGTTTACCAGTTTCTTCTACCATACTATGATATTGTTCATTGTTTCTCGTCTTGTATTATATTCTCTATTTTTGTTTATAGTCATTATCAATTAATTAGAACTGCTATTGGGTTGTACTTTGCTCCAATCCTAACTGGATATATTTTTTAAATGAATAGTTAGAAAGGATGTGTCACACTCACTACGGACCAACAGATGGAGTGTCACCTGAGGATGTAGTGCTAGATACTGAGGCCATTTAGATTTTTATATCTTGTAGTAGTTATTTCTAGTTAGACATTGGATTGTATTATTATTTTGAGATCTTGAGTTGTGTTTAGATGTTGAGTTGGACCTGTGATGTATTGAGATTTGTATTTTTTTCTTCTATTCCATATCGTGCATACATCTTCCTTTAGTTTTATATGTGATTGAGTATCATTTGGAGTTGAGATGACATGACAGGTTTTATATTTATTGTGTGAGATGTTAGATAGTATAGAAGACCGAGACAACGTTCTACCGCCGATGCTGCGTCGTAGGCTGGACTTACCCACGTACTCGTGGCCCTATACCGGGTACGGGTCGTGACACATTTTTAGTGGTGGCCCATGCAGGTCAGGCTTCGCAATAGTGCGATATCGTGGTAGTACAATGACTTAGTTGTACTACTGCGAGCCTGCGATAGGATAGGATATAGGATACTAGGATGAGAGAGGGATACTCAATCATAACTAGGAATTCCAAATCTGATTTGAAATCACTACTTTTGATTCCTTCTGAATACTTTGAATATTGTTGTCCTTCCTTGATAATATCTTATCTCGTGTCGAATTGATCTCTTTTGTTTTGATCTGTCATCAGGATGCCGCCGAAGACGCATTTTCAGCGCTCAGGCGCAATGTCAGCGAGATCAGTTACTTCATCGCCTATGAGGGCAGCACCATCCGACGATGTTCCAGCACCTATATTCTAGAGATCGGCTTCACCGATCCAGGTAGGCATTATCGCAGTAGCTTTCGGAGGTTATCCACCTCAAGTACAGAGGATAGTGCCGACATTTTCAGGGGATCTTCCATTCCTGCCATTTGCAGTCGATCAGAAGCAGATGTTTGCGCTCTTTCAGCAGATGATGGTGGTGTAGCAGCGACAATCAGAGGTTATACAGCAGAGCATTGAGAATGCTCACCAGATTGTGCTTGCAGCAGTTGATAGAGTCACATTAGTCCAACCAAAGACGACACTGCCTTAGCCTGATCCGCAGTAGCCGAGGACAGGGACTATCATTGACTTCAAGAGGATGGAGCCTAAGGACTTTATGGGCACCGAGGGAATCTTATACGCAGACGAATGGATAGAGGACATTGAAAGGGACCTGCTATTGGCGCAGATTCCTGAGAGCTTGCAGGTAGAAGCGGCGGGTAGTATGATGTTCGATATTGCGCTGACATGGTTCAGGATAGACCCCAGGATATTAGCGTCGGGACTTACTTGGTAAGCTTTCAAGGATCTTTTCAAAGAGAACTTCTTTCAGGATGTGGCTCAGAGTACTTTGGAGAGTCAATTCTAGAACCTCGTCCAAGAGAACTTGATGGTGGACGAGTATGCGGTGGAGTATTGCCGATTGGGATAATTTATTGAGGGGCAGAATCCTCGGGCCAGGGCTAGGAAGTTTAGGAAGGGACTGAATAGTGAGATTAAGTCTTATACTAATAGAGACCATACCGCTACTTTTGAGGAAATTCTGAGACAGGCACAGTGGGCGAAGGATAATTTGGAGCTTGGCTCCAAGGGGCTAAAAGACACCGGAGGAGCGAGTAGTGGTACGGGCCCAGCGAAGCGCACCCACTTTCAGTAGCTAAGAGTATATCTGCATAAGTAGTATCTTACGCCAGTTAGGGCACCAGCTCAACAGATACAATAGTTTCAGAAGCAGGTTCTTCAGCAGCCTCAGAGGCAGACTTAGCAGACTTTTTCTTATGCCTATTATGGAAGGCATGGGCATGATTGGGAGAACTGTCAGAAGAGGCTCAGGCTATGCTTGTATTGTGGTTCCCCTAACCATTAGGTGAAGGAATATTCCAATAACCCGTATAGACCAGATCGCGGTCAGAGTAGTGGAGTTAGGCTACATGTGGCACCATAGACTGCTCAGCACCCGCATAGAGAGTCACCCCAACAGGGCAGGGCATTTACAATGGCAGCCGAAAAGGTCGACACTTCAGGTGATAAGTTATCTTGTTTTATCCTATTATGTTCCTTTCTTTTCCATCTGTTGTTTATGTGTTTAGTTAGTACCTTATAGACTTCTTGTGTGTTATTGTATAGTTAGTATACCCTGACGGAGACTGCAAAACTATGATGGACAGAGACCATAGTTAGTGATTTCTTTTAAATTGTATGTTGTATGTTTTAGTTTAGACTGGAGTTGACCTAGAGCGGGGTACGATCATCTTTAATTTCGAGGACAAAATTTTTCTAAGGTGGGTAGATTGTCACCCTCACTTTTTCAATTAAGGGTAGTTTAGTAATTTGGTATGGGTATTTTATTTTTAGGATTGATTATATTAAATATTATGCATGTGTAATGATTTATTTATTTTATTATTTATTTATTATTAGATGCTAGATTATTTTAAAATTGTGTAGTGGACCTAACTAGTTAGTTTAGACCCATGGATCTAATATTTATTTTAGTTTAGATTGAGCCCAAGATTAAGCCCATTCATTAGGAGGATGGATTAATTAGTGAAACTATTAGACTAGAACCTTCCCTCCTTAATTAATTTCTTTATGAGAGGCCCCAAGGGATATTTTAGACTTTACCTAGTATCTTGAGGGAGGGGGCAAGTGAGGCCTATATAAAGGGGCTAAAAACTTTCTCTCTCTTTATTTTTATTTCCAATCTAGATCTAGAATTTTTCTCAACCAAATTTCTTCATTCCTATATCAAATCCCTACTAATTTTCATCCAAATTCCTTTCCTATTCTTCATTGGAGGCTATTAAAGCAAGGATCTATAAGAAGAAAGTAAGGATCTACAAAGAGGAGCAAGGATCTACAAGTTGAAGGCTACATTCACTTATTTGGGAATTTTATTGGGAATCCATCTCCCAAATAGATACAATTCAATTTTTTTCCTTTATTTAGACTCAAAATATGTGATTTAATCATAAGAAACTACCCCATATGCTAAGGCTACCCATAGAAATTATAATTAGGTTTATAGGAGGCCTATGGAGAAATTTATGTGTATTTTTGTATCAATTTTGGGAGAATTTCGAGATTGACACATGTTGTGTTTGTCAATTGGTCAATTAGACCAAATTAACATATGTTTCATTGTGTATGGCTAGTGTCGTGTCCACAATTGGATACGTGTTGGCCGTATCCCATCAATTTGGAGATACAGATTGATTTGGGGGTTTTTCTTCGACACGGAGGTTTGTGCATGTCATATTTTGATACGGACACGTAGATATATAATTAACTCTTTGTATTGTTCATATTTGTTATTTTAGACTTGCTCGTATCCTTCGGGGTACGTTTGGTTGTGTGGTGGAGCCGTATCGCAAGCGTATCATAGAATGAGTGTGATACGGGTGCGGTGCACTCCACGTGTTTGTAGCATTGCATTTCTCAATTCATTGACTTGTGTATATATATTAGATATGATATATCTATGTATATGTATATGTATATGTATCTCCATTATATTGAATGGTCATGTGTATATATATATATATATATATATATATATATATATATATATATATATATATATATATATATATAGTGATATATATATATGTGTATATGTATATATGGATATATCTATGTATGTGTATGGTTGTATATATGTATGAGAGAGTATATATCTATATGGTTGTATATATGTATGAGAGGGTATATATCTATATGGGTGTATGTGTGTGTGTGTGTGTGTATATATATATATATATATATATATATATATCATTTTGTTTATGTATAGTTATATATGTATAGATGAGAGTGTGTACATATATATGTATTGATATCTATGTATCTATGTGTTTGTGAGTGTGTGTGTGTGAGAGAGCATAGACGTGTGTGTGTGTCTCTTAGTGTGGTGAGTGTTTGAGTGAGAGAGCATGAGTGTATGTGTATGCAGCGAGAGGGGGGGAGGTATCGAAGCAGCAGTGCACAGTGCATCAACAGCAGTACGTAGTGCATCAGCAGCAGCAGTGCGCAGCTCATCAGCAGCAGCGACCTGCAGCGCTGCAGCAGAGCCATGTGCAGCAGCACGTGCATCGACAATAGCGAAGCGCATCATCTTATTGCAGCTGCTGCAGTGTGCGTAGCAGCGTGTGCGCGCGGCAGCAGCGTATACGCAGTAGCATTCAGCAGCAGGGTCCAGCAGCAATATGCAGACAGAGGTTGGGTGGTTCAGTTACTCGAGGTTTGGGTTTCGTAGTTTAGTTACTAGTTATTAATAGGTTAGCTAGTAGTTTTGTAATAGTTAGTTATATACCCTATTAGTTTAGATAATTAGATAGATATATATAAATACTTGTTAGATATATAGTATTGTATTGATATGTTAGTATGTACAATATGTATCTATATAGTATGTGGGTATTGGTAGTAAGTTATTATGTAGGTATATGTATCTATGTATTGGTATGTATTATATGTTAGTAGTTAATAGCTTTAATAATTTAGTTATGTAAGTATAGTTTAGTATATGGGGGTTAGCTATATATTAGCTTTATGTATTAGGATTTGAATTACCTTTGGATACCAAGGTAATGTCAAGGTATTGAGGGATACTCAAGGTATTGGGTTTAAGTATCGAGATGGGTGTGTAGGTAGTGTGATACGCATTGGTTCAAGGCCAAGGTATCCAAGTTGCATTTAGTTAGCTTAGTTATTATATGTATTGTCTTGTATATGTATATAAATTACTATTTTCATATATTAAAACTTGCATATCCTATAATACAGCCTTTTGTGTGTCTCATAGTATCTTAACTTAGCTAGTGTAGCCTAGTTTCATAGTGTATGGACCCAATATCCTAGAAATAGACTCGTACAACTTAGAAATAGCTAGTTTGACTAGTTTGACCTAGAGTTGACCTAGTTTTACTATTTTGACTTAGAAATGGCTTCATGACCTAGAATTGAACTAGTTTAACTTAATTTTATTCTATCACCTTGTATTAATGTGATTTTCCATATATAGGTCTATGTGACACCAGTTCGGACACAGTTTGACATTCATTGCTCTGGACCACAAGCGAGTACATTTCCTGATAGTTTCTATTATTTGATAATTACTATAATGCAAGTATTTAGAAATATTTTACATGACTCTTAACACATTGGTACACAGACTAGTATACACATGGATCAGTCATGGGATGTTATATATTGTTTCATTGTTCTTCGTGTTCTCATATAGTTAAATAGACAATATTTAATATTAGACAATGTTCAATGTTCAATGTTCAATGTTCAAGGTTTAATGTTTACAATGCCTTGAGTATCTTGTATCGTAATATGTTATGGTTGGATCTATTGTACTAGTCAGGAGAAAGGGAAAGTTTTAGCTAGATATGTGATCAAATCCTAGAAAATGTTCAATGTTTAACATAGACAATGTTTATCCAACATTAATTAGACAATGTTCACCCAAGCCGATCACATATCTAACTAGTATTTCAATCACTTAGCATAGTTACAGTTCTTCACCATATTCTAGTTCTGTCTCATTTTATTTTATTATCTTGTTCAATTTTATCATGATCAGTGTATACCATATTCCTCTTGTTTACCAATTTCTTCTACCATAGTATGATATTGTTCATTATTTCTCGTCTCGTCTTGTATTATATTATCTATTTTTGTTTATAGTCATTATCAATTAATTAGAACTGTTATTAGGTTGTACTTTGCTCCAATCCTAACTGGATATATTTTTAGATGAATGGTTAGAAAGGATGTGTCCCACTCACTACGGACCAACAGACGGAGTGTCACCTGAGGATGTAGTGCCGGATATTGAGACCATTTAGATTTTCATATCATGTAGTAGTTATTTCTAGTTAGACATTGGATTGTATTATTATTTTGAGATCTTGAGTTGTGTTTAGATGTTGAGTTGGACCTGTGATGTATTGAGATTTGTATTTCTTTTTCTTCTATTCCATATCGTGCTTACATCTTTCTTTAGTTTTTATATGTTATTATCATTTGGAGTTGAGATAACGTGACATATTTTATATTTATTGTGTGAGATGTTAAATAGTATAGAAGACCGAGACAACGTTCTACTACCGATGTTGTGGCGTAGGATGGACGTATCCACGTACTCGTGCCCCTATACCGGGTGCGGGTCGTGACACGAGTGAAGCATAGTACTAGGAGGTTATTATCTATCATGGATACTTACGATGCTCGACTGACAGAGTTGGAGCAACGACCTCCTCCTGTTTTGCCTATATCGTCATCTATATCGACTCATGTATTAGATTTCGTGATGCTTACACAGGAGTAGTTTGACGCGGCTCCTCCTCCTGATCAGTAGTAGTTTTTTTTGACATGTGTATATTGGCCCATTGATGAGAGTTTGTGTGACACCCCGGCCCCGAATCAAGGGACCGCTCGTCCGGACCGCTGCTTCTTCGCCCCCGTAGCCGGATTGAACCGGACGTGAACCACCGTGCCTCGGCGTACCGGACGCGCATCACCGCGCCTCAGCGCCTGTCCCGTGGGTGCGAGGAAGGGAATGGCCCGTTCAATTACCGGGACGTGATGCCGTATGAGCCTGGGGTTGCGCCCGGACAAGGTTTCATCGTTTAAGTTATGGTTGGCTATTATCACATCAATCGAGTAAGCAGCGAAAAGGGACTTTGTTACAATGCAATGCATTTAGCGAACTGAGTATTTTAGGACAAATCGAGGGACTTGGGTTTCACTTAGCAAAGACATTCGTTCCATACATTATGCCCCTTTATATGATAACAACTCAGGGCACAATCGAAACCAGGATTCCGGGTCTTAGGGACTGAGGCACGCCTATTGCTCCCTCGGACGATCCAGTACCTACAAACAAGTAAACAATTGGTGGGTCAGAACTTTTATAAGTACTGGTGAGATAAAACAACTGAACATAAATAAGCATTCACTAAAACCAACACTAAGTAATCATATTATAAAATATTACATTACTAGTGATCTTTCTAGTTTTACCTATGTTCATTTCATGCAGTTCGATAGCAGAGTCATATTACTGGGTTTATGAAAGCATCTTTAGAAACAGAGTTTCATATGCAATAAGCAAGACAAGCCGACGTTCTGTTTCAGGGTGTGCGCAGCGTGTCTCGTGAGACTCTAGGGACAAATGTATAGCTAGACACACATGCTCATCTTATGGGCAGTCCATCTATCCAAGCCAACACAATAATCTAGCTATATGCAGGGCGGTCCTCGAGTATCTCAGGATCGACAGCTGTTGGACCAGCTTACCAATGACTCATTCATCTGATGCTATTGGTAGCTGTGACCCATGGTGGCTAATGACGCATGCAGTTCAGCTCTCCACCAATAGCCATTGTCCGACCGATGCGAATGCATGGAACATTATCAAATAAACTCTAGTATGCAGACAAGACGAACCATCAGAACATTTATCGTTGTTGCGGGGCAATCCGACTTATCATTTGAACACATTCAGGAATGATATGGTTCTCTCGAAGCATAGACGATAGTGAACATGTTCATGCACTCTTAGACAAGCGTTTCAGGATTCTAGTTAAGCAGACTTATTATTTCAAAGACAACTAGGTGAGTTCTTTCATTAACATACAACTTATTAAGGCGTGCAAGAATCAGAGAACGAAGTTCTGCCCACTCACTTGATACATAATGCCGATGCAGAGCGGGGCATTATATACTTACAAACCAACAAAAAGTTTCGTCCTCGAAACTTCAAGGATAAACTTCTCGATATTTCGAGCAACGACAGTGCCATCCCTCGTCGTACTCAATTGAAACAATCAAGCAAATCAAGTCCAGTAAATATTTTACACTTTGAGAATAGCTATGGACTTATTATATGGAACGCTCTATTGCAATACCATATAGATAATATCTCAGAGTCATAGCAACAGATTGGGCCAAAAAATTGATTCCGCTCTGATACCATTATGTCACGCCTCGGCCCCGAATCGAGGGGCCGCTCGTCCGGACTGCCGCTTCCTCGCCCAGTAGCCGGATTGAACCGAAAGCGAACCACCGCGCCTCGGCGCACCGAACGCGCATCACCGTGCCTCAGTGCCTGTCCCGCGGGTCTGAGGAAGGGAATGGCCCATTCGATTATCGGGACGTGATATCGTGCGAGCCCGGGGTTGCGCCCGCACAAAGCTTCATCATTTAAGTTGTGTTTGGCTATCATCGCATCAATCGAGTAAGCAGCGGAAAGGGACTTTGTTGCAATACAATATATTTAGCCAACTGAGTATTTCGGGACAAATCGAGGGACTTGGGTTTCACTTAGCAAAGGCATTCATTCCATACATTATGCCCCTTTATACGATAACAACTCAGGGCACAATCGAAACCAGGATTCTGGGTCTTAGGGACTAAGGCACGCCTATCGCTCCCTCGGACGATCCAGTACCTACAAACAAGTAAACTGTTGGTGGGTCAGCACTTTTATAAGTACTTGTGAGATAAAATAACTGAACAGAAACAAGCATTCACTAAAACCAACACTAAGTAATCATGTTATAAAAAAATACATTACTAGTGATCTTTCTAGTTTTACCTATGTTCATTTCATGCAGTTCGATAGCAGAGTCATATTAGTGGGTTTATAAAAACATCTTTAGAAACAGAGTTTCATATGCAATAAGCAAGACAAGCCGATGTTCTATTTCAGGGTGTGCGCAGCGTGTCTCATGAGACTCTAGGAACAAATGCATAGCTAGACACACATGCACATTTTAGGGGCAGTCCATCTATCTAAGCCAACACAATGATCTAGCTATATACAGGGCGGTCCCCGAGTATCTCAGGATCGGCAGCTGTTGGACCAGCATACCAATGACTCATTCATCTGATGCTATTGGTAGCTGTGACCCATGGTGGCTAATGACGCAAGCAGTTCAGCTCTCCACCAATAGCCATTGTCCGACCGATACGAATGCATATAACATTATCAAATAAACTCTAGTATACAGACGTGACGAACCATCAGAACAGTTATCGTTGTTGCGGGGCAATCCGACTTATCATTTGAACACATTCAGGAACGATATGGTTCTCTCGAAGCATAGATGATAGTGAACAAGTTCATGCACTCTTAGACAAGAATTTCAGGATTCTCGTTAAGCAGACTTATCGTTTCAAAGACAACTAAGTGAGTTCGTTCATTAACATGCAAGGCAGGTTCTATCATTCTCTTATGAAAATATTTCAAGCAAAAACTCACGTTATTATTAAGGCGTGCAAGAATCAGAGAACGAAGTTCTGCCCACTCACTTGATACATAATGCCGATGCGGAGCGGGACAATACAGTTTGTACTTATTATTTGTACACTTTTATTGTATGACTTATTTGTACATTTTTATTATGAATGGACATTGTGTGACTACATTCGAGCCTTAGAGTTTTTATTGATTTATTTCATCATTGTTGTTGTGTGATTGTACCGGTGTTGAGTGTTCCATAGAAGGGGTCGGCAAACCCAGGGAATTCAATGGAGGGTTGCTCCGGTTCTGTCTATTTATTTGAAATATGATCATACTGCAAGCATGTTATACTATGATATTGCAGGCTTTTTTTTTTTTTTTTTAATTTTTCAATCTTAGCAACGTTTATTGACGTTTAGTGACATCCATAGGAGTCACTAATGACATCGTCTAAACTGTCAAATAATTTATTTTACGTCACTGATCCTCGCGATCAGGGGGTATTCATGTCTATTAGATAGCTGGTTCACGAGTCAAAGTAGCTAGTATATGAGCGAGTATATTAGTGCAGTACTGGGCCGTGATAACACCGCTTCTAATCATAAGGAAGTAGACTCATGGGCCATCATATAGTTAGGTCGCATGCTATGATTCAACCTTCTTTCTTACATAACTGTTTAATGCAGAAACGAACAGGAAAAGAGAACCTTATTTATATATATGCAATTGTTGCTAACATGTATGTCTACTGCAGGGATAACCGTTCATAGAAAGGGTAAGAATCACTGAATAAGTGATATTTATGCTATCGAACATGCTCTCTTGTATTAAATGCTTTCATAGAGAAGTCTTATTTTTTGTATATGCTTCTATCTGGTGCCCACGATAATATGTTAATTTATGATAAGAGAAGGAGAGAGATACTAAGAACATAGTCCACTAGATGCATGCTAGAGTCTCTAGAGAATGGATATGACTCACGAGACATGCTGCGCACCAAAGATAGTAATTGATCTTGCATATCGTACATGAACTCTGTTAAAATATTGTTGACATGGCAATTTTGCCATGTCAGCTTTTCGTCACTAATTATGTCGCAAGTTGTTGCTAAATTTAACAACAATTACTGACTAAATTAAAATGTCACAAATTTGGTGACATAAGACGCTAAGAGTCGCTATTCTTGCGACTTTTAAATGTCGCTAAATTATGTCGCTACAACGACGTTTTTCGACGCCGTTTTGATCAGCGACTAGCTTTTTGGCGACTAAATCAAAATATCGCTAAATACGTCGGTACTTAGTATTAGCGACATAATTTAGCAATTTGTGACTCTTTCTTGCATCGCTAATTTGCCTTATTCTTGTAGTGCTTTAGGATCGACCAGCTGTCATGGGATCGACATAATTACCCTAAATCTTTGGCTTATCACATCGCTTTGTCTCGACGAACTGAATCCTCCATAATCCTCAAAGTATCTCGAAGCCCCTACTCAGCAAGTTCTCGACAATCCAATTCCTGTCGAATACCCCCCTCGAGCCTCCATCTGATGTATGTGAACTGCATGTATAACTTAGCGGCTTGAGTCTGTATATGCCATAACATAAATCTCCTCGAGCCAGCTGTTGGAAACCCTTCGTAAGCATCCAATCTTTGTCTCCAAACAAACTGCGACCACCACCATCCGCCAACCTCCCTACTGAACTAATTTGTAGCAAAAACTTGGTACATGTCATACATCCTTAAAAATGAGTTTCTCACCAAGCTCCATTGTCAAGTGCTCATCACTTATGCCTACAACTATAACCGTTCCCTTGTTATCCATTTTCACACATCCAAACCTACCATCGTGGTATGACGTAAAGATTCTCCTATATGTAGTGGCGTGATATGATGCCCCCGTATCCATGACCTAATCGCTATCATGACACATGCCATAAGATTTCTCTGTATCGGTTGCTGCAATAATGATATCTTCCATAGACATGAGATCCTCCTGATCATCTTTGCCTTTGGCCTTCTCAGCTTTGAGCTTCATGCAGTTCTTATTGATATGACCCATTTTGCTACAGTGATAGCAGTCCTCCTTGCGGTCCACAATCGCAAGATCCTGAGAACTCTCCCATATCCTCACCTGTGACTTGGGTCTTCCCTTCCCGTAGGAAGCCACCAGAATGGACTCCTGCGATAATTCTACTTGCTTATGCTAAATCTCCTTGTTCAACAAGCTACTTTTGACTGCCTCCATCATGACAACTCCACCAGACGCGGAGTTGCTCACCGACACCACCAACATCTTCCAGCTTTTCGACTGAAAACTCAAAAGCAAAAAGGCTTGAAGCTCATCATCAATCACCATCTTTATCGTAGACAGCTGATTGATAATACCCTGAACCTCTTTCAAATGTTGTGCCACTAGGGCACCCTCCGTATACTTTGAGTTGACGAGTTGGCAAATCAGAAATGCCTTATTGTCAACCGTCTTTCTTTCGTACATCGAATGCAGCTTCTTCCATAATGCTTTTGCAGAACTCTTCATGGACAGGTGGTGAAATACTGAGTCATCCAGTCATTGACGGATGAATCCAATGGCCTTTCGATCCAGTCGTTTCCAGTCTTCAACAGCTTTGTCCGATGGCTTAGCATTGTCACCCTCCAACGGACCATGCAAGTCCTTCCACCAGAGTAGATCCTCCTTCCTTGGCTTCAAAATTGTCCAATTCACTACCAAAATATGATGAAATAGAGACATTTTTAGCGACGTCATCATAAAATATCGCTGATATTAAAGACATGAGCGACTTCAAAAATAAACGTCGCTATACGTCGCTGTTGGCGACACATAGCAACGTTTAGTGACTGTACTTCAGTTTTTTTAAATGAATAGTCGCTATAAGCTTCTTTAAGGTCGCTAAACGTCGCTAAATTTTTTGATTTAGCAACGTTTAGCGACGTATTTACCGACGTTATTATTTTTTATTTTTTTACCGACGTTTTTAGCGATGTCGCTAACGTCACAAACTTTTAATTATCGACGTCTATTTATGATGTCGCTAATTTTTTTAATTAGCGACGTTTAGTGACATCTATTAATGACATCGCTAAAATTTTTAATATATGGTTCATGATTTCATTTTCCCCCATTCCGTCGAACTCCTCCCAAAAATTTCGAAAACCCCCCTCTTTCCCCCTCCGACAAAGTACCCCCCTTCGGTGTTCTCCTTCTCTCCCCATCCCTACCTGTCACCCCCACATTTCAGATTAGGGGTATTTTTGTCTTTTCATAATTAATGTATAAATGATTGCATGATATTTAATTATTTTTAAATTACTGTGACTTATTTGATTGTTGCACTTTACCGTTGCTTCGATAATTAGAGCGCTACACTAGCCTTTGTCTTCTAACAGATTTTACACCCTTGTTCTAGATGCGCCAGACTGTTATTTTGATCCTTGTGTGACTCATAACTATGTCTTGTTGTGCTTTACTTTAGTCGCACAACATTCGTCGCAAAAAACTATATTTAATTCTATATAAATCTAACTTTGTATCCTTGTGTGTTCCAATCGAAATTGGAGACACAATCTCGACCCATTTTGAGCAACCCAAATTAGGATAATATTCTATTCTGAGTCTACTTCATTGATAACACTTGTGTTCCATTTAATTTTAGCCCCTTGTACTTCTAATTAATTTTAGAACACATATTACATTTATTTTAATTAATTAAACCATAAACCTCACTTTGTGAAATTTTTCTGATTGTTGGGCACTTTTGTGCAAAAGTGTATTAAGGTGTCCGCCCCGTTGGACACGACACGTAAATAAACCCATTTCTCCTTCATGTGTATTTTTTCCATAATTTTTAGGAGTGTGCAATGCAACATCAACCTCCTTAAACCATGGCCCTCAGAACCTTGAACCAATGAATCCTAGCCTTCCATTTTAAATTTATTTAAATCCTAGCCATTGAAATATCCATGGCAAGGCCCAATCCCAAGAGGGTTTGACCAAGCCCTAATTCTAGGTCAACCCAAAGTCTACAACATATATATATATATATATATATATATATATATATATATAATCTTTTTATTTTCCTTTTCTTTTTCTTATTCCCTAACATCTAAACCCCAGCCGACATCTCTTCTTCCCATCTCCTGTTCTTCACCACCTTCTTCTTCTTCTTCCCGCCACCCTCCAACGAAGCCCAGTCCCGCCGGATCCCTCCTCCCAACGCCGTGCCCTCGCCTGAAGCTGACGCCTCCACCCTCGACCTCGACAGGAAGTCCATCCCCAGAGCCGGCAAGCCGCTGCCAATGTCAGAGATCGTCTGAACCACCTGACTACACCAAGTCGAGCCCCGTTCTCCTCCTCTTTCCTTCGTCTGAAGCCGACGACGGCCACGACCCCGCCGAGTCTCCACTAAACAGCATGCCATAACCGACTGAACGCCGAGCTCCCCGTTGAACGCCTGCTATCCCTCATCGAACCCGTCGGAAACTGACGCTGAACCGAGCCCCGCTGCACCCAGAAGCCGCGCGACTCGCCTGAACGCCTGCAAATCGCCTGAAGACTCGCCGAGCCGTCGACGACCCCTGCACTCGACCAGATCAACCGGGAACCCGCTGTACCTGAGATACGCCGGAGAACCACCTGCTGCCAACCCGCTCGACTGAACCAACTACTCCGTGACGACCTCGACACGCACGTCTCGTCCCACGTACCCAGGTTCGAGTCCCCTCTCGCGTACATGTACATGTACACGCATACATGCATTCCTCGTTTGTATGCATATGTATATTTTTAGCTATGTTAATATACGTGTATTGTGTAGTTAGTATATGTTGGTATATGGATATAATTGGTATGTACGTATTAGCATAGGTATTAGTATATGTTTAAATGTATATTGGTATATATATATATATATATATAGTATATTTCAGGTATTATATATATATACAAATGTATACGTATAGTATATGTATCCCCTAGTATATGTTTAATATATATATAGTATAAATTTAATTAGTGTATATACGATATATATATATATATATATATATATATATATATATATATATATATATATATATATATATATATATATATATATATATTGCATGTGTATTTAATTAGTGTATATACATATATTTATTATATATGTAATAAAATGGTATACATATATATATTATGAGTATAAATGTTTTATGCTAAGATTAATAATAAGTATATTTATATGTACTAGATGACCGGAGTGTAATTACGGATACCGCGTAGTTACATTGACCTGTGACCATGTAGCATGTTAACAGACTGCCATATATACACTGACGTACTGGCAAGACCCGTATCATTGACTGTCTGTTATGCATAGCAACTACAGACGTGACACCCCTAGCGTAGTCTCTGAGATCATTGTGTTTGATTGTATGTGTTAGTATAATGTTTGATGCAATATTGTATTATATGATATGTCTATAGGACTGTTGGATCACTCAGACGATACTTTGGAACCAGGATATTGGTATCGCCAGCTAAGGACCACAGGCGAGTACATTCTCTGACAGTTTCTATTATGTTGATTATCTCTATAATTCTAGTTGTATAGCTTACATGACTCTGACATTGTTGTTTACACGAGTTGGCATTATCGAGACCTGTCACGAGGAGTCGTGATTTGGAATCCATGGTGCTAGTTGGGGAAAACGGGAAAATATTAGTAGCTTATGTGATCATACCCAAACTTTACATGAATCATAGCTCACCTACACGTCACGTCGGTGCAGCCTGACCATTACATACCTCATAGTCTGTTATGTATGATTTGCCTGACTATTGCTTGCATCATAACTATCCGGATGGTTAGCCTGACCTTACATGAATCATATCTAGTCATACATAGCAAGCCTGATCAGTCCCAAGCTGATCACATGATATGCTGATATTTCACACACTTAGTTAGATGTTCTTGACATGTATCTCTAGTATATTGAACTAGCATCTTCACATGTTTTAGTTATTGTTCTAGTACTCATTATATTCTAGATTATTGTTCTAGTATGCACTTGTATTTCTATTTCATTGTTAGATATACATTGATGATGATATGTTCCAGTATTTCTTTATTCCAGTATTCTATTTATTCCAGTATTTCTTATTCCAGTATTTCTTATTGCCAGTATTCATATATGTCTTGTATTTCTTTACACTGTGTTATAGTTTTTGTCAATATATATGGAACTGATGTTAGTGCTTGTACTTCGTTCCAATCCTGACTGGATATTTTTTCCAGAGGATCTTGAGGATTTCTGTACTACACACTATGGACCAGGTATAGATGCAGACTACACACCAGAGATCTTAGAGGTGACTATTCCTTTAGAAGAGACATTATCTACAGCTATCTAGGCAGTATTTATCTTATGCACTGAGACTTATTTGAGGTTTATTGAGTTATGTTTAGACTTATTCTTAGTTTATGTTGAGACTTGTGGAGACTTTATGTTGGACAGCTAGACTGTGGTTTATCTATATTTTGAGACATGGTGTTTGACAATGTCATTCTTCTTATCTTTTATCGTGCCTTATACTTTTACAGTTGTTGTGATTGAGTTTACATTATGAGATATTGTGAGATGTATATTGTCCTCCTTATGGAGATTGATATCATTGACAGGTTGTGAGCTATATTAGTATTTATTGTGACCTAGACAGCGTTCTACCGCCGATGCTGTGGCGTAGGCTGGACGTACCCGCGCACTTGTGCCCCTATACCGGGTGCGGGTCATGACACATTTTTAGTGGTGGCCCATGCAGGTCTAGTTTTCACAAATTGTGCGATATCGTGGTAGTGCGATAACTTAGTTGTACTGCTACGAGCTTGCATAGGATATAGAAAATAGAATTTATGATGAGAGTATGCTTAATCACACTAGGAAATTCTGATATTCACAATGCTATTCTAATTGATTGCTTCCTTTAAAATTTACTGTCCTTCCTTGATGATATCGTATCTATCACCTTAATTGATTCTTTTCGATCTGTCTTCAGGATGTCGCCGAATACTAGATCTATGAGAGTGGGAGCATCAACCTCAAAGGGGTCTGCCACTTCTCGACCTGACAAACAGACACCTAGAGTTCCTCTTACATCTCATATTCATGTGGGAGTATCTGCAGCTAATGGGATTCCTCTTCCACTTGTTCAAAGGATTGCCCCAGCTATGACGGACAACCTTCCACCACCACCGACACCGATTCCCGGAGGAGTGCCCACTGACGGGGCACAGATGTTTGCACTGATCCAGGGCATGCTAGAGGCCCAGAGAGTAATAGCAGAAGCTCAGCATGTTTAAGCTGAAGCCCAGAGAGTACAAGCTGAGGCACACCAGGCCCAGACAGAACTGATGAGAGAGAGCATGGAGAACGCTCATCAGGAGGCTCTCTAGGCTGTGGAGAGAGTAGCACGACAACCGCAATATCCTGGCCAACAACAACAGAGGCCAGGTACCATAGTAGACTTTAAGAGGATGATGCCTCGAGAGTTCAAAGGCACAGAAGGAATACTCTATGCTGACGATTGGTTAGAGGACATAGAGAGAAACTTGCGCTTAGCACAGATTTTGGAGATTCTTCAGATCGAGGCCGCTGGCAGTCAGATGTTTGATATCGCGCTGATGTGGTATCGTACAGAGCCGAGACTCGCTGTTGAAGTACTTACTTGGGAGGACTTTCAGGAGCTCTTCAAGGAGAAATTATTTCCTGACGTAACTTTAGGAGCATTGGAAAGTCAGTTCCAGGACTTAGTCCAAGGAAGCATGTCAGTCGACGAATATGCCGCAGAGTTTTGTCGATTGAGTCGATTTTCGCCATCGATGATTCGAGACCCAAATGACAGAGCACAAAAATTCAGGAAGGGATTGAATAGAGAGATCAAGTCTCGTACTTCAAGATGACGCACTACTACATTTGAGTGTATTCTGATGGATGCCCAGATTGCTGAAGATGACTTGGACCTCAGGCCCAAGAGAGGACACGACACTTCTGGAGGAGCAAGTGGTAACACAGGACAGGACAAGCGCCCACACTTTCAACAACAACAGAGGCTGTACCAACAGCAGCACCAGCAACAGGCACCAGTTCGAGGACACATCCAGCATCAGCAACCGCAGAGACAGAATTAGTCCGTTGCCCAGTGCGCGTATTGCGAAAAGATAGGACATACTAGGGAAAACTGCAGGAAGAGGTTGGGTACTTGTTTGTTATGTGGATCGTCAGCACATCAGCTAAGGGACTGCCCAGCTATTCAGACTCGCCAGGAAGCAGCAGCAGCTCAGAGAGGACCAGCCATAGCACCTACTGTACCAGAAGGCCAGCAGAGAGGACCTCCACTTCCACCACAGCAGCAAAGGTTTTCTCAGCACCAGTAGTAGCAGAGAGGAGCACCACAGGGATAAGCTTACGCCATGACTACTGAGGAGGCCGAGCCAGCTGGAGACGTGATTTCAGGTTCAGTTTCTCTCGATTATATTCCAGCACTTGCATTATTTGATTCTGGCGCTTTCCATAGTTTCGTATCTGTATCTTATGCCCTTAAGCATCGTTTAGAAATGGAACCATTAGATAGGACTTGCAAGATCACGACAGAAGAAGGCATTATCCTAGTCCGTGATTATTGTAAGGATCGGAGAGTGTCATTGGAAGGCCGAGAGTTGAGCGTGAGTTTACTCGTTATGCCACTTCCGGGATACAATATTGTACTCGGAATGGACTGGCTGAGTAAACACCATGCTACTATAGATTGTCACGGAGGTAGAGTAGTATTTTGACCACCAGGAGAGCCAGAGTTCGAGATCGCCAGAGGAGCAGAGGAGAGGAGCAGAGGCACTTTTTGTGGAGCCAGGATGGGAGAAGAGGAGTTACTACATCCACTTATAGCGGAGTTCCTGGATGTTTTTTCAAAAAAGTTGCCAGGTTTACCGCTAGACAGAGATGTTGAATTCTCTATAGACTTGATATTAGGAGCGGAGCCTATTTCGTAACATGTCTATAGAGTCAACAACAACGAGTTGGTAGAACTGAAGAAGCAAGTTGAGGAGCTGCAGGACAAATATTTTATTAGATCCAGTTCATCGCTATGGGGAGCACCGGTATTATTCGTACCGAAGAAGGACGGCACGGTACGTATTTGTATCGATTATAGAGGTCTGAACAACCTCACTATCAAGAACAAATACCCGCTACCAAGGATAGATAATTTTTTCGATCAATTAAGCGGAGCGAAGGTATTTTCAAATATAGACTTGAGGTCAGAATATCACCAGGTGAAGGTGAAGAAGGAAGACATACCGAAGACAACCTTTCGGACCAGATATGGCGAGTTTGAATTCACAGTAATGCCGTTTGGTTTAACCAATGCACCAGCAGTATTCATGAACTTAATGAACAAGGTATTCCACCAGTACCTTGACAAGTTCGTAGTGGTGTTTATTGACGACATTCTAATATATTTGAAGACCCCAGAGGAGCATGAAGAGCACCTGAGGATGGTCTTAGAGAGTCTCAGGAGAGACGAGTTGTACGGGAAGCTTTTAAAGTGTGAGTTCTTCCTTGACAAGGTTGAATTTCTTGGACATATGGTGACGGGTAACGGAATTTCAGTTAACCTAAAGAAGATCGAAGCAGTGGAGTCATGGGCTATCCCCAGTTCGGTAGCCGAGATCAGGAGCTTTCTCAGACTAGCAGGATACTACAGAAGATTTGTACAAGACTTTTCCAAGATTGCAGAGCCAATGACTAGGCTGACCAAGAAAGATGTGGATTTTATCTGGACAGAGGAATATCAAGCCGTATTTGATGAGCTGAAGAAGAGATTGACGACGGTACCAGTTTTGACATTGCCATCAGGGACAGGTGGATTCACTATCTACAGTGATGCTTCAGGAAAAGGTTTGGGATGCGTTCTTCAGCAGCACGGGAAAGTAATTGCCTATGCTTCAAGATAATTATGCCCTAATGAAAAGAACTACCCCACTCACGATTTGGAGTTAGCAGTAGTTATCTTCGACCTAAAGCTGTGGAAACACTATCTGTATAGAGAGCGTGTGGAGATCTTCACCGACCATAAAAGCTTGAAGTACGTATTTATACAGAAAGAGCTGAACATGAGGCAGAGAAGGTGGTTAGAGTTGATGAAAGACTTTGATATCTCATTACAGTACCATCCAGAAAAGGCCAACGTAGTCGCCGATGCCTTGAGCAGGTATCCGATGGCTATATACTTAACTACAGATAGACATTTATTAGCTGATCTTGAGAGCTTGGGAATTGAAGTACTAGTTCCAGGTGTTGAGATTCAGATATGGGAATTGCAGATACAATCGGAGCTGATGGATAGAATTAGAGCTGCACAGTATGATGATGAGACTCTAAGGAATATCAGGGCACAAGTTCGGACAGGATTGATAGATGACTTCACTATTGCGGATGATGGATTCTTACGGCATGGCACAAGGATATGTGTGCCAAGTGGAGAGCTGCGCAAAAAGGTTTTGCAGGAGGCACATCGCTCTCAGTACTCGATGCATCCTGGAGCCAACAAGATGTATCGATATTTGAGGAAGTACATATGATGGTATGGTATGAAGCGTGAGGTAGCACGCTTTGTATCCCGGTGTTTAGTGTGCCAGCAGATAAAAGCAGATCAACAGAGGCCAGGAGGATTGCTTCAACCTTTACCCATTCCAGAATGGAAGTAGGAGCACGTAACTATGGACTTCGTTTCAGGGATTCCACGTTCTCTAGGAGGAAAGGACACAATTTGGTCATCGTAGATAGGTTGACCAAATTAGCCCACTTCTTACCTTTCAAAGTGGGTATATCGACAGAAAAGCTAGCAGAGATGTACGTACAATAGATTGTCAGACTACATGGAGTTCCTGTGAGTATTGTCTCAGATCGGGATAGTCGTTTCATTTCCATTTCTGGAGGAGTCTACAGGCTAGCTTGGGCACTCAGCTCAAGTTCAGTATCGCGTATCACCCCCAAATAGATGGGCAGTCTGAAAGGACTATTCAGACTCTTGAAGATATGCTACGCACTTGCGTTTTAGATCTCGAAGATTCTTGGAAGGATCATCTACACCTAGTAGAGTTTGCTTACAATAACAGCTACCAAGCCAGCATTGAGATGTCACCATTCGAGGCTTTATATGGAAGAAGGTGTCGTACACCTTTATCTTGGGATAATGTTGGAGAGAGAGCTTTGTTGGGACCAAAAATGGTCATGGATGCAGCAGAAAATGTGAAACTCATCAGAGACAGACTGCGAGTGGTGCAGGATAGACAGCGGCATTGGGCCGATAGCCACCGTAGACCCCTAGAGTTTCAGCTATAGATTTTTTTTTTTTGTGATTGTTTTGTTTTAGATTGCGTTTTAAGATTGTTTGTTCTAGGTTGGCGATTTGGTGTTCCTACAGATTTTTCTGACATGAGGCATGATTCATTTTGGCAGAGGCGGAAAGCTTAGTCCACGATACATCGGGCCCTTTGATATTCTTGCAAGGGTCGGTACAGTGTCCTATAGACTTGACTTGTTGCCTGCTCTAGATGGAGTGCATGACGTGTTCCATGTGTCGTAGCTGAGATGGTACGTGGTAGATCCTATTCACGTACTAGATCACTCGGAGATCGAGGTTGGACCGACACTCAGCTATCCTGAACAGCCCATTGAGATCTTGGATCGTAGAGAGAAGGTATTGCGGAACCAGACTATTCCCTTGGTTCGTGTTGCATGGAGACATCACTCTCCAGGCGAGTCAACCTGGGAGAGAGATAACGAAATGCGTGAGCAGTATCCGTATCTCTTCGAGACTTGAGGTATAATTCATTGTTTGGTTGTTTGTTCTTGTGCTAGTTTATTTTTAATTTTGAGGACAAAATTCTTTTAAGGAGGGTAGACTTGTCACCTCCACATTTCAGATTTGAGGTATTTTTGTCTTTTTATAATTAATGTGTAAATGATTGCATGATATTTAATTATTTTTAAATTGTTGTGACTTATTTGATTGTTGTACTTTACCGTTGCTTCGATAATTAGAGCGCTACACTAGCCTTTGTCTTCCAACAGATTTTACACCCTTGTTCTAGACGCGCCAGACAGTTATTTTGATCCTTGTGTGACTCATAACTATGTCTTGTTGTGCTTCACTTTAGTCGCACAATATTCGTCGCAAACAACTACATTTAATTCTATATAAATCCAACTTTGTATCCTTGTGTGTTCCAATCGAAATTGGAGACACAATCTCGACTCATTTTGAGCAACCCAAATTAGGGTAATATTTTATTCTGAGTCTACTTTATTCATAACACTTGTGTTCCATTTAATTTCAGCCCCTTGTACTTCTAATTAATTTTAGAACACATATTGCATTTATTTTAATTAATTAAACCATAAACCTCACTTTGTGCAATTTTTTCGATTGTTGGGCACTTTTGTGCAAAAGTGTATTAAGGTGTCTGCCCCGTTAAATATGACACATAAATAAACCCATTTCTCCTTCATGTATATTTTTTCATAATTTTTGGGAGTGTGCAATGCAACATCAACCTCCTTAAACCATGGCCCTCAGAACCTTGAACCAATGAATCCTAGCCTTCCATTTTAAATCCATTTAAATTCTAGCCATTGAAATATCCATGGCAAGGCCCAATCCCAAGAGAGTTTGACCAAGCCCTAATTCTAGGTTAACCCAAAGTCTACAACATATATATATATATATATATATATATATATATATATATATATATATATATATATATATATAATATCTCTTTATTTTCCTTTTCTTTTTCTTATTCCCTAACATCTAAACCCCAGCCGACATCTCTTCTTCCCATCTCCTGTTCTTCACCACCTTCTTCTTCTTCGTCTTCTTCTTCTTCTTCTTCTTCCCGCCACCCTCCATCGAAGCCCAGTCCCGCCGGATCCCTCCTCCCAATGCCGTGCCCTAGCCTGAAGCTGACGCCTCCACCCTCGACCTCGATCGAAAGTCCATCCCCGGAGCCGGCAAGCCGCTGCCAACGACGGAGATCGTCCGAACCACCCGACTATACCAAGCCGATCCCCGTTCTCCTCCTCTTTCCTTCGTCTGAAGTCGACGACGGCCACGACCCTGCCGAGTATCCACTAAACAGCACGCCACAACCGACTGAACGCCGAGCTCCCCGTTGAACGCCTGCTACCCCTCGTCGAACCCGCCGGAAACTGACGCTGAACCGAGCCCCGCTGCACCTAGAAGCCGTGCGACTCGCCTGAACGCTTGCACAGCGCCTGAAGACTCGCCGAGCCATCGACGACCCCTGCACTCGACCATATCAACCGGGAACCCGCTGCACCTGAGATACGCCGGAGAACCACATGCTGCCAACCCTCTCGACTGAACCAACTACTCCGCGACGACCTCGACACGCACGTCTCGTCCCACGTACCCAGGTTCGAGTCCCCTCTCGCGTACATGTACACGTACACGCATACGTGCATTCCTCATTTGTATGCATACGTATATTTTTTGCTATGTTAATATACGTGTATTGTGTAGTTAGTATATGTTGGTATATGGAAATAATTGGTATGTACGTATTAGCATAGGTATTAGTATATGTTTAAATGTATATTGGTATATATATATATATATATATATATATATATATATATATATATATATAGTATATTTCAGGTAGTATATATATACAAATGTATACGTATAGTATATGTATCCCCTAGTATATGTTTTATATATATATATATATATATACACATGCAATATATATATATATATATATATATATATATATATATATATATATATATATATATATATATATATAGTATAAATTTAATTAGTGTATATACGATATATATATATATATATATATATATATATATATATATTGCATGTGTATTTAATTAGTATATATACATATATTTATTATATATGTAATAAATTGGTATACATATATATTATGAGTATAAATGTTATATGCTAAGATTAATAATATGTATATTTATATGTACTAGATGACCGGAGTGTAATTACGGATATCCCGTAGTTACATTGACTTGTGACCATGTAGCATATTAACAGACTGCCATATGTACACTAACGTACTGGCAAGACCCGTATCATTGACTGTCTGTTATGCACAGCAACTACAGACGTGACACCCCTAGCGTAGTCTCTGAGATTATTGTGTTTGATTGTGTGTGTTAGTATAATGTCTGATGCAATATTGTATTATATGATATGTCTATAGGACTATTGGATCACTCAGACGATACTTTGGAACCAGGACATTGGTATCGCCAGCAAAGGACCACAGGCGAGTACATTCTCTGACAGTTTCCATTATGTTGATTATTTCTATAATTCTAGTTGTATAACGTACATGACTCTGACACTGTTGTTTACACGAGTTGGCATTATCGAGACCTGTCACGAGGAGTCATGATTTAGAATCCATCATGCTAGCTGGGGAAAACGGAGAAATATTAGTAGCTTATGTGATCATACCCAAACTTTACATGAATTATAGCTCACCCACAACTCACGTCGGTGCAGCCTGACCATTACATGCCTCATAGCCTGTTATGCATGATTAGCCTGACTATTGCTTGCATCATAGCTATCTGAATGGTTAGCCTGACTTTACATGAATCATAGCTAGTCATAGATAGCAAGCCTGATCAGTCCCAAGCCGATCACATGATATGATGATGTTTCACACACTTAGTTAGATGTTCTTGACATGTATCTCTAGTATATTGATCTAGCATCTTTACATGTTCTAGTTATTGTTCTAGTACTCATTATATTCTAGATCATTGTTCTAGCATGCACTTGTATTTCTATTTCATTGTTAGATATACATTGATGATGATATGTTCCAGTATTTCTTTATTCCAGTATTCTATTAATTCCAGTATTTCTTATTCCAGTATTTCTTATTGCCAATATTCATATATGTCTTGTATTTCTTTACACTGTGTTATAGTTTTTGTCAATATATGTGGAACTGCTGTTAGTGCTTGTACTTCGTTCCAATCCTGACTGGATATTTTTTCCAGAGGATCTTGAGGATTTCTATACTACACACTATGGACCGAGAATAGATGCAGACTACACACCAGAGATCTTAGAGGAGACTATTCATTTAGAAGAGACATTACCTGCAACTATCTAGGCAGTATTTATCTTATGCACTGAGACTTATTTGAGGTTTTTTGAGTTGTGTTTAGACTTATTCTTAGTTTATGTTGAGACTTGTGGAGACTTTATGTTGGACAACTAGACCGTGGTTTATCTATATTTTGAGACATGGTGTTTGACTATGTCATTCTTCTTATCTTTTATCGTGCCTTATACTTTTACAGTTGTTGTGATTGAGTTTACATTATGAGTTATTGTGAGATGTATATTGTCCTCCTTATGGAGATTGATATCATTGACAGGTTGTGAGTTATATTAGTATTTATTGTGACCTAGACAACGTTCTACCGTCGATACTGCGGCGTAGGCTGGACGTACCCGCGCACTCGTGCCCCTATACCGGGTGCAGGTGGTGACACTACCCCCCCTCACCGGCTCCCCCACAGCCCCCCTACTCCAGCTCCCCAGCCCCCGAACGACCCCTCCCCCATGGCTCCTCCCTTCCAGCGTGGTTCCTCCGTTCCGACGACCTCGGGCTTCTCCTCCTCCTATAGGTAAACCCTAACCCTATCTCTCTCTCTCTCTCTCTCAGATGCAGACACGATATGACACTGACACACATACGACACGACACACACAATATCATAGACAAACCCTGACACAGACATGGCACACATACTGACATAAATATGACACACACATACACTGACACAGACAAGACACACTGTCACAGACACACACACTGAGATAGACACGACACACACATACTGACACATTTTTGTTGTAAAATAGTATTGCATGTGTGTATTTAACTTAATTGATAAATGATAGGTGTGACCATCCTAAATAGGGTTTTTATATATGTATCGGGGAATCAAGTCAAAGATTTTACTTATGCATTAATGTAGGGTGCAAAATAAATTCATAGAGGGTGTAAACCCTAACCCTAGAGTGTGTGGGATAAATTCAAGTTGGATCATGCCTGAGCAGTGGACTGCGATGAGGGCTAGATTAGACAAGGAAAGGTCTGAGAATGCCAAGGCGACAAGGCAGAAGGCAGCAAAGTGGTGTGGTGGCTCGATTCCGATGACGGAACATTGTCGTCGTTTGATATATTTTTTATTTCAGATATATTATTTTAATACAAGTACGATAAAATGGTAGTAGGATAAAAAATTTAATTTTAGTACTAAATAATATATCTTTAACAGGTACAGAGGGGTGAGGATGCCAACATGGTGACCGTCTTCCTGGCCACCCATCGAAAGGACGAGAATCTCATTGATGAGAGGGCCTCACAGACCTATGTAAGTATTACTTTACTTTGTGTTAATTTTAATATAACTTAGGAAATATACAAATAAATATCCATGTAGTTAGTAATAAGTACCTTAGACACATTAGCAATTATCGAGTATCCAAACTTTTCAAGGCCGGGTATCTTAGGCTGCGTGAGCGGGCGACTTCTAGTACACCTACAACGGGAAACGCTGGTACTTTCTCGCAGCCCTCTCAAGCTCCGTCGACAGACGAGCTATGGGTGACCGCCGCTGGTGGTATCCAGAGGGGGTACGTACTACGGTACGGGATCCTATGGCGTCCTTGTTGTGATGCAGTCATCTAGGGCCTCTATGGCAAGTGCACATTCCCCACAGCCCTCGCAGGCATCGGCCTGAGTCCAAGAGACCATTGACCGTCAGATTGCGTCTTTCCGTGATAAGTTGCTGCAAAGGATGGAGGAGCAGTCCCTGTCCCAACTGCAGGTGGACGATGCGACGCTCATCGCACGATTTGATACACTCGAATGCAGCATCATGAAGCTCAGGGATATGACAGCTGATCTTAGAGCGTCGACAAAGCGCAACGTGGCAGAGCTGCAGGCATTACAGCTGTCCATGGGTGAGAGGCTGACGATGATGCAGAATTCAATGGTTCATAGCTGTACGAGGCTTTTATCTTCCATAGATTCATACAACCATCGACTAGCAGAGTTGGAGCAGATACGTCCTCCTAGTGCGCCTTCATCGACACAGACTCCACCGATGTTACTGCCTTCTCCATCGACATCGGTGTCTATTTCACGGGAGCAGTATAATTTTTTCTTATCCCTGATGCGCGCCAGTGGTCATCCTTCTTCAGATCCGCAGTAGTCCTAGTTAGGACAATTTACTGGTTGTTTGTGTTTTGACCTATGATATT
The DNA here is from genome assembly GCA_036927795.1 of Iris macrosiphon. Lineage (NCBI taxonomy): Eukaryota > Viridiplantae > Streptophyta > Magnoliopsida > Asparagales > Iridaceae > Iris > Iris macrosiphon. The sequence goes on from JAYESA010000003.1 coordinate 108,201,121, forward strand.
TGGTCATTTATGAATATTCTTTATTTTTGAGGCTTTCAGACTTTATTTCTTGCACTCAATTGTGTGGATATTTATTGTATTCTTTACGACGAAATTTTCTCCAAACTCGATTTGTAATCCCAATATTTTGTTTTTTTTTATTTTACTATATTATTTATATTAAATGTATATTAATTTACCGGTGTTGAGTGTTCAACCGAATGGGTCGGCGAATCCAGAAAATTCAATGAAGGGTTGCTCCGGGTCTATTTATATAAATTGTGAATTCATAAACAACAGGAAGATTGGTTTATAAATCATTCTATATCCATTTTTTTATATTTTTTCACTGAAGCTTTAGCGACGTTTAGTAACGTTTACATACGTCGCTAAATATGTCGTTGATTGTCGCTAAATACGTCGCTAAGTATGTCGCTAAGTACGTCGCTGAACGTCGCTAAGTACGTCGCTGAATGTCGCTAAATTATTGACATGACAATATTTGTCAGGTCAATATAACGTCACTAAATGTGTTGCTAAATATCGCTAAATAAAAAAAATTAGCAACATATAGCGACACACTATACGTCGCTAATTTAGCGACGTTGCGTCGCTAGACGTCGCTAATATAGCGACGCAGATGCGTCGCTAGAAAACGTCGCTATAGCGATATTTTGTGATATTTTTCCGGTCAGCGACTAGCTTAAAGATGACTTCATCGAAACGTCGCTAAATATTATTAACGACGTTTTATGCCATTTAGCAACGTTTCTAGACGTCGCTAATTTGACTTATTCTAGTAGTGAATTCCCCCCTGTGAGGGTGATCAGACGAGTGTTCATCTGCTCCGTAGACATAGTTGCCAGAACCAAAATCAGTAGTTCTGATACCAGATGTTGGAAATCAGACACGCCGTGCAAGCGTTCTGACACCGTGTCTAAGAGTGCCCTCAGCAAAAACTTTAGGCCAACCCACCTGAGATAACCAACGTCTATCTAACGAACACCAAATACTAAAGACAAGTATATGGCGGTGACTACGTCACATGGACAAATTCTAACCTTTATAACTCAGGTAAAATTACAAGATGGACAAAATCAATGTTTAACCCTTTGCCCTAATAGATTCAACCCCTCATCACACTCAAGAAGAAAAGAAAGAGATTACAATTGAAATCACTCACCAACCCGTATCAATCTCCCTAAGCGAAGGCGACGACTCCTCGATCAGATCTTTTCTTCTTTCTGTCTTGGATGGCGAAGTCCTAAGAGCAAAGCACAAACTTCTCTTAGATTTTCTGTGGACGAGCACTCCGAATCTCCAACTTATGTTGTCCTTTGTGCCTCTACCCTCCTCCTATATTTATAGGATGAGAAATCATATTTTAGGTCATAATAGAATTTTTCAAATAGAAAACTTTAAAATAAGAATCTTATTCCACCTAAAATAGCCCAACACAAATTATGGATGTCCAAATATGATCAAATTAAATACTTGATATAAATTTAAAATCTAATCAAATATTACATTTAATGTAGATTTCTAAATTATATCAAATCAAATTTTTAACAATATTTGGGTTCCAAAATTTACCAAATTCAGACTGGACCCCAACAGAAAGGCCACAAGTAACTAAGGAGGAAAACTCGAAATCTAATCTCCACGACGTCGTTAGAACCAGAGACTTCGATTCCGCTGCCAACCCCACTCGTCGTCAGAACTTTCTCATTCTACCTCTTGAAACTTCCTTAATGATATCCTAATTAGCAAATCCTAAGAAGATTCTTAGGTTGCTTAAACTCTCTCAAGTCCTATAGACTTCAAGGCACAATAATAAACAAGCCTTTGTCAACTGAAATTAGAATAGACTTCAAGGCACAATAATAAACAAGCCTTTGTCAACTGAAATTAGAACACGAGGAGAGTCTTATAAAGGATCTCCCCTAATTAACTAGTAATTCAAATCTAATTTTTCAAGTTGGTCCGAATGATCCAATTATCTAACCCACGACACGGTGGTTAGTTTTTCAGTTTTCCCAATACACTGCATCAACAAGTTCACTGAAGAAACCCTTCTCTATCAATTGGGTAATGCACGGAGGAAGCTTCATCCTCCTTGCTGGGCAATTGCTCATATAATTTTGTCATTCCATTAGGCTTAACTATGAATAATGTTATTTATACTTTTTAATTTTCAGATAATGTGACGGTTAATGTAATGAATATAAAATTAATATTAATATTAATATTAAATTTAATATTAATATTGAAAAAAATTAGATGATTAATTTTTTAAATTAAATTTTATCATGTCAACTGTCACATAATATTATTTAGTTTGTTACGTCTGCCGTCACATAAGAAGAAATATATGAAAAAATATTTTGAAGATACAAATAAGCATTACTCTAATTATATAGCAAACAAAATAAAACAACAGTTTATATCCGCCGCCCATCCATCCATTCTTATATGTCCCTCCTAAATAAATTTTTTTAGATAACAAAATCTAACCACAAAATTCTACTCACCTAATCATAATTAACCGTCAAAATAAACATGAACGGAAACAAATAAATATTGAAATTGTCCCGTGCTTATCTATTTCATTCCCCGGTAGCGTACAGGTTGCATTCGAAAAAAAGAAGAAGCGTACAGATTGGCGGTGGTGTGGTGGCCCATAATTTCTTGCACTGTTTAGTCCTCTGTATCGGGACATGGAAAATGGGCAAAGTTAAGAAGATCTCCGGTCCTTCTTGGAAAAAAGAAGGTTGTCACATAGGAATGAACATATGCATGCTCTGAAAGATTCTGTCCAAACAGAACTTCACTTTCTTAAATATACATAGCGCAGAATTGCTCTTTGGAGGTTTAGCAAACAAAGTAAAACAAGTGTAGCGGTAGTCATGATGATCAACCATCAGGTCCGGCATGCGGAGCAGCAGACGGGAGAAGGAGATAACTACAGCCGCGACGACGCTGCTGGTGGTGGTGGTGGTAGCCACAACGGTGGTGGTGTCAGAAGAAGTGTTCTTGAGTGGCTGAGGCTCTTCTTCTCCAATTTTCAAGCCCTACTAATTAGGGTGTGGGAAACCTGCAGGAGATCCGAGCAGCTCCTCCCCATCACAAATCCTCCTCCTACTGCTGCTGCTGCTGCTGCTGCTTCAGCTCTTCATTATACGACGGTACGTACATTAATGATCCTTGCTTTCCGAATCTCCCTCCCTCCCTCCAAACGTACAACGGTGACGACGGTGGTGGCGTAATTATAACTACGATGTAGAAATCCAACCAACTTCTCCCCGTCACCACCACCGGAAAAAAAAAAAAAATCCTCTGGCCTACTACTTCAGCTGCTCTTGCTTATGCAGTACACTTCTTACTTAATTATAACTACTTCAGCTGCTGCTCTCATGCATTTTTACACGGTACTATTTTGTTTTAACTTTCAGCTGGAGCAATCAATGAACGACACACTGAAAGAGTTATCCAAGGCTAAATACATGGTGTTCTCAGGACTGGTAGCTATTCTCTGTGGACTACTTTCAGTCGACTTTGGAAGCAGCAACACTAGTGCAACTCGCTTCCTGATCAGATCATGCAACTACGCAACAGTCGCCGGAAGTATATGCACCATAGTATCGATGGCACTCCCATTCGCCCTTCCTCCTCGTCTGTCTTGGATTGCTAATCTTCTATTTTTCATTGCAATAGGATTACTGTCTCTCTGTATATTGTTCTGTTTCCTATTCGTTCATATGTCATATTAAGCAAGCATACGCTTTGCATGCGGAGCTTGTTTGCAATATTAAATAATAATAATAATAATATTTGTTTAATAATGACAAACAACTTCTGTAAAGCTCGAGTAGAAACTATAATAGACTAAACTAAATAATGTGTTACTATTTGCATACAACTTGGAAAATTTATTATTTAGTTTAGTTTATTATATTTTTCTCTATTAATTGTGTACTGCATCGATGGAATGTTCTTGGTCTTTTCCTTTCCTTGCTGGCCAGTTGGGAACATAATTTGTTGCATTCCATATATCCATCTCTTCCTCTATCTTTTGGAATAAAAATTTGTTACTATGTCTTGCATATTGTCAGTAAGGACTAAAACTAAAAAATAGGGGGGCAAAAAAGAGTGTAGAATAGTCTGCTGGATGGTCAAAACTATTGCTCAGAGTGAGATTCCACAATCTTATCAGTTGATAACAAGTTTCGATTGCACTAACAAGCAATCGAAATTTTTCAACGCTCGAAAGTATTACCTCTCTATATACAGCACGAGCTGACTTCGAATTCCGTATTGCAAAGGCTTGCAGTTACTATCCGAGATATAATGTAGGAAATTTTTGTTCTGTTAGGGAAGGAAAGAGGAGAGGAAGAGGTGATTATGTTTATATATAAAAAAAATCAGTTTCTATTAGAATTTGGGTAAGTGAAATTTTTTTAAATTTTTGCAGAGGCATAATAGACTTTTCAGATGCAGTAAGTACTTAAGCAACCCAATACGTAAAAAAAAATTCACTTATAAATTTGGAGCCACTTATAAGTGAAAATTATTTATTAGTGCGAAAAAGAAACACACTTATTGCATCAAAATTCACTTATAGGTAAGGTTCATACGTAATAAATGAAAAATAAAAATAAAAAATAACACCCCTTTTAGGGATTCTCAAAAGCTTTATCACTCGATTGCATTATTTAAGTCATTATGTGAGATCTTATAGATGGGTATTATCCTTTAGGGAAATCTTTGTTCTGTTCTCTACTATGTTTAGTACTTCTTTATCACATGTTATGCTTGCCAAATCTAGCTCTTTCTTGCAGACATGTTGAACCATTCCTTTGAACCTAATTGTTTCCTCCATTGGCGATTTAAGGACCGCATGCTTGAAGTGATGATTAATGCTGTACAACGTGTCAGCAAAGGAGATGAGTTGATACATTATTAGTCTGTTGTGTTAGGCGATATTGACTTATCAACATGCCTTGAGTTCTATATATCCTACTTATAAATGTTTGATGAAGCTAATGTGCATAACAAAGCATTCAAGGATTTGCCCCAAGTCTTGGCACTGTGGTCTTAATAAAATTCAGCCTTTTAAGCTGGTTTGACTGGCGCTGGTCGAAAATTCAGCCTTAATTTTATGTGCGTTTTGTTGGAAGTTGGAAGGTAAAAAATATATGAAAAATAAATTAATTCTATGAAATTATTTTTCTAAAAAGAAAATTTTATGAATTTTAAAAAAAAATTCATGAAAGAACTTAATTTGGTGTTTGATTGTCTTTATTTTTCACGAAAAATAAAAATAATATTTTTCTGTGGGTTGGACAAGTTTCATTTTCTACAATTTTGGAAGAAAATATAAAAAAATAAATTTTTTTTGGAAAATGATTCCATGAAAAATATAAGCTATCAAACACTACATTGAAGGAAAATTTGTGATGAAAATATTTTCTATGAAAAAAATTTCAATCAAACACAGCCTTAGTAAAATTGGTTTCTCTGCAATTGGTTCCTTGCCTCTAAAAAGTTCAAAATCTTAATCGGAGCCTCATCCCTAGCTTGGAACTAAAAGGGAGAGATATGAGGGATTTAACTCTCTACTCCTTCGTTGGTTTTGTTGACTTCCCCCTAACATTTAAGTTGAAAAAGAGAGAACAGAGACATGGGGGGTAGACTAGAGGGAAGACTGGCCTCTAATATTGCTTCCATCAAATGCCCGCTTGAACCTTTTTGTTGTTCTGTAGATTCTGCTTCTATTGTTGCCATCCTAACCCTAGTTCCATCTTAGGGTTGAGAAGGAAAGCGAGATGATGACAATAACCTATGGTTCTGCATATTGCCAGTTCTGAAGTGATGATAAACGATGATGTAGAAAGCGTATGTTGAAGTCTGATGTAAGAGAGCAAATAGCCTATACAAAGATGAGAAACAACTAGATAACTCTTTACTTACCCTAATAAGTGGGTTAATATATAGTTAGACTTCATCAAATAAGTTTCAACTGTAGACTCATTGCCAAGTCTTGATATTCCTTACCCCACCAACAATAAAGATTTGTAGGATAACAAAATATAGGTTGCTTTTTTTCATGCTCATTTTGCATCAGTTTACTCTTCCACGTTTTCCAACAAAAATGAGGTTGGTTCTGGGACTCGATGCAAAACTGAAAAGCCTCTGCAGAATTGATCAGATTTATCATCTGCTCCAACTTAACTGTGAAATACCTTGAGGGAAAGATCGTAAGCAGCACAAGCGATTGTAACGAAAACCTAGATGCCCAACTAATGGATAGGGAAACCTATTTGTATCTCCCACTGTTGAAAACACGTGGGCTCTGATACCACGTGTTGGACGCGTCACGGAACCGTTTTGCCAATCCACCTGAGATGACTAACCAATCTACGAACACCAAGCACAGATGAAGACAAGTATATGGCGGTGACTACGTCACATGGACAAATCTCAACCTTTATAACTCAGATGAAATTACAAGATTGCAAAAAAGTAATGTCGAAACCCTTTGCCCTAATAGGTTCAACCCCCTCACCATACTCACGAAGAAAGACAGAAGATTACAATTAAAATCACTCACTAACCCGTAGCAATCTCCCTAACCGAAGTTGACGACTCCTCGATTAGATCTCCTTCTTCCTTCTGTCTTGGATGGCGAAGTCCTAAGGGTAAAGCACGGGCTTTCTCTTGATTTTCTATGGACGAGCACCCCGAATCTCAAACTTGTGCTTTCTTTTTTTTGTACCTCCACCCTCCTCCCTATTTATAGGATGAGAAACATATTTTATGTCATAATAGAATTTCCTAAATAGGAAACCCTAAAATAATAATCCTATTACACCTAAAATAGTCCAACACCAATTATGGACGTCCAAATATGGCTGATTAAATATTTGATACATCTAATCATATCTTACATTTAATGTAGATTTTCAAATTATATCAAATCAAATCTTTGACCATATTTAGGCTACAAAATTTACCAAATCCAGACTGGATTCCAACAATCTCCCTTTCCAGTCTGATGAGAGGGTGTTGACCCCATGGCTCCTCAACTGGACTCCATGTCTGTCATTTCGAGACAGAAATCCTGCTCCCCCATGCCACTGATCTCCGATCCCCCGAGTTGCTTTTGCATCTTCCGTCTTCTCCAGCTCCTCGACCGTCATGTCGACGCTAGCTGCCATGCGTAGCACCTCCTGCACTACTAGAATCCTGCCGATATTAATGACACGGCCAAGACCGAAGTCCCTGACGATCAACCTCACCGTGAGTCTTAGTTGCATGTTTTCGACTTCCGTCTTCCACTAGAACGTGTTAACGTTCCGACGAGCTTCTTCACCCTTGGCTGGCCCAACCAAGCGCACTGTGTGATTCTCCCGATATTCGAACTCCTGAATCTTTTCACCTTCGTGTCCGAACTTGAAGCTCCCCCATACACATGTGTCCTTGAACAGAACATCACGAACTGTGCATGCCATCGATGACCCACAACTTTCCCTAAACTGTGTGAATGATGATGCTCCCGTCTCAGATTGAGTTTGCTGTAAACCTTGATCTCCTCCTTGGCCTCGAACTGCTGAAACCAATATCGCTTCGTAAAGTTTTGGCAAACCACCAATCGCCAAAACCAGATCCGTGGAACAACCCCCACCTGGAGACCGACCAGCTGTCATGGGACCGACAGACTGACCCTCAATCTTTTACTCATCACCATTCGTTGCTTTGTCTCGACGAACCGAATCCTTTGTATCCCTCAAAGTATCTCGAAGCCCCTCCAAGAAAAATTTTCGACGATCCATCTCTTGTCGAATACCCCTCGAGCCTCCATCCGGTGTCTGTGGCCTGCCGTACACCACAGCGGCTTGAGCCTGTGCATGCCACAACATAAATCTTCTCGAGCCAGCTGTTGGGAACCCTTCATAAGCATCCAATCTTTGTCCCCAAACAAACAGCGACAACCATCATCCGCCAGCCTCCCTACCGAAACCAAGTTGTAGCACAAACTTGGTACATGTCGCACATTCTTGAGGACGAGCTTCTCACCAAGCTCCGTTGTCAAGTGCACATCACCGATGCCTATAACTGCAGCCGTCCCCTTGTTGCCCATCTTTACACGTCCAAACCTGCCACTACGGTATGACGTGATGATCCTCCTATATGGAGTGGCATGATACGACGCCCCCGTATCCATGATCCAGTCGTCATCATGACACATGCCACAAGGTTCCTCTGCATCGGTGTAAACCCCTTGATTTTTCAAGATTTTCAAAACCGAATTTTTGGGAATTTTTCTGTAATTAAAAAACAGGGTTTTAATTATTAAATGATTTTTTAATTGATAATAAACAGTATTAAAATATTATGGAAATAATATTTTTTGGTGTAAAATGAAAAAGTGGACTTAGGGTAATTTTTCTGAAATTTATCGGGCCCCGGACCTATTTTTTTAAATCACATAAAATAATTATTATTTATTATCTATCTATTTATTTATTTGATTATTTATTTTATTTAATAACCCAGCCGGGCCCAAAGCCCAAACCCCAGCCCATTGGGCCGGCCCAGCCCGCTCTCCCTATCGGGTCGGGTCGGGTCTGCCCGAACCCGACCCGCATCCGACCCGGGGACCCTTTTTCCCCCACGATCTGCTGACCGCACCCCGTGCCCGCGTCCTCCGGCCACCTCGCCGCTCCGCCCGGCCACCTCGCCCACGTCCCCGCCTTCCTCGCCCAACCTCCGCCTTCCACGCCACGACGCCGCCATTTTCGGCCGACCCCCTCTCTCTTTCCCCCCTATTTAATCCCCGCGCCACCGCCTCCCTAAACCCTAGCTCCCCTCCCCGGCCATCTCCTCCCCTCCGGCTCCCCGCAGCGCCCCCAGCCCGCCTCGCCTCCACCGCCCACAGCTTCCAGCTCCGCCTTCTTCTTCCTCCTCCTCTCCTCGACGACGAACAGCACAGCAGCACCCGAGCCCCCTCCGCTCCCCGCCGCAGCGCCGCCGTCCGGCCTCCTCGCCGCGCCGCGCTGCCCCGCCCTAGCCCCGGCCGGATTCCCCTGTCGCAGAGCGACCGCCTCCGGCCGCCACAGCAAACCCTAGCCCTAACCCTAATTCCCTCCCCCCCCCCGCGTGTCGGACACAGGACAAGTGTCCTGTGTCGTGTCAGACACGATTTTAACCCCGATTTTCGAGTCCCGTTCAGGTGCGTGTATCTTCTTGCTCGTAGCTCTGATTTCGATTCCGTAATTTGCGTTGCGAAGCCTGTATGACCCTCTCGGTGTCCGGATAAACCGCTCGGGGCATCGCGTCCTGTGGTGATCGCACACCGCGATCCAAAAACAGGAAAAACCAGACCCTGTTTCACCCCGGAACTGGGTACGCCCCGCCAAACGGGACGACTTGGTCGCACGCGGTCTTCACAGATACGTGCGCACCGTCGATACGGACGTGTGGGATTTCGCAGAAGTCGATTCGGGTGTGCGTGCACACCAGAATCAACGCGTATCCACGGACACCGTCCCGTATCCGTCAGTTCTGGAACGTGTCCTAACTTTGTGTACACATGTCAGATCGAAACGAAACTTGCGCCATCGGACTCGTAGCAATACGCTGGTCCTGTGGGTCAAGTTTGGTTCGATTCTGAGAACGTTGACGAAATCGCGTGTCGTGGGCCCCACAGGCACCGCTCGACGGGCGATTTTGTGATCGGCTCATCGGAATTCAATTCTGAAAGTTCCGTTGGGTTCGTATCAGCGTTCCTGGCCTGTTGACACTAAGTTTGGTGAATTTTGAGACCGTTGACCCTGACACGTTTTTCGGTGCAAGCGGGCCCACATGTGGACCCCGTTTTGATCCGAAACTGTCGTTTTTGTCCTTGTCTCCAAATTGGACCCAAGGACAGACGTTTCTAGCTGATTAATATTTTTTGGATCTGATGGTGATATTTATTTCAGCAACCGGAGTACCACCTACAATTTCCGCTGAAGTCAGAACTGCAAACAGAGCCGGAACCACAGGCAAGTGTACCTCGCCAAAACTTGCAGTCTTGTTAAATATTCCTTGGCTTATTTATACATCAGCAGGAAAGTGTACCTTGCCAACCCTGCAGCTTGCTTGGCTTAATTTTGCATCAGTGGGCAAATAGAGCTTGTCAACTCGCAGTGTTTCTTGTTGTAGTAGTTTACTTGTTTTCTTGTAGATTCATATGTAAACTTGTTTAACTGCTCAACCCAGGACACCTGACACTATTCATGTGACGGGATTTCCCTGAGATACACAGGGTGATTCCGTATAGGATACGTATTCATGACATATACAGTTTACATGCTTAGATTATATCCTGACTTGCTGCATTAGTTTTGATCCTGCGTGTCATGGACATGAGACGTGAGATTACATTGGGTGGGGAGAGATTTACCATACAAAAGGCTGATTATATATATATATTACTTTACTGGAAGTGCCTTAGACTCTGGCAACAGATCTTGGGTACATTACTGGCCCTTCGAGAGAATACTGCTATGGTTTCTTCGACACTGATCCTGTAGTAGTCTCAGCCCGAGTATGACTAAAACTCTCACTTGCATATCACTTAGCTGGTTATATAGTTACCCTATTGATTCATTTATTGCTGCACTGCATTTATTTTGGCTTGTATTTTCTGTACCTTGTTATGTCCCCTGAGGACCTGGAATGGACTATGTCCCCAGGTATAGCCGAAGAGATCTACCCCGAGGTGTACGGAATAGGAGCACTTCTTGGAACAGAACAGGAACCTGAGGACGAGATCGTGGCAGAAGACTTCTCCTGAGTACCGGCTTCATATACTCAGTATTTCCATTTCCAGTATTTATTTCCTGTCTATTTGCATTCGATGTACCAGACATATTCTCGGATTGTTCCCCGAGACACTTATTTGAGATTTGCTTATTTATTCTATTGCATTATTTCTGGCATTTAATCTGTGATTATCTGTTGTGGATGAGATTAGTATAGACTGTGACCTGTAATAATTGTTCTATTTACTGTTAGACTACAGCTTAAGCATGCCCTGATGGATCCATTAAATTGGGTTGTCCATCGGTGCGTGCTGCTAGCCATTGCCATGTGCTCAGTCCCTCGACATTTTGGGACTGGGGCGTGACAATCGGTTGCTGCAATGATGAGATCTTCCATACCTATGAGATCCTCCTTATTATCCTTGCCTTTGGCCTTCTCATCTTTGAGCTTCATGCAGTTCTTCTTGATATGACCCATTTTGCCACAGTGATAGCAGCCCTCCTTGCGGTCCACAATCGCAAGATCCTGAAAACTCCCTCATGTCCTCGCTTGTGACTTGGGTCTTCCCTTCCCGTAGGAATCCACCAGAGCGGAATCCTGCGACGATTCCACTTGCTTACGCCGGATCTCCTCGTTCAACAAGCTGCATTTGACTGCCTCCATCATGACAACTCCATCAGGAGCGGAGTTGCTTACCGACACCACCAACGTCTCCCAGCTTTTCGGCAGAGAACTCAAAAGCAGAAGGGCCTGAAGCTCATCCTCAATCACCATCTTTATCACAGACAGCTGATTGATGATGCCCTGAACCTTGTTCAGATGTTGTGCCACCGGTACACCCTCCGTGTATTTCGAGTTGACAAGTTGGCGAATCAAAAATGCCTTGTTGCCAGCCGTCTTCCTTTCGTACAACGAATGCAGCTTCTCCCACAATGTTTTTGTAGAATTTCCATGGACACGTGGTAAAACACCGAGTCATCCATCCATTGACGGATGAATCCAACAGCCTTTCGATCTAGTCGTTTTCAGTCATCAGCACCTTTGTCCGTCGGCTTTGCGCTGTCGCCCTCCAACGGATCATGCAAGTCCTTGCACTAGAATACATCATCCATCATTGGCTTCCAAATCGTCCAATTTCCCCCTACGAGGGTGATCATACGAGTGTTCATTTGCTCCGTAGACATAGTTGCACCTTTCCTCTCGAGAAGAACTTGGCTCTGATACCACGTGTTAAAAACACGTGGGCTCTGATACCACGTGTTGGGCGCATCGCGGAAGCATTTTGCCAACCCACTTGAGATGACTAACTAATCTACGAACACCAAGCACAGATGAGGACAAGTATATAGCGGTTACTACGTCACCTGGATAAATTCCAACCTTTATAACTCAGATAAAATTACAAGATTGCAAAAAACTAATGTTGAAATCCTTTGCCCTAATAGGTTCAACCCCCTCACTATACTCAAGAAGAAAGACAGAAGATTACAATTAAAATTACTCACTAACCCGTAGCAATCTCCCTAACCGAAGTTGACAACTCCTCGATTAGATCTCCTTCTTCCTTCTGTCTTGGACGGCGAAGTCCTAAGAGCAAAGTACGGAATTTTTCTTAGATTTTCTGTGGACGAGCACCCCGAATCTCCAACTTGTGCTTTATTTTTTTTGTGCCTCCACCCTCCTCCCTATTTATAGGATAAGAAACATATTTTAGGTCATAATAGAATTTCCTAAATAGGAAACCCTAAAATAATAATCATATTACACCTAAAATAGTCCAACACCAATTATGGACGTCCAAATATGGCAGATTAAATATTTACTACAAATTTGAAATCTAATCAAATCTTACATTTAATGTAGATTTTCAAATTATATCAAATCAAATCTTTGACCATATTTAGGCTCCAAAATCTACCAAATCCAGACTGGATCCCAACACGCACAGTTTTGAAATCATTCACAAAGGAGAAAACTACAAAAACTTCTTATTATGACCATGTGCAGCAAAGTTCTGCTGTGGTTTCAAAGCAGACTCATGCGAATGTTTATTCTTATATGGACATAGAAATGTGGGTTTTATTAAAAAACTGTTCTTATGTTCATCTCTTAGCAAAGAAATTTGATATTTGCTTACTTTATTGGATCTCTCATATTCAATTATCATTGGACTGGACGCAAGTATGGCTTAAATAGTTCCTTGTGAAGTTGAGTTTAATTGTCCAGTTCATGAATAACGAATCACTTAACATTAATCCATATCATCTTATTACAATTTCCTGGTATGCGCCATGTTCCAATGACTATTGTGTTCTTTATAATTGTAGATGACTATCAATTATATGAGTGGAAGGAAGAATGACATGTTCATTGAAAGATATGGTTTTTCATCAGCTACGGTGTCTTATTATCCGTTTTCCTATGTACCCTTCATATTGTTTCCTTTGAAACTTGTGAAGAAATTATTTTTTTCTTTAAGAAAGCTGAAGTTGAAAAATATCGATGCTCATTTGTAGAGATGTTGCACTTATTCTGCTTGGTCGATGCTTAGTGGCATTTGAGCTAGGTTAATACGTTTTCTATTTCTCTCAGGAAGTGATTGATTTTGTTCAAAGTCATGCTATGGCAGAAACTTATTTTAGTTTTGGGAGCTGGTCCTTTTGTTTACACTTGTGACATAATGTTTAAAGTTTAATTTCTTATCTAGAATTTTGAACAGTTATTTCTGTCATCCTATTCGTAGCAAAGTGTATGAACATAGTTAGTTAAGTGCCCATAAATGAAACGAAAGGAACAGTTCTTATAAACAAGTTTATTGGTCAGACTGCATCATCCTTAGCATTTTCAACCGTGTATTATGTCGAAAGAGATTTGCTTAATAATCACACACAGACATGTTTGGTACTACTGCTGAACCAGACGTAATCTTGTTGATGCTCCTTTCATATATAAATCTTAGGTTGGAGGACATGACAACAGCACGTTAGGTAGGCATAATTTTCTTCGGCATATATATGTTGCACGTACACAGAAAAATGATGTCCGTATCTTGACCGTGTCCGTATGCGTAACGGTGTTCATATTCGTGCAACATATGTGATTATTGTCAGTCCCGAGCCTTAATCAAAGATGGTAGAATAAGAAGTTGAAGTCGAGATCAGGAGTTCACACAAGTTTTCTCACTGATATACCTCGATCCAACTAAGAACTATATAATATATAATATAGTTGTTGATTATAACTCCTTCATCACAGAATTCAAGAACCAAAAATGCGTTCTTCCTTACAAACACAGTTGCAATTGGGACAAAATATTTACAACAAGAACAAGAGGAGAGAAATATAGAATAAAAATTATTCGTGTTGGGGTGGTGAAGACCATCGTTGCTCAAAGCAAGATTCGTCCTCTATCGACGATCTGCTCCCAGGAGACAACAAGTTCACAAGAGAACTTCCGAAATGCCTGTATTTACCTCTTTGTGTGACTTGAAAGGACTCCTTTGGACTCATCTTTCTCAATTTTTGGTGTGTCTCCATAGGAGGCTAGAGGGCTCTTTATATAGGGAATGATGGAAGACCATCCTTCTCTCGTTTCTAATGTGGGACTAAAAAGACAATATAGAAAATTGATATCCCGCAATCGCAGCCCAATGCATAGCCCACTCAGCACCCGTTCAGAACCCGCTCAGAGCTCGTTCAACACCCACTCATGATATGCTGATGTGCTAAGTGAAAAGTGCGCCAACAAAGCGCCACTTTGCGCCCTTGAGCCCGAGCTCGAGTCCAAGTCGCTAAGCCCCTTTGGGGTTAATTATTTTTTCTCCTAATAAAATACCCCCACATGACAAAAAGCTTAAAAGCTTTCATTTAGAAGTTAATTTTTTCTCCCAATAAAATACCCCCACATGGCACCCATGTGTTCCACCACACCCCATGTGCACACCTCAACACATATAAAGTATTATATTAAGACACCCACTTGGTGGTGTAGCCAATATGGGACTATATTTACTAGTCCAAAGGCAAAAACACCAATAATTCCCTACATATCTTAATATATGGGTTGAGCGTTCCTCACACAGACTGTCCATCATGCATTAGGATATATGTCGCTTCGACTTGAATCTTTTCACATGGGTCGAATAACAATATGCTATAAGAATGGACTAAGCCTTGAATTATGCACCATATATGCAATTCTTTTCACTCATACAATGACATCAGCTGTGCTTCCGGTTCCACATTAAAGGCCCTATGCACGTCTGATTTCGAAATATGTATCTTAGGCGTCTACAAGTTTACCCTCAAGTGACAGCCTATATCTCTTTCCATACACTCTAGGTGAGTTCTTTTAAAGAGTCTTTGGCATAAAGTCTTGCACTTTTTTGCGGTGCTACTCCGCTATGACATGGCCCAAAGTCGAGGTCCCACCTCATTGTGGTGTCATCCACTGTAGCATGAGGTCCCAGCCTCTTCGTAGTACCAAACTATCCAGCATGAAGCCTTGTGTTTCCTTGCGGTGTTACACCGCTGCGACATAGCTCGAGTAGCCAAGACTTTACCCTCTCTAGGTACCTCTTGGTGGTGTCACACCACTGTAACATGAGCACACCGGCCTCTTTCTAGTGCTGCCAACCACTCTTCAATTTATAGCATTTGGCCACCTGCCTATATGCGGTGCTACGTCGCTGTGACATGGCACACGAATCTGAGGCATTACCCTATCGAGGAACCTCATGGTGGTGTCACCTACTGTAGCATGGAGTTCTCTGCTCCTTTGTAGTGTTGTGCTACCGTGCTTCCTGTAAAGCACGTCGGACATTCCAAATACCCTAGAACTCATTAAGGCGTTTAAGCCATCCTCCTATAGGATTTTGTTCTACTCGGAGAATAGATAGTAGACAATAATGGTTATGTGTCTGTAATCCCTCAATATCTCAAAGGATACTCACTGCTCCTAATATTCTTCCAGTCAATGATCCTTCTTTGACCAAAAACTAGATGTCTAGTAGATTTTTCTATGAACTAATAGCATAAAACTTTATGGTAGAATTACAAAAACAGAATATCAAAAGTCCTCCAAGTCCATGTATGATGTGTCCTTGACTATATGCGGTGTTACGCCGCTATGACATAGCCTGAAGCCGGGACTTTATCCTGTCAAGGTACCTTATGTGGTGTCACTACTGTAATATGGAGTAATATGCTCCTTTATAGTTCTTATGATCAGTTGGCGCTTGAGGTTTTATATGAACGGATTCGCCAGACCCTCCTGACTCCGATCATCAACCACTATAATAATGCCATCTTGGATGGGCTCATATATGTCTTCAAATGACCTGCTAGAATCACCTAGCTTTGAACATTAACCTCTATCATGACGCCATCCTTGATGCGCTCATACAGCACAATGTGCCTTAGTCGCACAGATCCCTTCTAACCATTGAAGAGAAAATAAATGCTACCGCTGTTGTTGCCTGGTTATCACAGTGAATCGGTACCGCCGAATATGCACACCAACCACTAGAAGATCATATATGAGCTTCCGAAGCCACCGTGCTTCCTCTGTTGTAGCTGTTAGTGCATAGAACTCAGATTCCCCTGAGGAATAAGAGAGCATTGTCAGCTTCTTTGTCTTCCACGATATAACAGCTCCACCCTTTGAGAATACATATCCATATGTGGACCTTTAGCTCTCTTCTTATTAACACCAATTTATATTACTGAAGCCATCCCCTACAATCAGATACCCGCTGTAGTATAGTGCATAATTCTAAGTCCTTTTGAGATATCTCATTACTATCTTCACAGCTTTTCAGTGCTCAACACCTGGATTACTCGTGAGCTGACAAAGCATCCCCACAACAAAAGTTATGTCAGGCCTTGTGGCAGTTGTTGATACATCATACTCACGATGACGCTTGAATACTCCAACTGCCTGACATTTTTTCTCGGATTTGGCTTCAGCTTCTTGTCATACCTATACGGAATATCGATTCGTTGAAGATCCTAATATCCATAGAGTGTGAGTATCTTTTCAATATAATGAGACTATGACAGTGCTACTCCAGTGCCCGTCCGGATGACCTTGATCCCCAGGATCACATCAGTTCCCCTAAGTCCTTCATACTGAACTTATATGAGAGAAACTTCTTTGTCTCAATGACACATTCTAGATCCGTACCTAGAATCAGTATGTCGTCCACGTATAGACAAACAATGACCCCCCTTCCATCAGCAAACTTTGTGTAAACACACTTGTCCGTCTCATTGACCCTATAGCCATTTGATCTTATAATTTTATCAAACTTCTTATGCCACATCTTGGGAGCTTGCTTCAGACCGTATAATGATTTCACCAACTTACAGACTTTGTCTTCAATGCCCTTGACGATGAATCCTTCTGGTTGTTGCATATAAATCTCTTCGATCAATTCACCATTCAGGAATGATATTTTCACATCCATCTGATGTATAACTAGATTATTGATTGCACTTATAGCAATCAACATCCTGATGGTCATCATTCGCGCTACTAGAGCATATGTGTCAAAGTAGTCGATCCCCTACTTCTAAGAAAATTCCTTGGCTACCAGCCTTGCCTTGAACTTGTCAACAGTTCTATCGGCTTTTATCTTCTTCTTGAAGATCTATTTTCATCCGATTGGTTTAGCTCATTCAGGCAGATCGATCAACACCCAAGTGTTGATAGAGATTATTGAGTCATACTCATCATTTATAGCCTCCCTCTAGAAGACAGTGTCTATGGTCTTCATCGCCTCATCATAGGTAAGCGGATCTGATTCCACAAGATAGGTGACAAAGTCATCTCCAAAGTCTTGTCTCCTGGCCGGCTTAGTTCTTGTTCTGCGAGTTCTAGTTGGAATGTTGTCTCAGGAATGACAACTTTTTCTTGGACTACATCTTTATTGGAAGCGTTAGCCTCCTGTGCACTAACACTATTCTGTCCCATGTCCGCAAAAATAATGTTCTTGTGCCTTGCAAATTTATCTTCAAAGAATTCTGCGTCATGAGATTTTGATGACATAATTTGACTTAATATCAAGGAACCTCCGAGCATACTCTTCTCAGCATATCCCTGGAGATTATCTTGGTAGTCCTAGTTCCTAGCTTTTGAATCTTCAAGTCTGAAAGCTTCACATATGTCACACCCCCACACTCGAATGACATTCAAGTTGGGTCTGACTTTGAACCAGAGTTCATGAGGAGTGACATCGGATGTTGCGTATAACACTCTGTTCAGGATGAACATAGCTGTTAGCACTGCTTCTCCCCAGAAGCAGTTTGGAAGACCCACAGTTAACAGTATTAACTTTATCATATATGTCAATATTTTGTTCTTTTGTTCAGCTAATCTATTTAATTAAAGAGAATTCAGAGCAGTCGTCTCATTGATAATTCCATATTCTTTGCAGAATAATGCAAATTCAATGGACGACTGTTCCCCATTAAATTCAAATTTTAAGAGAACTTGATTTAATTAACAAATGAAAAAAAAGTACAGAGAGGTCCTAGGAGACAATCTAAGTACAAATTTATTTTTTGGAGGATGACGATGGAGGGTTAAGAGTGTAACAACTCTCTTTAACTTCACAGATAGACAGCCCTTAGAATGTTCAAGTTGCTCCTATTTATAGCCATCATGCTGATGGACTATGGATGCCGCATATGCCTCTATTTGGTGGCCGTATAAGGCTCCTTCTATATAATACGGTTACACCTGTCGCCACATGCCATGGGCTGATTATCATATGGTCTTGGTTGAGATATGATGTTGAAGAGATCTCGGGATTATTTTTAACCCGTTGTGTATGTGACTTGGTCAGCTGGATACGTGGTTAGCACCAACTGTGCAAAGATCTCTGCAGTTGTAATGGAAAGATCTTATGAACTAGAGGCCGCATAGTAACTTGGTTTCATATTGTCGCGGTCGCATACGAGCTCTCATTTGGCCTTCGGTCGTTTGGACGCTCTGGCCACATGATGGCGAGGTCACATAGATCTTGCAGTCGCATACGCGTCCTTTTTGACCTTGGTCAGACACTTAGGCCGCATGGCATATTGACTGCATGCTCGTTCAGGTCGCATACGTGCTCTTGTTTGGCTTTGGTCGAATGGACACTGCAATCGCATATTGACGAGGCCGCATATGGTCGAAGTCGCATATGGGAGGATACGTGACGTGGCGCGTCTGTCGAAGCCATTAATATAGATGTGACTTTTGTTTTTTTTGTATGCCGTCCCTTTTACGACTTTCGAAGCTGTCAGAACTTTATGTCAGAGCAGGAGCTTATTATGTGGCCTCTTGCTCTGAGGTTGTCCAGGCCGTATGAAGGTTATTTATGCTCTTATGCGGCTCCAAGAGGTATGAGCTTTATGCTAATCCAAGGTACATGAGCTCTATACGGCTCCAAGGGGCTTGAGCTGTATGCGGCCTGTAAAATTTTCATGCTTTTACAAGACCCCCTTCAAAGTTTCCAAAATGACAAGTTTGGAGTATTTTGAATAAGAAGCATGGTCGAGCAATTTTGGTCTCATAGGAAGGGTATGCCGCATAGTATCGTTGTTGCATAGAGGGCTCTGACAGGCTGTCCGATCATTAATTAAGGATATTTGATCAGATTTTCTCGGGATTCGGGGTCTATCTCTTGATGCGGGACTTGAGGAATCAGTTTTCGAGGAGCTTAAAAGGGATCACGAGGATCAAGGCATTAGATTCATTCTCATAACTTCTTTGGTTCGCTGCTTTGATCTCTTCCTGAGACTTTTAAAGCCTATAAATAGGCGTCTAGGGGGAGAGAGAGAGAGAGCATTATTCTCTCTTCTTTGTGAAGGATGCTGACAACTGCGGCTCTCCTTGCTGAGGAATTTGTCAGGGGTGGTCATGATCCTTGGCCCCATGATTTCGGTGCTTTACTCAGAGGTAGGGGAGCACCACATTTTTTTTGTCGGGCTTCCATGGACACAGAGGCACCAGTGCACAGTCTTGCTGCATTGATGAGAAATCGTCTAGAACACGTGCAGACTTTTTACACAGTCTTGCTGCATAGATGCGAGATCATCACGACCATGCGCATGCTTTCTTCATTAGTCTGTCGCATGGATGTGCAACCATCATACGACAACTAAGATCCTGCCGCATGGATGAAGGCTCGACCTTGGTCATGTGACAACTATGATTATTCCATATGAAGTGCTTGACATAGACATGCAACAACCATGACTCTGCCGCATAGAAGGCACCTCATGCGTTGACTAGGCTCTGCAGCATAGACATCAACTTTGTCTTTGTATGCTGATGTCATATATTTTTCTTGTGCAGGTTTTGTCCTCCCTCGTGCTGCTTATGATGGAGCATGGAAGGATATCATAACATCCGTTGCTCGGGATGAAGACCAAGCTTATACGGCGGTTCCTTGTCAAGAACCAATACAGGAAACAAGGATGAACATCATGCGTCATGCACGAAGCTGTCCTTGTTCATGCAGCATGCTAGCTACATTTCTTCCCTTTATGCGGCTTGCTACCGGCCGGACGACTGCGGTGTCGATGACATAATTTGGATTAATTGATATTCCTGTCTTCGGTCTCTCTGCATAGTTGAAGAATGCCTGGTCCTACTCCTTCCTCGCTATCCGAATCTTTTCCATATACTGAGGTTTGCACTATGGAGGGATGATCCAGAAAGCATTGAGTTCTGCTAAGGGCTCGACTTGTGACAGTAGCAACGACAGCATGGAGGGGCACCTCTAATGAAAAATGTTCGTATCAGCGAGACTTCATGAAAATCCTACTGGGGAGGAGGTGAGAACGATAGCTCAGAGGTGACGTAGACGTGAGACGATCGATAGCTATACCGAGAGGTTAGGTACGATACCAATATTTTTATGGAAGGAGAAGAAAGCATGCCAGAGATAGTATGGACATGGCGGTTTGCTTCCATTGAGAAAATCCCACTGGGGGACTCTTGGTCGACTTATTATTTATTTTGCACGTTGAGTACAAATAATAAATTCAAAAATAATCCCTATCATAGGTAATATGGACATGATAGACTTTGTGGACCTATTATTTTTTTCACATATTAATGCAAGTAATAGGTTTAGAACAAGCCCTACCAGAGGTAATATAGACGTGACAGTTTTTGTGGACTTATTATTTGTTGCGCACGTTGAGTGCAAATAATAAATTCGAAAACAATTCCTATCAGAGGTAATATGGACGTGATATATTTGGTGGACCTATTATTTTTTGCGCATATTAGTGCATGTAATAGGTTTAGAACAAGCCCTACCAGAGATAATATGGACGTGGCATTTTTTGTGGACTTAACACTGCCGGTGTACCTTGGTGAGTATGAATGATAAGTGGGGATGACAACCGATATCAGAGGTAATATGGACGTAATGATCAATAGCTAAAACCCGGAAGGTTTGCTCAGAGATAATATGGACATGGCAAACTCAGCCGGGGAGAAATGTTTGGACGATAGTTCAGAGATAATATAGACGTGAACCAAAGTTCTGAGAACTCGCTAGGGAGTAGTTTACTGAGGGTGGTCTACCTAAGAGTGTAGATAGACCTGAGGGTTACCCCACTGGGGTGCTTTTTTGAGGATCCATTACCTGTTGCATACTCAAGACTCCTGAGTACAAATAATGGCTTTTAAAATAATTTGTGTAGAAAGAAAAATGTCGTACATAGGTACTTCTTGGGATGGAAAACAAAACAAGAATGTACATCTTGGTTGCCTTACTGAAGATAAGGGGAGTACAAGTCTAACTTAGACGTAGTACTTTTTCAGGAACTTGTCGTTGATAGACATCATGAGCAAGTCGCCGTTGGATTTTGCTAGCCGAAGGCACCATTGGAGAATACGAACACCACGATGAATGGGCCCTCCCATTTATGCTGGAATTTGCCGGTTGTCTTGTGGGTCATAAGCATCGGTCTACTGACTGTCAAGATGAGATCGCCCACCTGGAATGTTCTCTCCTTGACTCGCTTGTTGAAGGCTCTACAGAGACGCGCTTGGTACAAGTTAATGCGTTGTTGTGCTAAGAGTCATTTTTTGTCGAGTGCCTCCAACTCTTTTAGTCGTTGACGATGGTTGTCATCCACGGTTAGCTGATTGGAGAGAGCCACTCGGAGTAAAAGAATTTGGATCTCAAGGGGGAGGACCGCTTCGCTTCCGTACATCAAAGAGAATGTTGTACTTTTTGTAGCTGTCCGGACTGTTGTACGGTAGGTCCGAAGACATTCATCTAGCTTCTCATTCCAGTCGCGCTTGTTAGATGACACAAACTTCTTAAGAAGCTTGATGATGGTTTTATTGAATGCCTCAACCAACCCATTTTTTGCTGGGTTATAGGCAGTCGATGCCATATTCTGAATTTAATTTTTAGCGCAGAACCGGTAAAATGCATGACTTGCAAACTATAGACCATTTTCATGAATGATCCTTCATGGCAAGACGAAGTGTTATATGACGTGATGCTTGACGAAGCTGATCACGTTGGACGTCTTGACTTTCACGAGTGGTACTGCTTCCGTCTACTTGGAGAAGTAGTCGGTGATGGTCAGGGATACCATGTTGGCGGCAACTGTTACGTCATCGAAGTCCAAGGAGAGATCTTTGGTATCGATCAAGCGCCGGATGTACCACTTCAATGTGTAACAATCTAGCGTCGCATGGTGGACGTACCAGTGAAAGTGACAGTACTTCGGATTATTTATGTCTGCCGCTTCCGGCTGGCATTTGACGTTGGGGAGCCAAAGTTTTCCTCCCATTACCAGCATATCGAAGATGGGCATGACATCATCATCCTCGAAAGAGAAGTCTCCTTTGGTTTCGGAGCTTCTGCCTATTTTTGCTCCTGCTTCTTGGTTAAGTTGGCGACCAAGGCCTGCTTCCCTTTTTTCTTGTAGCTGCTGTTAGCGCCATTATTGTTGTTGGGATGTTTCCCCCTATCATCGGCGATAGGGATCTACATGCCAAAGAGTCGAGCGTCCTTGACCTTATTCTCGTGCCTACAATGTTTATAATGAACGTCGTCCAGTCTTTACACTAGCTATCACCCATCCAGAGGTTTACTGTCGAAAGTAGTTTTCTCTGGCACATCTTCATCCGCATCATCTCGGGATTGCCAGGAGGCAGCCTCAGCCCAGCTGTGAGGGCCGCATGCGGCCATCTTCCTGTGGCAGCGAACTAATGCCGCATATTCGATCTTATGTGACTTCTCCTAGACCGCATAGAACTCGCATCAAGACCCAAAATTCTAGCATCGTAGTATTTTTCTCTTCCAGAGTTCGGGTGCTGAGCATCTCCTACGGCAGATGAAGAAGATGCATGCTCAGTCTGGATGGACGCTTGACGAGCGTCCTCATCAACATGGAGAGAGGCAGGGAGCACATGCTCCGTAGTTGGTTGAGGCACAGTGGCATTTGCTACTCACGTCATGGGGGTCTTCTTGGGCTTTGTTAACCTCGACGAAAGACTAGCGCTTCCCTCTGAGAGCATCTCCTCGAAGGCCTGTTGGTCGAAGCGGACTACCGGCATTCTCTGGGTTGAACCCAGATAGGCTGCATCAGACTGCGTCACCACTATTTCATCAGAGGAGAAGGACGTCCCCAGCAGAGTCGCCATCTTGTTTGCCATTAAATTCGAAGTTTAAGAGAACTTGATTTAATTAACAAACGAAAAGAAAGTACAGAGAGGTCTTAGAAGACAATCTAAGTACAAATTTATTTTCTGGGGGGTGACGATGGAGGGTGTAAACCCCCTCGACCAAATTCCAGTATTTTTAGGATTATTTTTTTATAATTCAGGTTTAAGATAATATTTTAATTTATTTTGCTTACATATCCTATTGACTTGTGCACCTGTCCATCATCGAATTATTTGGAGCTTTACCTTGACTGTTATCCCCAAACGAAGTTCACATACCTCTCCTAGACATGCCAGTCTACTATCCTGCACTTTGTGCAACTCCCAGATACTCAGTTTTGAGCCTCGTATGAGACGCACAAATATCGTTACAATCGTCCGTATTTAATTCCTATTTTAAATTTCTAGATCTGTACCCATCCCTGTTCAAATAGAGATTTGAGGCCGAACATGCACCTGTTTTGCCCAGACAAAAATACGTTATTATTCTACACTGAGTATACTACATTTAGTGTATTGACACCGCGTTAAAATTATGGTCCTACCTGGCTCTATATAATTAGAGAACACCGTGCGCAGTATTTATTAATTAATTAAATACGATGGCCCGAATCACCCCAAAACCAGGCCAAGTCCCTGGCCAGACTCACCCCTACCTCCTCAGGACCCTCACACATCAATTTCCCTCAGTTCTCTGCATTTTGGCATTTTCAGGAATCGGGTGTTTTCCCCAGACAATTTTGTAATTGCGCACTTTCCCAAAATAGGACCTCTGCACAATTTCTGAAATTGTAGGGACTTTTCTGCAAATTACAGTACAAGGTGTCACCCCCTGATTGGCCAGTGAACATGCACCGTCCATTCCAAAAGGAGTCCAGATTCGATGTATTTGCATAAAGTAAATATCCTAATTTTGAAATTACCAATTTAACCCTTAATTAATTTCCTATAAAAGAAATAAAAGAAACCCTAACCCTAACCCTACCCAGCCCGCAGCCGACCCCCCCCCCCCCCCCCCGCCGGAGCGGCAACCCCCCCCTCGCCCGAGCGGCGAGCAGACCCCTCACCCGCGGTGAGTCGATCCCCCACCCCATCCGAGCAGCTCAGCCCCTCCACCACCATCATCTTCACCAGCATCCATTTCCCCCTTCCCCGACCCCGACCTCGACGGCGAGCCAACCCCCTCACGTCTCCACCGCCACCCTCGAGCTCCTCCTCACCGAGATCCTCCGCCCGATCTTCCTCCACTCCACCCTTCTTCCCCCTCCCGACCTCCTTCTCCACCACCTCCAGCCGCTCACCACCACCTCGTCATCCCGATCTCCTCCCTCCACCCTCAACTCCGGCTGCCACCACCAACGTCCATCACCAGCATCTCCTCCTCCTCCTCCTCTTCTCCTTCTCGACCTCCTCCTCCTATTCTCCTCCTCCTCCCCCTCCGCCTGACGACCCCCTGAGCTCGCCATCACCACCACCCGCCACCACCATCATCATCACCGCCTCCTACTCCGGCCGCCCTCAGCCCTCAGCAACCGGCCGCCCCGCCATCACTCCAGCACCTCCCCTCTCTCCCATCGACTCGTCGGCCTCCCCAGAACCTTTCCCCTCTTCCTCGCCGCCACCAGTCTCCGGTCGCCTCGACCCGCTGCTGCCCTCCTCAGCCCGCAGAGCTCGACCCCAGACCCCGCTCGACCTTCTCCCTTCCCCGCCTTCAGCCCGTCGGCCGACCCATCTCAGTCGCCCCGAGCCCGACCCCGCTGCCCGCCTCGCCACCAGCCTCCAGCGAGCCGCCCAGCCCCTCGTCGAGCCGCCCCGGTCACCAGCAACTCTTCGGCAAGCCCTAACCCTAGCCTAGCCTGGACACGTCTTGGACACGGCCCGGACAAAACAGCGTCGTGTCGCCTCGGACACGAAGAATTCTCAGTTTTGGAGCCCTGTTCAGGTATTCTTTTCTCTCTCCTCGTAGCTCTGTTTCTCGTTCCTTCAGTTGTGACACGTAGGCTATGTGACCCTCTCGATGCCCGTGCAACCCGCTCGGTGCATTGCGTCCTGTGGCGATCGCGACACGCGATCCAAAAACAGGAAAAACCATACCCTGATTCACCCCGAAACTGAGTATGCCCCGCCAAACGGGACGACTTGGTCGCACGCGGTCTTTACCGAAACGTGCGCGTCGTTGATACGGACGTGCAGGATTTTACAGAAGTTGATTTGGATGTACGTGCACACCGAAATCAACGCGTATCCGCCGACAACGTCCCGTATCCGCCTGTTCTAAAACACGCTGTAACTTTGTGTACACACGTCGGATCGAAACGAAACTTGCGCCATCGAACTCGTAACAATACGCTGGTCCTGTGATCCAAGTTTGGTTCGATTCTGAGAACGTTGACAAAATCCCGTATCGTGGGCCCCATAGGCTCCACTTGACGGGTGATTTTGTGATCGGCACATCGGAATCCAGTTCTGGATATCCCGTTGGGTTCGTATCATCGTTCCTGAATTGTTGACACTAAGTTTGGCAAATTTGGAGACCATTGGCCCTGATACGTTTTTCGGTACAAAGCGGCCCACATGTGGACCCCGCTTTGACCAGAAACTGTCATTTTTGCCCCTGTGTCCAAATTGAACTTAAGGACAGGCATTTCTAGCTATTTGATATTTTCTGAGACTGTTAGTGATGTTTATTTCAGTATCCGGAGACATTTATTCTGAGGCCATAGTTCTGACTTTTGGCATTTGACATCTAGATATTATATTTGCAGCTCTCCCGCCAGGCAAGTATACCTTGCCTTGTTGTACTATTTAATTTCAGTTATTGACAGTTACATGTTTATTTATTATATAAATGTGCACGTCCGAGAAAACTCGGGTGCAGTCAACGAAGGCGTTGACGTTAGGATTTGTATCTGACCTAGTGTCTAGTAGACCCACCTAAAGTTGTGAAGTTATTGGTATGACTTCCCAGGCCTTGACACGTATCATTACACGTCGAGTGAGTTCATGTAGGGACGCGTGCCTCATATTCGACTGGCCATCGGTATGAGCAACACGTGTAACGGTATTTAGCTTAGTTGTTTATTTTATTGAGACTTGCATCATAGTAGAAGGTGTCCACGTTGTTTTCACGACTTGTACATCTAAATTGGGCGGGAAAGATACTAGTAGACGTATGGGACACCTCCCTCCTTGTATGTTTTTATCCTTCGTACCATGCTCCTCGAAGATGGTCGATTGCAGAGTGCCCTTGAGTCAGGGGGCATATGACACATATACTAGCCAGTCCCGACGATTGGTAAATTACGTCAGCATATGTCAGGCCCACACATTCCCATGCGTACTACAAGGTCTTTAAATTGCATTCACTTAGATGGTTAGCACACCCCCATTGATTTTATTCAGTATTTATATTATGGCATGCTTCTATGTATCTTGTTATGTCCCTCTGAGGACCTGGTCCCTTTCCAGGTGTAGATGCTCCTGAGTATTCGTGGGAGCACAGATCCGGACCGGCTACTTAGCTTTCGAGGAGATCTTCGACCCTCGTGATGGTTAGATGTTATATTTATATGGGGTTTATCTTGTTCATTTATTATTCTATTTCGGCAGTGGATTTGTTTCCATCCGACTGTCATTTTCTAGTTACTCTATATTGAGATCTATTTACCTGGTTATTGGTTATTCATGTATATTTGATTACTGTGGATGAGATTTAGATATTATCCTGTGACTTGTCATTAGTTTTACCACTTATGAATTATTGTTCATTATACAACGTACGCACGTATATATGGTTTTCATATATTGGAGTTGCCATATATACGGGCGGCTGGCATGGTTACGTTACCTAGTCCTACGTATTTTGGGACTGGGACGTGACATATTTTTAGTGGTGGCCCATGCAGGTCAGAGCATATTGAGTCGGTTACGTTATTGTACCGAGCAAGCCTGCACCTAGGATTAAAGTATAGGATCTCATTCATAATTGACTATGACTTATCTTCCTTCCAGTCTGTCCTACTTACATAATTATATCCTGCTTGATTCATGTGCTTCCCTGATAATTCCTTGAGTATAGCCCCTGCTAGAATATAGAAATTCCGGTTGATAGGACGATAATTAGAGTAGTATTCCTATTAAGAACACAACTAGGGCATTGACATGTCATTAAGTTCATACTACTAAATGAACCCTAGCCTTCCTGATTTCCTAAATAAACCCTAGCGTCACTTACCTATAGATTAAAATTACCATTATCCCTTACGTATTTATCTATGACTTGAGAGTAGTATAAACACTACTAGGAGTAGTTAGAGGATTTTCCATAGTATTGACCCTAGTCTTGAGGAACCCATAGAAATTCAAGGTTGAATACTAGGACAGAAACCTCATCCTATGATTGGATAAACCATATTTTACGCTAGAGACCCTTTACCCTTGTTGGCGTAAAACCAATTGACCGTTGTTGGCGTAAAAGCCAAACCACTGCCTAGTTGGCATAAAAGCCAAATCATGCAGGAGTTTGTCTCCTTTATGCCGCAGTTATGACAACCGCTACCCACGTTTCCTTAGTTTTCCTTATCCTGCGTATGACATATCATGCAAGCCATATAGGTAACTGCCCTGCGTAAACCTGATGATTCCTGACTAATAGATAGCCAGCGTAGAGTAACCTGATTAGGCGTAACATAATGATAGGATGTGAGCGTATTTGTTACAGCCTTAGCTTTTCCCAGTTAACCAAATCTTGCGCAGAGATACGCCTCGAGCCCTGTGCAAAAAGAAACAGCTTTTGACAGGACGTCTGGTTTTGTCTCACCTCGAGCGTAAGATAACTTGTATCCAATAAGTCACTAAAAGATAACCTGGATCTCCGTGCAAACCATCATCATAACCATCCACTCGATCGTTGTGCAAGTACTTTTGTCAGATGACAGGATTCATTAACTTGACTGACAAACTCATGAGTTTCTTGTACAACTTCATGCTGCAACGTATGCTAAACTTTTTACGCTGGCAGATTTTTACGCAACCTTTAGGCAATACTTTACCCGCAGACTTTTACGCAGCGATCTTTTACGCACAGATTTCTACGCAGACCTTACGCATGAAGAATAGCAATCTCTCACGCGCAGACTTTTTACGCGAACAGCTCTGAAGCTCTACCTTACGCTTCTCTGTTTTACGCGAATAACTCTGAAAACTATTTTATGCCGATAGTTTGAAACCCTGATTACGCCAAACTACTTTGGATCCCTGCCTTACGCTAGACAACTTGAAATTCTATTTTACGCAGACAGTATCGGATTTCTACCTTACGCTAAACCATTTTGTCTCTGCTTTACGCAGACAACTTCGAATCCCTACTTTACGCGGACTTTCTTGAAATCTCTGTTTTAGGCAGACAACCAATAGTGTTTATTAAGATTGTAGAACTTAGAAGGCCATACCTCTTTTTGGTCAACTAGCAACTTAGACAAGGATTAGAATAATAACTGTAGAGATTTTAGAGTCTTGTCTTTTTGTGAATTAGAATTGTTTTGAAATTTCTCACATCATAATCTAGCTTACTTATATTTACCGTACTACCTTGACTTATGCCGCTATTATAGCCTAGTTTTGCAAGCTTATTCTTTATCAAGCTTGTTCTTGAGATACGTATTATTGGAGTACTATACTAATACATTTCAGAATCAGTGTATTACGGTCTGATCAACCATAGTACACTTGGTTCGCCCTTCACATAACTACTTTACGTGGATTGAGATATATAGTGATTAGTAGACGGATGTACTTGCCCTCTAGATATGTTTGAGCATATTATATTAGCTACCTAACTGTGCTAAAACGAATATGTGAATAGGGATTACCAGAATAGCATTTCAATCCACAAGTGCTTTGACAAATTCCCGTTGAATTCTTTAAACGCCTTGATCCCCACACTTCTAATCTATTACCACCCCCTTGAACTTTTGATTATTGTTATCGTCTTCCCTTATTTCGAAAAGACGAAACCTCGTGCTTAGTATAAATATGAGAGTGTATTATTTTGTAGCCTTTTCTGTTTGTTCCTTGGGTAATTACCAAACCCTATTATTAGATTGGATTGCAGTTAAAACTGTGCTATCCTTTAGAATGACCTACATACGTTTATCTACGATCCTGATACGTGCATCCCTATGACAGCATAAAATTTTTATTTTTGCCTCGTAACTTGGGTCAAGTCAGAACTCAAGTGTTACGATGAAGAATATATTATTTTGCTGTCAGGAGTCTAAATGGATTTCACCTGGAGGAACAATTGATTGACTCCTGAACGGATAGCAGCACCTATGACTAGGTTGACTTGTAAGGATTAAGAATTCCTATGGACCAACTCACCAAGTCAGCACATTTCTTACCTATAGAGTTGACCAGTCTGCAGAAGCTTTAGCTAACTTATATATGAGGTAAATCGTAAGATTGTATGACATACCAGTCAGCATTGTACCAGACAAGGATTCGCGTGACCAGAGTTGATGGTCAACCGAAGAGACAGTTAAGTAAATACAAGGACACTGGCGAGCAGTGCAAGACAGACAGAAGCAGTAGGCAGACCGTCATCATCGTTCCGTGGAATTCAAAGAGGACGATCATGTCTTCTTAAGGGTATCACCTACTAGAGGCACCATTCGATTCGGATAACGCATCAAGTTGAGTCCAAGGGATGTTGGACCATTAACGTGCTAGAAAAAGTGGGAGTAGTGGCATATCAACTTGCGCTACCACCTTCACTTGAGAGAGTACTTGATGTATTCCATGTGTCGCAACTCAGGCAATATATGACAAACAGCAGTCATGCTCTCAACCATTCGGAGATCACCATTAGGCCGAGCCTGTCGTATCAAGAGCAAACCGTGGGAATCCTCGATCATCGAGAAATGGTGTTGAGAAATCAGTCTATTCCCTTGGTCCGCGTGGCATGGAAGCGTGATGCGCTAGGAGAAAAAACTTTGAAGCGCGAGTACGACATACGTAAACGTTTTCGAACCTATTCTTAACCCAAGATATAAATTACTTTGTTAAATTATATCTTATGCCGTCTTTGACTTCTACCATGGCTTAGTTTTAATTTCGAGGACGAAATTTTTATAAGTTGGGTAGATTGTAAACCCCTTCGACCAGATTCCAGTATTTTTAGGATTATTTTTTTATAATTCAGGTTTAAGACAATATTTTAATTTATTTTGCTTACATATCCTATTGACTTGTGCACCTGTCCATCACCGAATTATTTGGAGCTTTACCTTGACTGTTATCCCCAAACGAAGTTCACATACCTCTCCTAGACATGCCAGTCTACTATCCTGCACTTTGTGCAACTCCCAGCTACTCAGTTTTGAGCCTCGTATGAGATGCACAAATATTGTTACAATCGTCCGTATTTAATTCCTATTTTAAATTCCCAGATCTGTACCCATCCCTGTTCCAATAGAGATTTGAGGCCCAATATGCACCTGTTTTGCCCAGACAAAAATACGTTATTATTCTACCCTGAGTATACTACATTTAGTGTATTGACACCGCGTTAAAATTATGGTCCTACCTGCCTCTAAATAATTAGAGAACACCGTGCGCAGTATTTATTAATTAATTAAATATGATGGTCTGAATCACCCCAAAACTAGGCCCAGTCCCTGCCCAGACTCACCCCTACCCCCTCAGGACCCTCACACATCAATTTCTCTCAGTTCTGTGCATTTTGGCATTTTCAGGAATCGAGTGTTTTTTCCAGTCAATTTTGTAATTGCGCAATTTCCCAAAATAGGACCTCTGCACAATTTATGAAATTGTAGGGACTTTTCTACAAATTACAGTGCGAGGTGTCACCCCCTGATTGGCCGGTGAACATGCACCGTCCATTCCAAAAGGAGTCCAGATTCGATGTATTTGCATAAAGTAAATATCCTAATTTTGAAATTACCAATTTAACCCTTAATTAATTTCCTATAAAAGAAATAAAAGAAACCCTAACCCTAACCCTAACCCTACCCAGCCCGCAGCCGACCCCCCCCCCCCCGCCGGAGCGGCAACCCCCCCCCCCACCCTCGTCGGAGCGGCGAGCCGACACCTCACCCGCGGCGAGCCGATCCCCCACCCCATCCAAGCAGCTCAGCCCCTCCACCACCATCATCTTCACCAGCATCCATTTCCCCCTTCCCCGACCCCGACCTCGCCGGCGAGCCAACCCCCTCACGTCTCCGCCGCCACCCTCGAGCTCCTCCTCACCGAGATCCTCTGCCCACTCCTCCTCCACTCCACCCTTCTTCCCCCTCCCGACCTCCTTCTCCACCACCTCCAGCTGCTCACCACCACCTCGTCATCCCGATCTCCTCCCTCCACCCTCAACTCCGGCTGCCACCACCACCCTCCATCACCAGCATCTCCTCCTCCTCCTCCTCTTCTCCTTCTCGACCTCCGCCTCCTATTCTCCTCCTCCTCCCCCTCCACCTGACGACCCCCTGAGCTCGCCATCACCACCACCCTCCACCACTATCATCATCACCGCCTCCTACTCCGGCCGCCTTTAGCCCTCAGCAACCGGCCGCCCCGCCATCACTCCAGCACCTCCCCTCTCTCCCCTCGACTCGTCGGCCTCCCCAGAACCTTTCTCCTCTTCCTCGCCGCCACCAATCTCTGGCCGCCTCGACCCGCTGCTGCCCTCCTCATCCCATAGAGCTCGACCCCAAACCCCGCTCGACCTTCTCCCTTCCCCGCCTTTAGCCCGCCGGCCGACCCGCCTCAGTCGCCCCGAGTCTGACCCCGCTGCCCGCCTCGCCACCAGCCTCCAGCGAGCCACCCATCCCCTCGTCGAGTCGCCCCGGCCACCAGCAACTCTCCGGCAAGCCCTAACACTAGCCTAGCCTGGACACGTCCTGGACACGGCCCGGACACAGCAGCGTCGTGTCGCCTCGGACACGAAGAATTCTCAGTTTTGGAGCCCTGTTCAGGTATTCTTTTCTCTCTTCTCGTAGCTCTGTTTCTCGTTCTGTCAGTTGTGACACGTAGGCTATGTGACCCTCTCGATGCCCGTACAACCCGCTCGGTGCATCGCGTCCTGTGGCGATCGCGACATGCGATCCAAAAACAGGAAAAACCATACCCCGATTCACCCCGAAACTGAGTACGCCCCGCCAAACGGGACGACTTGGTCGCACGCGGTCTTTACCGAAACGTGTGCGTCGTTGATACGAACGTGCAGGATTTCGCAGAAGTTGATTTAGATGTGCGTGCACACCGAAATCAACGCGTATCCGCCGACAACGTCCCGTATCTGCCTGTTCTGGAATACGCTGTAACTTTGTGTACACACGTCGGATCAAAACGAAACTTGCGCCATCGGACTCATAACAATACGCTGGTCCTGTGATCCAAGTTTGGTTCGATTCTGAGAACGTTGACAAAATCCCGTATCGTGGGCCCCATAGGCTCCACTTGACGGGTGATTTTGTGATCGGCACATCGGAATCCAGTTCTGGATATCCCGTTGGGTTCGTATTATCGTTCCTGACTTGTTGACACTAAGTTTGGCAAATTTGGAGACCATTGGCCCTGACACATTTTTCGGTGTAAAGCGGCCCACATGTGGACCCTACTTTGACCAGAAACTGTCATTTTCGCCCCTGTGTCCAAATTGGACTTAAGGACAGGTGTTTCTAGCTATTTGATATTTTCTGAGACTGTTAGTGATGTTTATTTCAGTATCCGGAGACATTTATTTTGAGACCATAGTTCTGACTTTTGGCATTTGACATCTGGACATTATATTTGCAGCTCTCCTGCCAGGCAAGTATACCTTGCCTTGTTGTACTGTTTAATTTCAGTTATTGACTGTTACATGTTTATTTATTATATAAATGCGCGCGTCCGAGAAAACTCGGGTGCAGTCAACGAAGGCGTTGACGTTAGGATTTGTATCTGACCTAGTGTCTAGTAGACCCACCTAAAGTTGTGAAGTTATTGGTATGACTTTCCAGGCCTTGACACGTATCATTATACGTCACAGAGTAAGTTCATATAGGGACGCTTGCCTCATACTCGACTGGCCATCGGTATGAGCAACACGTGTAACGGTATTTAGCTTAGTTGTTTATTTTATTGAGACTTGCATCATAGTAGAAGGTGTCCACGTCGTTTTCACGACTTGTACATCTAAATTGGGCGGGAAAGATACTAGTAGACGTATGGGACACCTCCTTCCTTGTATATTTTTATCCTTCGTACCATGCTCCTCGAAGATGGTCGATTGCAGAGTGCCCTTGAATCAGGGGGCATATGACACATATACTAGCCAGTCCCGACGATTGGTGAATTACGTCAGCATATGTCAGGCCCACACATTCCCATGCGTACTACAAGGTCTTTAAATTGCATTCACTTAGATGGTTAGCACACCCCCATTGATTTTATTCAGTATTTACATTGTGGCATGCTTCTATGTATCTTGTTATGTCCCTCTGAGGACCTGGTCCCTTTCCAGGTGTAGATGCTCCTGAGTATTCGTGGGAGCACAGATCCGGACCGGCTACTTAGCTTTCGAGGAGATCTTCGACCCTCGTGATGGTTAGATGTTATATTTATATGGGATTTATCTTGTTCATTTATTATTCTATTTCGGCAGTGGATTTGTTTCCATCCGACTGTCATTTTCTAGTTACTCTATATTGAGATCTATTTACCTGATTATTGGTTATTCCTGTATATTTGATTACTATGGATGAGATTTAGATATTATCCTGTGACTTGTCATTAGTTTTACCACTTATGAATTATTGTTCATTATACAGCGTACGCACGTATATATGGTTTCCATATATTGGAGTTGCCATATATACGAGCGGCTGGCATGGTTACGTGACCTAGTCCAACGTATTTTGGGACTGGGGCATGACAGAGGGTTAGGGGTGTAGCAACTCTCTTTACTCCGTAGATGATCCGATGCAGGAGGAGGAAGCTCTTCTTTCTTGCTTGACTATAGGTTCGCAGATAGCCAGCCCTTAGAACGTTTAAGTTGCTCTTATTTATAGCCATCTTATTAATGGGCTATGGATGTCGTATATGCCTTTGTTTGGTAGCCGCATAAGACTTCTTCAACAGAATACGGTTGCAACTGTCGCCGCATGCCATGGGCTGATTTTCACGTGGTCTTGGTTGAGATATGTTGTTGAAGAGATCTCGGAGTTATTTTCAACCCGTTGTGTGCGTGACTTGGTCAGCTGGACACGTGGTCAGCACCAACTGTATGAAGATCTTTGTAGTTGTAATGGGAAGATCTTGTGAGCTAGAGGCCGCATAGCAACTTGGCCGCATATTATCACGGTCACATACATGCTCTCATTTGACCTTCGGTCGTCTGGACACTCTGGCCGCATAATGGTGAGGCCGTATGGATCTTGCAGTCGCAGTCGCATCCTTTTTGGCCTTGGTCAGACACTCAGGCTGCATGGCATCGTATCAGCATGCTCGTACAGGTCGCATACGTGCTCTTATCTGGATTTAGTCGAATGGAAACTGCAGTAGCATATTGACAAGGCCACATATGGCCGAAGCCGCAGATGGGAGGACATGTGGCATGGGGCGTCTGTCGAGGCCATCAATGCAGATGTGACTTTCTATTATTTTGTATGACGTTCCTTTCATGACTTTTGAAGCTGTAACAACTTTATGTCAGACATTAGAGACTGTGTCAGGAGCTCATAATGCTGCCTCTTGCTCTGAGGCTGTCCAGGTTGTATGAAGGTTGTTTATGCTCTTATGTGGCTCTAAGGGGCTTGAGCTTTATGCGACTCCAAGGGGTATGAGCTCTATGCGGCTCCAAGGGGCATGAGCAGTATGTGGCCTGCAGAATTTTTATGCTTCTACATGGACCTATACTCTCCACCTCGATCACTTTTGAGTCTCTTGAGTTTCTTCCCTTTTTGATGTTCAGCCTCAGCCCTGAACTCCTTAAACTTCTTAAATTTTTCGTCTTTTGTCTTGAGCAAATAGACGAACACGTACTTCGAGTATTTGTCGATGAAGGTAATGAAATACTTCATCATGGCCTTTATGGAGAACTGTTTGAAGTTACAGATATCTGAGTGTACCAACTCCAGAAAATCTGTATTTTGATTTACCTATTTAAAAAGTTTTCTTGTAATCTTTGTCTGCGCACAGACCTCACACTACTCCACCTCCTTACCCCCATATTTGGAGTTAAGCCATAGACTAGATATCTTGTGGTACAGAGTACGTCCTAGTCTTGGTGTCCCACAACTCTTGTAATGAGACTCTACTCACAAGCAGAAGCTTGAATATGCGGAATGATACTGAAGCCTTATTTCAAAGTATGTCTCCTGCCAAAATATCACTATTTGGCAACTATGGATGTTCACCCTCAAGTCTGCAACAGATTTTCTTAGAATAGTTCCTTGGTAATCACTGGTACTTTGCTATACGTACTTCTTTGACTGTAACTTCTCGAAGTCCAGAACCATTGTCCCAATCCTCATATCCTCTGCTTGATCCTTGTTCCCTATCGAGATCTTCGGCCTTCTTCAGTGATAGGCTTGACCTCGATGAACTGCTCTTCTTAGAGCTCCCGTGGCTAGATGCACTAGTGTCCATTCACCAATCAACAACCATGCCAAATGAATTAACCTGCACAATCATAACAACCAAGTTAAGTAATCAAAGTAACCAAGTTAGACTTTTACCTTGCTATTTTGGTTTAAAATTGGATCTGCAATCCTTATTATCATGATCCTTTATGCTTGAAGAGACATGTGCCAAGATGCTCATACCCTTATGCGCATAACCTGGTCGCGCATAGACCTTGCTTAGAGCTAGCCACATAGACACTTCCTTGCGCCAAGTTCTGCCATGCACCGAAAGAACACCATGCACAGTGACTGCACTGCACTGAGCCCGACATGCGCAATGAGTGCCCTGTGTCGAGACTTCTTATGTGCCGAGTTCTTCCCTGTTCTAA
Source organism: Iris macrosiphon (assembly GCA_036927795.1). NCBI lineage: Eukaryota > Viridiplantae > Streptophyta > Magnoliopsida > Asparagales > Iridaceae > Iris > Iris macrosiphon. The sequence goes on from JAYESA010000003.1 coordinate 108,237,606, forward strand.
TTGTTGCCATGCGTAGATGCATAGTGTCATTCTCTCTTCGGCAACCACAGTAGACTTCTTTATGCGGCTACTAGCTTCAGACATCTCCATGCGACAAATTGTATCAGATGTCGACTTCCTTTCTCTTGGAATGTGAGTCTCCAGAGATGCAAGATCAAGTTCACTTTCATCCGTAGGAATGGTAGATCCTGGATCTTTCTACCCACTTTCAACATTTGACAGAGGACTCCTTCCTCATCCAAATGATTGAAATGAAGCCCGTCAATCTTCTCAAGTTTGTAAAAACTTGTGTTGAGAAGACTTGCACGGTTGTTCTCCATCTTACTCGGATCTTGCTTTGAGATTGTTAGTCCCGAGGCTTAATCAAATATGGTAGAATAAGAAGTTGAAGTCGAGATCAGGAGTTCACACAAATTTTCTCGCTGATATACCTCGATCCAACTAAGAACTATATAATATAGAATATAGTTGCTAATTATAATTCCTTCTTCATCACAGAATTCAAGAACCAAAAATACGTTCTTCCTTGCAAACGCAGTTACAATTGGGACGGAACGTTTACAACTAGAAGAAGAGAAGAGAAATAGAGAATAAAAATTATTCTTGCTGGAGTGATGAAGACTACCGTTGCTCAAAACAAGATTCGTCCTCTATCGACGATCTGCTCCCAGGAACCAACAAGTTCACAAGAGAACTTCTGGAACGCTAGTAGTCACCTCTTTGTGTGACTCGAACGGACTCATTTGGACTCATCTTTCTTAATTTTTGGTATGTCTCAAATGGAGGCTAGAGGGCTCTTTATATAGAAGGATGAAAGCCCATCCTCCTCTCCTTTCCGATGTGGGACTAAAAAGTCAATATACAAAATTGATATCCCACAATCGCAGCCCAATGCATAGCCCACTCAGTGTCCGTTCAGTACCCGCTCAGAGCCCGTTCAGCACCCGCTCATAAAATGCTGACATGCTAAATGCAAAGTGCGCCAACAAAGCACCACTTTGTGCCCTTGAGCCCTAGTCCGAGTCCGAGTCGTGTGACTTAGCTCCTATGGAATAATATCCAAGAGCATGACAAAAAGCTTTCATTGAGTAGTTAATACTTTTTTCTCCTAATAAAATACTCCCACATGGCACCCATGTGCCCCACCACACCCCAAGTGCACACCTCAACATATATAAAGTATTATATTGAGATACCCACTTGGTGGTGTAGCCAATGTGGGACTATCTTTACTAGTCCAAAGACAAAAACACCAACAATTATATGGTATCTATCTGAAAATGTTCGTATCCCATATACGTATCCTGTCTTTATCCGTACCCGTACTTGTGCAATATAGTCCTCGGCACATGATAGTATTCTTTTATAGTGCTTCTTCAAGACTAGTTTATAGAGTTTACTGCAAACTAATTGATGGTAACCATCAGGAATAATTATAAGTTGAAGTTTTGTAGAAGAGGTTGAGAGCCATCCTACCACGGGTATAAACGACGGCCGACCACGCGGCTCGCTGTTCGTTCGGCGCCTTATGGGCGTCGTGAAGATGCCGTACGGGTGTCGTGCGAAATTCGGGTGGCTAGGCAGCTTGGCTGTCGTAGGCGACGTTCAGACGTCGGGGGTGCCACGTCGGCGCCGTGGGCAAAGCGAGGCGTTGAGTTGCGGGCGTCGAAAGGCGTCATGGCCATCTCGTGGAGCTCTGGAGCATGCGGAGTGCACGAGGTGTGCGTAATGGACGATGATGAAAATGCCAGTGTGCGACGCACACGACGAGTCTGATTCCCCAATGACGACCGGCATAGATGGGGGTGGGGACTCCTATCATACTGAGCCCGTGGCGTGCTGGAAAAAAAAAAAAAAAAAAAAGTAGAAGAGGTTGAGAGTCGATCTTTTGTGACACAATTGTTTTATGTTGCACGGACTTGTCAAAATGGTGTCCATATTGTGTTCGTGCTCGTATTCGTGCAAATAAGTAATTATCTTTGCACCTACTTGACAATGTTTGTATCCTGTGTTCGTATTCATGCAACGTAGCAGTTGTTATACCAGTGTTTTGATAAGTCCGATTGTTCGAATAACACATTGAGATTCTTCTATGTTTTATTGGTTTCTTAAACTTGTAGAATCCTTGGGATGTTATCAACTTCTCAGGCAATAATCAGATCCATTTGGATTCTTTCTTATCGGTCTTCAACATCTCTAAAGCTGCTGAAAATCTCTCTTGTTGTTATGGTTTCTATGCAGTTTTAACTAGCACCTTTATTTCGAAGTGGCATTATGTTCTATTGAATGTGTTCAGGCCTCTTATCCAATGGGGAAGATAGTAAGTTTGTGGATGGAGCAGTAATAGCAGCAGCACGGACATTGCCCACATGGTCCGACTAAGCACGTGTTCATACACAAAAATGCACATACATTGAATAGGGTGGGGATGAAATGGACTGAGAGGAAAGAGAATGCACAGTTATAAACACAATGGTAGAACGATTTAGTTCTAAATTTATAATTTTGCCAAACTTTGTTGTTTCAATTTATCTGAACTTTAATGTTTCCTATAAAAAAAAATCGAATTATTAGGGATGACATATACCTTGATAATCTTGAGCGCACGGGGGTTCTGAATTTGATGAGCAGAGTCATGATGGTAGGCGTGGTCTCGTAGCCGGCGACGAGCAGTGCCAGCAGGAAATCCATAATCTCCTCCTCGGAGAAACCATCCTCCATCAGATCATCCAACATATCCTCTCTAGCACTCTTCTTCCCTTCTGGCGACGACGACGACAATGCCGGATGGCCCGGCCGTAGGTGGTGAAGCCGGGGAGGAACGACGGGAGAGGCACCGAGAAGAAGCCGTCGATAAGCAAAGTACTCCTTCCTAAGCTCCTCCGTCCAACCCCCTGGGTCGCATAACAAATATTTTTGATGATCGTCCAACTTAATTGTGTATTTAACTTGTAGAAACAAATGGGTTATCCAAATTCCATATTTAAAATGTGGAAAAACAGGAGATCAAATTGTATAATTTTGTTGTAATCCGTACATAACAAAATATATATATCGTCTTCAAGTGTAAAGATTGTGGGACACAATCGATAGTTTCCTGATTTTAGTCTGGAAGTGTCATTGGTGTATGATCATAAATTCTTCAAGTGGCCAAGCACCTATGTATCCGATCTTTAAAAAAAAAAATATCTATAATTAGTCTCAGTGAGGTCATAGGAACTAGCCGAGTCGACAAGAATTGCTGTAGATATCATCATGATAACACACTGTTATTTGGGACAAAATGCAATCCAATAAGTTGTAGTCATTATTATTTTTTTAATGTTTCTACGTCTCATTCTTCTTTTCTAGTTTTGAAAGTCAAAAACAAAACAACAAAAAAATATAGCTACATGGTAATTGGCTTGATCTATTATTGCAATCGACTCTGATAGAAACTGGTGCAGATGTGATATTGCAGTTCATGATGGCTTGCGGTGCTACGGTTTGTTTTCTGATTTACACAAATTTTACCCAGTATTTGAATTTTAAAGTTGTTAGCTCTGTATACAACAAAGGGAAGGTATGTTGCGAAATCTGTAGTGAGTGGTCTTTAATATACATTCCAGTTAATGTATGATATTGACATGCTATGTGCTTATTCTATAATTCTGCCAGATCTACAAAGTGTCAGCTGCCTATGTTGAAGCACTGAAATCCACCTTGATGGGACTCTTTGAGAAACGTCGTGCTCAAAAGTTCTTCATCTACGTGTAGGATTACGAAGAGAAAGATCCAAAATCCTATGATGGTTTGAATCTCGATAAAGTTACAACCATAGTTTGCAGTATTGAACGATACCGATCTGATACAGCCGATACTGACTCGGTTTGACATGTCCCAAGTAATTTTAATAAGTTGTTATTAATTATTATTATTATTATTATTTTGATCCAAAAAAATTGGATACTCTCATCCGAAAGTGCTGATACTGTCGATATCGCCGATACCGATACTCATCGGAAGGATCCGATATCGATATTGTGAACCGTACTTATAACAAGAGAAGTTATCGCGTAAGCCACATCTCAAAAAAAATTAAATCCTATCTACTGCGATTTAATCTTTAAATTTCAAATACGATATAGGATAGGTATACTGCCTCAAAATCCCTAGTTAGAAACCTTGATTCAAAGATATATAAGCCTTTTATCGTTGAGGATTATATAATGAAAGTAAATTGTTCACTTTGCTGTATTATTAAAAAGTAAGATTCTTGACATGTTTTCTAGCAACTGTATATGAGATCATGCTGATGGATCTTTTTTAGTAGTGAATGGCTACAAAACTTTCAGTTACGTTTGAACTGAATTCTCATTTTCGCATTTTCTTGTAGGAAATATGGGCTAGATGACAACACAGTTGATTTTATTGGACATGCATTGGCACTTCATAGGGATAACAGTTACTTGGAGCAGCTTGCATGCACTGGACACCCTAAAAAGAATGAAGGTATACACAATGTAATTTCCATTTTTTGAATCCATAACTAGGCCTTAACCATCAAGAAGCACCTCAAGTCTTAAAATTACAATTTTAGTTTTCTCGAACCAGATGACAAATCCTTTATATACTGTGGATAGATAAAGGGAAAAATAAACTTATTCGTCTTCAACCAATATATAGTATGTTCAGTAACATGGGTTGCCCTTTTTTTCCTTTTTGTAAATTCAACATATTGCATATTTTGTTATACTCGTTTTAATAAAATATCTTAGTTTTCTTCAAAAAGCAAGAAAAGAGGAACATTGTCACTTTGGATAGCATAAGCTCAAAGCACAATTTTTGGAAGTTGTTACTCAGATGCTAGGATACATGCAAAATCTTCAAAAACCTCATTATATATCTTTTGCACTTGTTTTCAATAGCTCTATGCTGAATCTCGGCCACGTTTTCAAGGAGGATCTCCTTATATCTATCCTTTGTATGGACTAGGAGAACTGCCCCTGCCGGTTTGTTCTTGTCAGTTTGATGAATCACTAAATTACTTTCACAAATTTAAAATATATCATCCTTTTAGCGTATAGGGATTTGCTCGATTAAATGTTGTTTATGGTGGAACATAAATGCTCGATAAACTAGAACTCAAGGTAACATCATCAACAATTCGGGCGGAGAACTTTCCTTCCAATAATAAGGTTCTCGGCAGCTCCCACCATTTTCTTTATTAAATGGAGGGAATAATACACTCCCGTTTGAAACCTGACAGATGAGACATATGCCTCCCACTTCGGTTCAAAATTTTGGTTTCAGTATCAGTTTTGGAACTTTCTTATGAGTATAAGCTTCTGCTATTTCAGGGAGTTTCAGTCATCTTGAATTGGTCGATTTTGATTGTGTTAGTCCCGAAGCCAAATCAAAATAGAGGAGGTCCACAAAATAGAGACTCACACAAGAGTTCGTCTCTACAAAAGTTGGTGTACTGTGAGTCACTCGAGAGCGCCTCTACAGTAAAAACAACTCCACAACAGCACAACACCTAGAACAGGTTACAAACAGACAAAAAAGAAAGAGAAAAAAGCAAGCACTGCATGGAACAAAAAATTGTTCTTTTTTTTCGTTCGCAGATGCTACAACGAAAAAAAACGGAAACAAAAAAAAGAAATACAAAGAATGAAACTCCTGCTGGGGTGATCAAAACCACTGGTACTCAAAGCAAGATTCGCGCTATACGACGAACTGTCCCCAGGATCCAACAATTTTACACAAGAACTTCTTGAGCGCTCTTGGTCATCTTCGGATCACTCGAAAAATACTTTATGGAAGGGTGTTCACTGTTGCCGCATAAGGCTCTGGTGCTCTCTGGTTTTCTGGTTAAGTTGAAATTTTTTTCAACTCCTTAAATAAAAGAGGAGCACCTTTATATATAGAGAAAATCAACACATATGCGGCATGAGAAAGCACGTGTCGCATATGCGCTGAAGACCAGGAACCAAGGTGCATGAGCCGCATACGCCGCCTCCGTCGCATACGCCGCCAAACGCTGAAAGTAGCCACTGAGAGCAGACAACGCCGAAAGTAGCAGCGTGCATAGAAAACCACGCGTCGCCGCTTGCTGCCTGCGTCGCTCGCACCACATGATGCCGCCAATAACAGAACTTGTCCCCTCTACATCAGGCCGCATTGCGTCTGGCCACATAGCCCCTGTCCGCATAGCACCAGGCCGCATCGCCACATAGCTCCAGGCCGCATAGCGCCACGAAGCATGCGTCCGAGCAAGCAACCGTGCATGCAACTCGTAGATAAAAATGAGCGTACAAGCGTCGAGCATAGCTCCAGGCCGCATAGCTCCTGGCTGCATAGCGCCAGGCCACTTAGCACCACGAAGCATGCGTCCGATGTCACGCCCCAGTCCCAAAATATCGAGGGACTAGACACGTGGCAAGGCCAGCAGCACACACCGATGGACAAACCCAATTTAATGGATCCATCGGAGCATACTTAAGCTGTAAACAATAGTCAGGGTCTACTAATCTCATTCACAGAATGAATATATCAATATCAACAAAAAGAAATATAAACATCAACATTAAGTCATAAGTAATTAAATCGGGGAACAACCCGATAATCAAGTCTGTTACAATTGTCAAGATACAAGAATAAAGATATCAACAACAATACTGAGTATGGACAAAGTATATACTCAGAAGATAACCTCGGAAATCACTCGCCTACTGGATCTGGTACTGCTCCGGTGCCTGCTCCTATTCCTGTTCTGCTCCTGCTAATGCTCCTGTTCTGTATACCTCGGGATCGATCTCGTGTGCTAATCCTGGGGACATAATCCGGATCCAGGTCCTCAGGGGACATAGCAAGGTACAAAATAACTCATGCCAAAATAAATGCAGTGCAGCAAATAAATGAAACAATAGGGTAAGCTATATAACCAGCTAAGTGATATGCAAGATAAGAGCAGCACTAGAACTCAGGCTGAAACAACTACAAGCTCTGTGTCGGAAAGCCGGTAGCAGTGACATCATGTGGTTTGTCTAGCTCAAAGGGAGACTACGACACCGTCATAATATAATCAACCTGTAGCCTGTGTGTCTCTCCCCACCCAATGTAATCATACGTCTCATGTCCATGACACGCAAGATCAACACTAATGCAGCAAGTCATAATAAGATCTATGAATATAATGTCTATGTCATAAATCCTGCAACCTACACAGAATTACCTTAAATATTTCAGGAAGATTCTGTCTCATGATTCGTGTCAGGTGTCCTGGGTATAACGTACTTGATAATGCAAGTACGAGAATATAAAGGGTGTCGATATCCATCTCTAGGTGACGTTACACAACTCTGCATACAGTGTTGGCACCCGACTATTAATCGGACGCTAAGTAAGTCACACGGTCCTAGGTTTAAGCATGTACAACAAATATATATGTCAAGAAAATAAGTAGCAAAAACTGCAGGATTTGGCAAGTTACACTTGCTTGGGGTTCTGGCTCCAACTATAGCTCTGACTTCAGCGGGATTTGCAGGTAGTTCTCCGGTTACTAAAATAGACATCACCATCAGATCCAAAAAATATCAAACAGCTAGAAATGCCTATCCTTGAGTCCAATTTGGACACAGAGACAAAAATGACAGTTTCTGGTCAAAGCGGGGTCCCCATGTGGGCCGCTTTGCACCGAAAAACATGTCAGAACCAAAGATCTCCAAATCTGTCAAACTTAGTGTCAACAGGTCAGGAACGATGATACGAACCCAACGGAACTTTCAGAATTGGATTCCGATGAGCCGATCACAAAATCGCCCGTCAAATGGAGCCATGGGGCCCACGATACGCGATTTTGTCAACGTTATCAGAATCGAACCAAACTTGGGTCACAGGACCAGCGTATTGCTACGAGTCCGACAGTGTAAGTTTCGTATCGATCCGACATGTGTACACTAAGTTACAGCGAGATTCAGAAAGGACGGATACGGGGCATTGTCGGCGGATACGCGTTGATTCCGGTGTGCACGCATATCCAAATTAACTTCTGTGAAATCCCACACGTCCGTATCGACGACGCGCACATTTCCGTGAAGATTGCATGCGACCAAGTCGTCCCGTTTGGCGGGGCATACTCAGTTCCAGGGTAAAACAGTGCGTTATTTTTCCTGTTTTTGGATCGCGGTTCGCGATCGCCATAGGACGCGATGCACCAAACGGGTTGCACGGGCATCGAGAGGGTCACGCAAGGTTCATGTTACAACAGACAGAACCGAAAATGGGTCAACGAGCAAAGAGAAAAGAATACCTAAACAGGGCTTCGCGAAACTAGAATTTTTCATGTCCACGCGGAGACGCGACACGACACGACGAGACACGGTGCTGTGGGACAAGGCTAGGGTTTCTGTTCAGACGGCCAGAGACTCGCCGGAGGGCACGACGGAGGCGGTCGGGGGCTTCGCCGGAGGCCGCAGGGGCTGAGGCGGCCGGGGACGGCTCAGGGCGGCGTTGCGGCTCTGCTGCGGCTGCTGCTGCTGCTGCTGCTTTCCGGAGGAGGCGGGGCGGCCGGGAGGTTCTAGAGGAGGAGGCTGCGGGTCATGGAAGGCCGTGGCGGAGGCGCTGGGGGTTCGATGGAGGCAGGGTGCTCCGGGCGGAGAGGGTTGGCCGGAGACGACGGCGGAGCTAGGGCAGGGGCGGAGGACAGGCGGAGAAAAGGGGATTTATATAGGGCGAAGAAAAGCTGGGCCGCCGGCCGTTGCGGGGTGTCACGACCCGCACCCAGTATAGGGGCACGAGAGCGTGGGTACGTCCAGCCTACGCCACAGCATCGGCGATAGAACGCTGTCTAGGTCACAGTAATACTAAATAACTAAGCACCTGTCAATGATATACATCTCCATGATCTCACAATATAACTCAATCACAACAACTATAAGGCACGATAAAAGATAAAAGAAATGACATAGTTAAACACCATGTCTCAACCATAAGGATAACTCACAGTCTAGCTGTCCAACACAAGTCTCCAATTAAACTTAGCATAAGTCTAACATAAACTGAAATAACCTCCATAAGAATCAGGCATAATTAATTATTATCTAAATAGCTGTAGGCAAAGTCTCATCTAGAAGCATAGTCTCTTCTGGGATCTCTGGTACATAGTCTGCTTCTATACCTGGTCCGTAATGCGTGGTACAGAAATTCTCAAGATTCTCTGGAAAAAATATCCAGTCAGGATTGAACGAAAATACACCTCTAACAGCAGTTCCACATATATTGACAAAAACTATAAAACAGTGTAAAGAAATACAAGACAGATATAAACTAACTGGCAATAAGAAATACTGGAATAAGGAAATGCTGGAATAAAGTACTAGAACATCATCATCAATAGCATCTGACAAGGAATAGAACTACAAGTGTACGCAAGTACAAAGAACTGGTATGTAAGTGCATATAAGAATAGCAACTAGAACATGTGGAAATACAGGATCAATCTATCAAGATACATGTCAAGAATCATCTAACTAAGTGTGTGAAACATCAGTGTATCATGTGATCGGCTTGGGCTATATGACTCATTACATGGATTAGCGATCATCCCCAACAGGTCAGGCTAACCAGAATATAACAGCGATGAGGCATGTAAGGGTAAGGCTGCACCGACGTGAAATGTGGGCAAGCTAATGCTGCATGTAAGGGGTAAGATCACATAACTACTAATATTTCCCCGTTTCCCCAGCTAGCACGACGGATTCCAATCACGACTCTTCGTGACAGGTCTCAATGATGCCAACTCGTGTAAAAGACAGTGTCAGAGTCATGTACGCTATACAACAAGAATTATAGAGATAATCAACATAATAGAAACTGTCAGAGAATGTACTCGCCTGTGGTCCTTAGCTGGCAATACCAATATCCGGGTTCCAAGGTGTCGTCTGGATGATCCCACAGTCCTATAGACATGCCATATAATACAATACTACATCAGACTTTATTCTAGCACACAATCAACATAATGATCACAACAGGCTACACTAGGGGTGGTCACGTCTGTCGTTGTTTTGTACAACAGACAGTCAATGGTATGGTCTTGCCAGTACGTCAGTGTACATTTGGTAGTCTATTATCATGCTACAGGGTCACAGTCGATGTAACTGCAGGGTATCCTTGATTACATTCAAGTCATCTATAATATGATCTAACATACATAATTGTCTATTAGTTACCATTACATTAGATATTGTATATACATATACTTTAATAAAATTTATATCTTGCACCATATTAACCAGGTACTATGGAGATATACACAATACATCTAACATCACATTTTAAATCTCATTTTAATGCATGTACTCTACGTATATACTAATTAGGTTCGCATACGTTATGGTTTATACATATATATCAAGGTACACAGAGTAACTATATACGTATACCAAATACTCATACGTACTTACGTACGCATCAAGTTTATATATGTCTATATACCGGTATTCAACGTAGCAAGTGCGAAGGTCTCCAAGGGAATTATATGCATGCGTACACGTATAAGCAAGAAGGAACTCGAACCTGCGTGCGGAATAGAGACGTGTGTGTCATGGCGTCGTCGAGTGGAAGGGCTGCTCCGGTCGGGTACAGCGAGGTCAGCGGCGTGCGGCGTTGTCGGCGGGATCCAACGGCTCGGTCGGCAGCGGGTGCAGTGCTCGGGCAACAGGTACAGCGGGTCCGGCAACGGGTACAGCGCTCGGCAACGGGTACAGCGGGTCCGGCGCTCAGCGGTGCAGCGGGTCCGGCGCTCAGCGGTACAGCAGGTCCGGCGCTCGGGCAGTGCAGCGCTCGGTGTGGCATCGTCTGGCACTCAGGGACAGCGGGTACGGCTGTCCTCCTGTCGACGGGAAGATGAGACGTGGAAGGGGATGAAGTTCGGCTAGGTTCGGCGGGAAAACAAGGGAGAAGGGACTGTCGGCTGTAGCTAGGTTAGATGGGAAGAAATAAAAGGGAAAGGGATACTATATATATATATATATGTATAGACTTGGGTTGACCTAATTATATTGACTTGGTCCACACTAGGTAAAGGCCTTGGCTTGTTTTGGAGATATTCCAATGGGCTAGGTTTTGAATGGGTTTAATGAAATTGTGAGAATTTCATTGGTCTAAGGTTTGGAGGCCATGGTTTAATAGAGATTTATGTTACACTTTCTTAGTCCCAAAATTATGGAAAAATATACATGAAGGGGTAAAATGGGTTTATCATACGTGTCGTGTCAAACAGGTGTATACTTAATGCTCTTTCATATAACCGTGCCAAGGATCGTAATTTGCGTGAAATAGGTTATTGTTGGCTTAATTGAAATTAAATGCAAGGCGGTTCTACAATTAATTAGAAGTACAAAGGGCTGGATATTTACGTGGGACAAAGTCATCAATTAACGATCACCGTAATTTAAAGAAATTGATTATCAGGTAATTATTTACTCATTAATTACAAAAGACGAAAATACCCCTGAACCAAAAAGTGGGGGTGACAAGTCTACCCTCCTTAAAAGAATTTCGTCCTCAAAATTTTAAATTAACTATCATAAGAACAAGCAATCTATTAATGAATTATACCTCAAGTCTTGAAGAGATATGGATATCGCTCGCGCATTTCGTCCTCTCTCTCCCAAGTTGATTCTCCTGGAGAGTGATTTCTCCATGCAACACGAACCAAGGGAATAGTCTGGTTACGCAATATCTTCTCTCTACGATCCAAGATCTCCACCGGTTGTTCAGGATAGCTGAGTGTCGGTCCAACTTCGATCTCCGAGTGATCTAATACGTGACTAGGATCTGCCACGTACCGTCTCAGCTGCGACACGTGGAACACGTTATGCACTCCATCTAGAGCAGGCGGCAAGTCGAGTCTGTAGGCCACTGCACCGACCCTTACAAGAATACTGAAGGGCCCGATGTATCGTGGACTAAGCTTTCCTCCTCTGCCGAAACGAATCGTGCCCCGTGTCGGAGAAATCCGTAAGAACACCAAATCGCCAACCTAGAACAACGATCTTAACACGCAATCTAAACAAAACAATCTAAACAAACAAAACAATCAAACAATACCTGAAACTCTAGGGGTCTACGGTGGCTATCGGCCCAATGCCGCTATCTGTCCTGCGCCACCCGCAGTCTGTCTCTGATAAGTTTTACCTTTTCTGCTGCATCCACGACCATTTCTGGTCCTAACAAGGCTCTTTCTCCAACATCATCCCAAGATAAAGGTGTGCGACACCTCCGTCCATATAAAGCCTCGAATGGTGACATCTCAATGCTGGCCTGGTAGCTGTTGTTGTAGGCAAACTCTACCAAGTGTAGATGATCCTCCCAAGAACCTCCAAGATCCAATACGCAAGTGCGTAACATATCTTCTAGAGTCTGAATAGTCCTTTCAGACTGCCCGTCTGTCTGAGGGTGATATGCGGTACTGAACTTGAGTTGAGTGCCCAAGCTAGACTGCAGGCTCCTCCAGAAATGGGAAGTGAAACGACTATCCCGATCTGAGACAATACTCACAGGAACTCCATGTAATCTGACAATCTGCTGTACGTACATCTCTGCTAGCTTTTCCGTCGAAGTACCCACTTTGAAAGATAAGAAGTGGGCTGATTTGGTCAACCTATCCACGATGACCCAAATTGCGTCATTCCCTCCTGAAGAACGAGGAAGTCCTGAAACGAAGTCCATAGTCACGTGCTCCCACTTCCATTCTGGAATGGGTAAAGGTTGAAGCAATCCTCCTGGCCTCTGTCGATCTGCTTTCACCTGTTGGCATACTAAACATCGGGATACGAAGCGTGCTACTTCGCGCTTCATACCATACCACCATACATGCTTCCTCAAATCTTGATACATCTTGTTGGCTCCGGGATGCATCGAGTACTGAGAGCGGTGTGCCTCCTGTAAAACTTCTTCGCGCAGCTCTCCACTTGGCACACACATCCTCGTGCCATGTCGTAAGGATCCATCATCCGCAATAGTGAAAACGTCTATCAATCCTGCCTGAACTTGTGCTCTAATATTTCTTAGAGTCTCATCATCATACTGCGTAGCTCTAATTCTGTCTATCAGATCTGATTGAATCTGTAGTCCCCACATCTGAATCTCAGTTCCTGGAACTAATACCTCAATTTCCAAGCTTTCAAGATCGGCTAATAAGTGTCTATCCGAAGTCAAGCACATAGCCATTGGGTACCTGCTCAAGGCATCCGCGACTACGTTGGCTTTCCCTGGATGATACTGTAATGAGATATCAAAGTCTTTCATCAATTCTAACCACCTTCTCTATCTCATATTCAGCTCTTTCTGTGTGAACATGTACTTTAAGCTCTTGTGGTCTGTGAAGATCTCTACACGCTCTCCATACAGATAGTGCTTCCACAGCTTTAGGGCAAATATAATTGCCGCTAACTCCAGATCGTGAGTGGGGTAGTTCTTTTCATGAGGGCGTAATTGTCTTGAAGCATAGGCAATTACTTTCCCGTGTTGTTGAAGAACGCATCCCAATCCTTTTTCCTGAAGCATCACTATAGATAGTGAATCCACCTGTCCCTGATGGCAACGTCAAAACTGGCGCTGTTGTCAGTCTCCTCTTCAACTCATCGAATGCGGCTTGACATTCTTCGGTCCAGACAAATTCCACATCCTTCTTGGTCAGCTTAGTCATTGCCTCTGCAATCTTGGAGAAGTCTTGTACAAATCTTCTGTAGTACCCTGCTAGTCCGAGAAAGCTCCTGATTTCAGCTACCGTACTGAGGGTAGCCCATGACTTCACTGCCTCTATCTTCTTTGGGTTAACTAAAATTCCGTCACCCGTCACCATGTGTCCAAGAAATTCAACCTCTTCAAGAAAGAACTCACACTTTGAAAGCTTCCCGTATAATTTCTCTCTCCTGAGAGTTTCTAAGACTATTCTCAGGTGCTCTTCATGCTCTTCTGGGATTTTTGAATATACTAGAATGTCGTCAATAAACACCACTACGAACTTGTCAAGGTACTGGTGGAACACCTTGTTCATCAAGTTCATAAATACTGCTGGTGCATTGGTTAAACCAAACGGCATTACTGTTAATTCAAACTGGCCATATCTGGTTCGAAAGGCGGTCTTCGGTATGTCTTCTTTCTTCACTTTCACCTGGTGATAGCCTGACCTCAAGTCTATTTTTGAAAATACCTTCGCTCCGTTCAATTGATCGAAAAGATCATCTATCCTCGGCAGCGGGTATTTATTTTTAATAGTGAGGTTATTCAAAGCTCTATAATCGATACACATACGTACCGTGCCATCCTTCTTTGGTACAAATAATACCGGTGCTCCCCATGGCGATGAACTGGATCTAATAAAACCTTTGTCTTGCAGCTCCTCAACTTGTTTCTTTAGCTCTACCAATTCGTTGTTGTTAACTCTATAGACATGTTGCGAAACAGGCTCCGCTCCTGGTATCAAGTCTATAGAAAACTCAACGTCTCTGTCCGGCGGCAAACCTGGCAACTCCTCTGGAAATACATCCAGGTACTCCGCTATAAGTGGATACGGTAACTCTTCTTCTTCCGCCCTGGCTCCGCAAAAAGTGCCTCTGCTCCGCTCCTCTGCTCCTCTGGCAATCTCGAACTCTGGCTCTCCTGGTGGTCGAAATACTACTCTTCCTTCATGACAATCTATAGAAGCATGGTGTTTACTTAACCAGTCCATTCCGAGTACAATATCGTATTCCGGAAGTGGCATGACGAGTAAACTCACACTCAACTCTCGGCCTTCCAATGACACTCTTCGATCCTTGCAACAATCACGGACTAGGATAATGCCTCCTCCTGTCGTGATCTTGCAAGTCCTATCTAATGGTTCCATTTCTAAATAATGCTCGAGGGCATAAGATACAGATACGAAACTATAGGAAGCGCCAGAATCAAATAATGCAAGTGCTGGAATAGAATCGAGTAAAACTGAACCTAAAATCACGTCTCCAGCTGGCTCGGCCTCCTCAGTGGTCATGGCGTAAGATCGTCCTTGTGGTGCTCCTCTCTGTTGCTGCTGCTGCTGCGCAAACCTCTCCTGCTATGATGGAAGTGGAGGTCCTCTCTGCTGGCCTCCTGGTACGATAGGTGCTCTGGCTGGTCCTCTCTGAGCAGCTCCTCCTCCTTGGCGATTCTGAATAGTCGGGCAGTCCCTCAGCTGATGTGCTGCTGATCCACATGATAAGCAAGTGCCCAACCTTTTTTTGCAGATGTCTCTTGTATGTCCCATCTTTTCGCAATACGAACATGGGGTAGCGAGTTGATTATGCCTCTGTGGTTGCTGTTGTTGAGCATTTCCTTGAACTGGTGCCTGTTGCTGGTGTTGCTGCGGGTGTTGTTGCTGGTGTGTCTGCTGGTACGGCCTATGTTGTTGTTGAAAGTGTGGGCGCTTGGCTGGTCCTGTGTTACCTCCTGTTGCTCCAGATATATCGCGTCCTCTCTTGGGCCTGAGGTCCAAGTCATCTTCGGCAATCTGGACATCCATCAGAATACCCTCAAATGTAGCAGTGCGTCGTCCCGAAGTACGAGACTTGATCTCCCGGTTTAGTCCCTTCCTGAATTTCCGAGCTCTGTCTCCTGGGTCTCGAATCATCAATAGCGCAAATCGACTTAATCGGCAAAACTCTGCAGCATATTCGTCGACTGACATGCCTCCTTGGACTAAGTCATGGAACTGATTTTCTAATGCTCCCAAGGCTACGTCAGGAAAGAATTTCTCTTTGAAGAGTTCTTTAAAGTTCTCCCAAGTAAGTCCTTCAGCGGCGAGTCTCGGCTCTGTACGATACCACGTCAGTGCGATATCAAACATCTGGCTGCCAGCGGCCTCTATCTGAAGAATCTCTGGAATCTGTGATAAGCGCAAATTCCTTTCTATGTCTTCTAACCATACGTCAGCATATAGTATTCCTTCTGTGCCTTTGAACTCTCGAGGCATCATCCTCTTAAAGTCCACTATGGTACCGGGCCTCTGTTGTTGCTGACCTTGATGTTGCGGTTGTCGTACTACTCTCTCCACAGCCTGGAGAGTCATCTGATTAGCATTCTCCATGCTCTCTCTCATCAGTTCGGTCTGCGCCTGGTGTGCTTCTGCTTGCATTCTCTGAGCCTTAGCTTGAACACGCTGAGCTTCTGCTGTTACTCTCTGGGCCTCTAGCATGCCCTGCATTAATGCGAACATCTGTGCCCCGTCAGCGGGCACTCCTCCGGAAATCGGTGTCGGTGGTGGTGGAAGGTTGTCCATCATAGTTGGGGCAATCCTCTGTATAGGTGGAGGAGGAATCCCGTTAGTTGCAGACACTCCCACACGAACAGGAGATGTAGGAGAATCTCCAAGTATCTGTTCGTCAGGTTGAGAGGTGGCAGTCCTCTCTGAATTGCTGCTCCCATTCTCATGGATCTAGTATTCGGTGACACCCTGAATACAGATCAAAGAATCAATTAAGGTGATAGACGTGACATTATCAAGGAAGATACTAAAGTGCTAAGGGAAGCAATCCATTAGAATAGCAATAAGAAGTTCAGAATTTCCTAGTGTGATTGAGCATACTCTCATCCTAGATCCTTATTTCCTATATCTTAGCACAGGCTCGCAGCAGTACAACTAAGTTGTCGCACTACCACGATATCGCATAACTTGCGAAACATGACCTGCATGGACCACCACTAGAAATATGTCACGACCCGCACCCAGTATAGGGGCACGAGAGCGTGGGTACGTCCAGCCTACGCCGCAGCATCGGCGGTAGAACGCTGTCTAGGTCACAGTAATACTAAATAACTAAACACCTGTCAATGATATACATCTCCATGATCTCACAATATAACTCAATCACAACAACTATAAGGCACGATAAAAGATAAAAGAAATGACATAGTTAAACACCATGTCTCAACCATAAGGATAACTCACAGTCTAGCTGTCCAACACAAGTCTCCAATTAAACTTAGCATAAGTCTAACATAAACTGAAATAACCTCCAAAAGACTCAGGCATAATTAATTATTATCTAAATAGCTGTAGGCAAAGTCTCATCTAGAAGCATAGTCTCTTCTGGGATCTCTGGTGCATAGTCTGCTTCTATACCTGGTCCGTAATGCGTGGTACAGAAATCCTCAAGATTCTCTGGAAAAAATATCCAGTCAGGATTGAACGAAAATACACCTCTAACAGCAGTTCCACATATATTGACAAAAACTATAAAATAGTGTAAAAAAATACAAGACAGATATGAACTAACTGGCAATAAGAAATACTGGAATAAGGAAATGCTGGAATAAAGTACTGAAACATCACCATCAATAGCATCTGACAAGGAATAGAACTACAAGTGTACGCAAGTACAAAGAACTGGTATGTAAGTGCATATAAGAATAGCAACTAGAACATGTGGAAATACAGGATCAATCTATCAAGATACATGTCAAGAATCATCTAACTAAGTGTGTAAAACATCAGTGTATCATGTGATCGGCTTGGGCAATATGACTCATTACATGGATTAGCGATCATCCCCAACAGGTCAGGCTAACCAGAATGTAACAGCGATGAGGCATGTAAGGGTAAGGCTGCACCGACGTGAAATATGGGTGAGCTAATGCTGCATGTAAGGGGTATGATCATATAACTAGTAATATTTTCCCATTTCCCTAGCTAGCACGACGAATTCCAATCACAACTCCTCGTGACAGGTCTCAATGATGCCAACTCGTGTAAAAGACAGTGTCAGAGTCATGTACGCTATACAACAAGAATTATAGAGATAATCAACATAATGGAAATTGTCAGAGAATGTACTCGCCTGTGGTCCTTAGATGGCAATACCAATATCCGGGTTCCAAGGTGTCGTCTGGATGATCCCACAGTCCTATAGACATGCCATATAATACAATACTACATCAGACTTTATTCTAGCACACAATCAACATAATGATCACAACAGGCTACACTAGGGGTGGTCACGTCTGTCGTTGTTTTGTACAACAGACAGTCAATGGTATGGTCTTGCCAGTACGTCAGTGTACATTTGGCAGTCTGTTATCATGCTACAGGGTCACAGTCGATGTAACTGCAGGGTATCCTTGATTATATTCAAGTCATCTATAATATGATCTAACATAAATAATTGTCTATTAGTTACCATTATATTAGATATTGTATATACATATACTTTAATAAAATTTATATCTTACACCATATTAACCAGGTACTATGGAGATATACACAATACATCTAACATCACATTTTAAATCTCATTTTAATGCATGTACTCTACGTATATACTAATTAGGTTCGCAAACGTTATGGTTTATACATATATATCAAGGTACACAGAGTAACTATATACGTATACCAAATACTCATACGTACTTACGTACGCATTAAGTTTATATATGTCTATATACCGGTATTCAACGTAGCAAGTGCGAAGGTCTCCAAGGGAATTATATGCATGTGTACACGTATAAGCAAGAAGGAACTCGAACCTGCGTGCGGAATAGAGACGTGCGTGTCGCGGCGTCGTCGAGTCGAAGGGCTGCTCCGGTCGGGTACAGCGAGGTCAGCGACGTGGGCATTGTCGGCGGGATCCGACGGCTCGGTCGGCAGCGGGTGCAGTGCTCGGGCAACAGGTACAGCGGGTCCGGCAACGGGTACAGCGCTCGGCAACGGGTACAGCGGGTCTGGCGCTCAGCGGTACAGCGGGTCCGGCACTCAGCGGTGCAGCAGGTCCGGCGCTCGGGCAGTGCAGCGCTCGGTGTGGCGTCGTCTGGCACTCAGGGACAGCGGGTACGGCTGTCCTCCTGTCGACGGGAAGATGAGACATGGAAGGGGATGAAGTTCGGCTAGGTTCGGCGGGAAAACAAGGGGGAAGGGACTGTCGGCTGTAGCTAGGTTAGATGGGAAGAAATAAAAGGAAAAGGGATACTATATATATATATATATGTGTAGACTTGGGTTGACCTAATTATATTGACTTGGTCCACACTAGGTAAAGGCCTTGGCTTTTTTTGGAGATATTCTAATGGGCTAGGTTTCGAATGGGTTTAATGAAATTGTGAGAATTTCATTGGTCTAAGGTTTGGAGGCCATGGTTTAATAAAGATTTATGTTGCACTTTCTCAGTCCCAAAATTATGGAAAAATATACATGAAGGGGTAAAATGGGTTTATCATACGTGTCGTGTCAAACAGGTGTATACTTAATGCTCTTTCACATAACCGTGCCAAGGATCATAATTTGCGTAAAATAGGTTATTGTTGGCTTAATTAAAATTAAATGCAAGGTGGTTCTGTCACGCCCCAGTCCCAAAATACGTAGGACTAGGCCACGTAAGCATGCCAGCCGCATGGATATGGCAACTCCAACATATGGAAACCATAACCCAGACGTACGCTGTAATATGAATATAAACTCACATGTGGTATATATAATTTCACAAGTCACAGATATGCTAATCTCATCCACACAACAGGTCATAGAAAAGAAATACTAAACTAGAATAAAGAGTCTGAAATATCTAAAATAATAGTCTGGTGGAGACAAATCCATTACCGAGACTATATCCAACTAAAATGAGAGAGGAGTATAAGATCTCCAATATAAAATAATGTGAAGACAGAAGTGTATCAGCTAAAAGAATCCATCGCTAGATAATCAACGATGCTCAGAAGGTAAGACCTCCTCGGCAGAAAGGAATGCGTCCGGTCCAGGCCCGTACTCCTGCAAATGCTCAAGAGCAGATACACCTGGCAGAGGACCAGGTCCTCAGAGGGACGTAACAAGATACAGAAAATACGAGCCAACTTGAATACTGTAAACATGCATATAATTTGAAAATAAATAAGTACGCTGTACAAGATAATCTATATGAATGCAAATGAGGACAACTTTTTGACGTATGGGCAAGGGTAGGCTACTCGATCTAATCCTCACAACCTCACGCTCGTCCATGAACACCATCAGCCGACATACCTCGGGGGTAGCGACCCTCGGACTCCATCAATCGACATACCTCGGGGGTAGCGACCATCGGACACGACCCACCATAATGCGTGCTAGTGACTACGGTGTTACCAGAGTGGTTAAAGCCCATACGCCTAATGATTGTCCTCTATGATACTAAGTGCCATGTGTGTGTCAACATATCTAATATATAGTAATGACTGAAAGGAAAACTACACATGCAAGAACTATACAGAAATAAAATAAATAAACAGAAATATAAATAGCATGCAAAGTACTGTAAACAATTTGGCAAGGTATCTTGCCTGGCAAGAAGGCTGCAAAATGTAGTGTCCCAATGTCAACACCAAGAGTCAGAAGCCACGGCCTCAGAATGAACGTCTCCGGATGCTGAAATAAACATCACCAACTTTTCCAGAATAAGCAAAATAGCTAAAAAGCACTTCCCTTTCGTCCAATTTGGACACAGGGGCAAAACGGTAATTTCGGACAAAAGTGGGGTCCACGTGTGGCCCACTTTGCACCGAAAAGCGTATCAAGGGTAACAGTCTCTAAATGGGACAAACTATAGGTCAAACAACTCTAGATGTCAATACGAACCCAACGGTATGTCCAAATGTGGATTCCGATGAGCCGTACACAATTTTGTCCAAAAAGTCAACTGTGGGGCCCGCCAATTGGCGATCTGGTCAACCGTCTCAGAAATGCGTGAAAATTGGGTCACAAGACCAGCGCGTTACCACGAGTCCAGTGGCACAAGTTTCGTCGCAATCTGACAAGCGTGCACAAAATACGTGCGACTTCCACAAAAGCTGCGACACGGGGTGTGTCCGCGGATACGGCCTGATTCCGGCGCGCACACGCGTCCGAATCAGTCCCCACGAATTTTTATGTGTCCAATTATGCTGCGTGCACCATTTGATACACTTGGCACACGGCAAGGCGGTCCCGTTTGGCGGGGCGCGCTCCGATCTCCAACTTTTGGAAATCTGGAAAAAGTGGGTGCGCGCAGTTTTGTGACGAATATAATTATGTCCACAGCAACTAATAGCATAGGGTTATTTAACAGAAAATAAACTAGGTCAAGTATTCTACATGTATCAAAAAGAATCACCGAATTCGGATCTCTGTGGTGGGAGATACGAACTCGGCAATATGGGTGGTCATTCTGGAATTCTGCGATTCCAGAATTGGGTCTGTCCGTCCACTTTGGACGCTGTTTTTCACCTAGGGACACACGTTTTCCGAGGTTGGCTATAAAACAAATATTGGAGAGGGTTAAGGGATGATCATACCGATGAAAACGGAACAGCGTTTGGTCGAGCGAGTCGACGGAAAATCACGCCGGAGCGAAGGTGCCTCGAGTGGGAATCTGCAGTTCGCGAGGTCGGCGTCGACGGAATGGTTGGATGGCTTGGGGGGCTTCTCTGGCTGCGGTGACGGCTCTAGATGGGAAGAGGAGGTCTGGAGTTACTAGGTTAGGGTTTTAGAGAGCTATAGATATATATATATATATTATATATTAAGAGAGAGAGAGATATTTCCGCGGGTGAAGAGGGTTGGAGGGTCGGTCGGGTGAAGTAAATGGGCGGGTCATTCTAGGTGCAAAGTTGCTGGAGC
This sequence comes from Iris macrosiphon, assembly GCA_036927795.1. NCBI lineage: Eukaryota > Viridiplantae > Streptophyta > Magnoliopsida > Asparagales > Iridaceae > Iris > Iris macrosiphon. The sequence goes on from JAYESA010000003.1 coordinate 108,259,231, forward strand.
CAAGTAATTCCTAGGTTGCTTAGTGGCGGTCCACAGCAAATATGCTGAAGGGGGGTTCCGGCCATTTGCTAAGGAATCAAAGTAGATTAGTAGATTATTAATATTATTATTATTATTATACTTATTTAATTCTTATTAAATTCTTTTACTTTCTTTTCTTTTCCTTTATAAAATATATATATACATATATATATATTTGTATATACATATATATATATATACTCATAAGAAAATTTATAGATTAGGGTAATGCACATCGTTAGGCTAGCAACTGCTCAAGGGGTCTCTTACATGGAATAAATTCCGAAAAATTCCTGATGGTCCCATAAGTCATCTAAGTGCCCGAACACCTAACATAAAAATTAATAAAAAAATCTATTTCTCCTATTTAGCCACTAAATACTATATTTAAATTATTAATTAATAAAAAAAATACGGTTTTTAGAAATAGGGGTTTTACATTCTACCCAACTTACAAAAATTTCGTCCTCGAAATTGACGCTAACCCATATTCATAATGATAACTATAACTATTACACTACATTGGTGTCTAGCAGGACTCTTAAACTCATGGTCTGCCATTCTAACACTTTCTCATCTATTGTCCATACACTATTCTATTATCCTCTAACTTGTCTACACTACCCAACTTACAAGATTTCTACTAGTGGTCACCTTCTTTGAAGCTATTGTCTAGATTGTAAGGCAATTATATTTATTGGGTCGAGAATCTTGGGATACCTGTCTGGAATCTCATAACTATGACTTTTTCCCATAACTGTCAAGTATCATAGTCTAATACTGCCTCGCCACCTGGCCAGTATGGCTGCAAGTAATTTGACTACTCTACTATAATCGCCTGGCGGCAACTGTCGCTACCTTGCCAGCGATTTGTCATAGTCATCAGTTCATAACAAGTGCCTTCAACTCTTTCCTAGGCATAGTCTAAGTTTTTAGGGAACACTTAAGGTCTTGACTAACTATTAGGGGTATAATCTAGCTCAAATGATCTAACAATTTCTACTAGGCTACATGGTGCTACTTAAGGGTTAAACTAATAAAGAATACAGATATTGCTATAGTGCATATATATATTAAGAACTCATCCTTAGCTATCAAGCATTACTAACACATTTATGTTTAACTAACAAAATAGGGGTGAGGTTGATATCAAACAATTCATAATGGCACGAAAGATATAACTATGATAGGAAGAGTTACGCACGAGATAAGGAATGAATATAAAAGGAGAGGATGAATCACCCAAGAGGGCGAGATAAGGATAGGGGAAGAATACTACTACTGCTACTCCCGTCATCCATTAGCATCGCGTGTATGCCATCTGGATAGAATAGAAATATATCCTCATAACTGCTAGACTACCATATATATAATTCTATATCTATTTGTGCATCCAAGAGCTTGTGTCACAATGGGGTTATGAGTATGCAAAGACAGTTATAACTAAAAGGTCATACCTGTATCTACGGCTTCCTGTGTCTGTTCTCCCATACTTTTCATAATGAGTGCTTGGCCTTGTCCTTGGTGGTTCAACTGGGGTATAGTCCCCTCCATTTGTGCAGACTGTAGAAGCAGTGGTGGGTCCCTTTGGTCTTCTATACTTGAGGGTGTATGCGGTGTTCCTGATTCTAATGCCATAGGTCTCTGGTTCTGTTTAGGACATTCTCGGGCTTGATGGTGACTTGATCCACATATCATGCACAATCTCAATTGACGATGACAGTCTCTTAGAATATGACCTGTCCTTCCACAATAGTGACAAGTACGGAGCTCCTTGGTTGGATATGGTGCAGCACTATCTGATTGCTGGCGTGTCAAAGGGTGTCGAATGGGTCCTCCTTGCTGTATCCTTACTGGTCCTTGGTGACTTCTCTGTTGGATTCCGTTTCCCTTGCTGATGGCCTCCTGGATCCTGGCCTCTGTCAATAGCTCGGCATAAGAGATCCGGGACTGGGAGCTAGTGTAGTGCTGGAGCTCCTGAGTCAGCCCGCGGTGAAACCTCTTAGCCTTCTCCAAGTCATTAGGTATTAGGACTGTGCCATACTTACTGAGACGGCTAAACTCTGCGTCATACTCATCAACCGTCTTATCCCCTTGCTCTAGATGGAGGAACTGATCGTACAATACGTCCCTTACAGTATCCGGGAAGTACTTTCTCTCAAAGCATTCCAAAAATTGTTCCCAAGTCTGTCGCGTACCCAACTGGCGCTCCATTGATTCCCACCAGTGATGCGCGTTGCCTTCTAACTGAGTCCTCACGCCTATCATCCATAGATCAGAAGGTAATTGTGATGCCTCTAACAACTTCTTGGTATTGGCAATCCAGTTTGTGGTCTCCTCTGGACTTTCATTGCCCTTATATGGCTTAGGGCCCATCTGCACAAAGTCCTTGACTGAACCAACCCGAGCTTGTGGTACTGAAACTAGTGCCTGGGTTGGTTTAGGGGCTAGTGCAGCCATTCTCTCAAGTGCTGTCAGAAATTCTAGCCTCTGCTCTGCTGTTTGCTGCCTCTGCTCTGCTGTTTGCTGCCTCTGTTCTTGCATTATCATCTGGAAGAGTTGGAACAGCTGCGCTTAGCCATCTTGCGGTGCTAGTGGAGCTGGAAGAGTCCCATTAGGTATCGTGGAAGGGGCTGATGGGATTTGATTGTTAGTCATTCCATCCGGTCAGGAAAGAAGAGGTGTCGTTGAGGTCACTCCGGGTGATTGGTCGTCGTCCCCTGGAGACGTGTTGTCCCCGGTGGCGGCATGCCCGTTATGCAAATTTATCTCTCTGCAAGAGGTGGACGAAGGATTAAGAAGAGTACATGAATCAAGCAGGATGCAAGAACTTAAGTAGGACATGTTGGAAGGAAGGTAAGTTATAGTCAAGTGTGGATGAGATCTAAAATTCTAATCCTAGGTGCAGGCCCGCTCGGTACAGTTACGTAACCGAAATGGCTAACCCGACCTGCATGGGCCATCACAAAAATATGTCACGCCCCAGTCCCAAAATACGTAGGACTAGGACACGTAAGCATGCCAGCCGCATGGATATGGCAACTCCAACATATGGAAACCATAACCCATACGTACACTGTAATATGAATATAAACTCACATGTGGTATATATAATTTCACAAGTCACAGATATGCTAATCTCATCCACACAACAGGTCATAGAAAAGAAATACTAAACTAGAATAAAGAGTCTAAAATATCCAAAATAATAGTCGGGTGGAGACAAATCCACTACCAAGACTATATCCAACTAAAATGAGAGAGGAGTATAAGATCTCCAATATAAAATAATGTGAAGACAGAAGTGTATCAGCTAAAAGAATCCATCGCTAGATAATCAACGATGCTCAGAAGGTAAGACCTCCTCGGCAGAAAGGAATGCGTCCGGTCCAGGCCCGTACTCCTGCAAATGCTCAAGAGCAGATACACCTGGCAGAGGACCAGGTCCTCAGAGGGACGTAACAAGATACAGAAAATACGAGCCAACTTGAATACAGTAAACATGCATATAATTTGAAAATAAATAAGTACGCTATACAAGACAATCTATATGAATGCAAATGAGGACAACTTTTCGACGTATGGGCAAGGGTAGGCTACTCGATCTAATCCTCACAACCTCACGCTCGTCCATGAACACCATCAGCCGACATACCTCGGGGGTAGCGACCCTCGGACTCCATCAATCGACATACCTCGGGGGTAGCGACCATCAGACACGACCCACCATAGTGCATGCTAGTGACTACGGTGTTACCAGAGTGGTTAAAGCTCATACGCCTAATGATTGTCCTCTATGATACTAAGTGCCATGTGTGTGTCAACATATCTAATATATAGTAATGACTGAAAGGAAAACTACACATGCAAGAACTATACAGAAATAAAATAAATAAACAGAAATATAAATAGCATGCAAAGTATTGTAAACAATTTGGCAAGGTATCTTGCCTGGCAAGAAGGCTGCAAAATGTAGTGTCCCAATGTCAACACCAAGAGTCAGAAGCTACGGCCTCAGAATGAACGTCTCCGGATGCTGAAATAAACATCACCAACGTTCCCAGAATAAGCAAAATAGCTAAAAAGAATTTTCCTTTCGTCCAATTTGGATACAGGGGCAAAACGGTGGCCCACTTTGCACCGAAAAGCGTGCCAAGGGTAACAGTCTCTAAATGGGACAAACTATAGGTCAAACAACTCTAAATGTCAATACGAACCCAACGGTATATCCAAATATGGATTCCGATGAGCCGTACACAATTTTGTCCAAAAAGTTAACTGTGGGGCCCGCCAATTGGCGATCTGGTCAACCGTCTCAGAAATGCGTGAAAATTGGGTCACAGGACCAGCGCGTTACCACGAGTCCAGTGGCGCAAGTTTCGTCGCAATCTGACAAGCGTGCAAAAAATATGTGCGACTTCCACAAAAGCTGCGACACGGGGTGTGTCCGCGGATACGGCCTGATTTCGGCGCGCACACGCGTCCGAATCAGTCTCCACGAATTTTCACGTGTCCAATTATGCTGCGTGCACCATTCGGTACACTTGGCACACGGCGGGGCGGTCCCGTTTGGCGGGGCACGCTCCGATCTCCAACTTTTGGAAATCTGGAAAAAGTGGGTGCGCGCAGTTTTGTGACGAATATAATTATGTCCACAGCAACTAATAGCATAGGGTTATTTAACAAAAAATAAACTAGGTCAAGTATTCTACATGTATCAAAAAGAATCACCGAATTCGGATCTCTGTGGTGGGAGATACGAACTCGGCAATATGGGTGGTCATTCTGGAATTCTGCGATTCCAGAATTGGGTCTGTCCGTCCACTTTGGACGCTGTTTTTCACCTAGGGGCACACGTTTTCCGAGGTTGGCTATAAAACAAATATTGGCGAGGGTTAAGGGATGATCATACCGATGAAAACGGAACAGCGTTTGGTCGAGCGAGTCGACAGAAAATCACGCCGGAGCGAAGGTGCCTCGAGTGGGAATCTGCAGTTCGCGAGGTCGGCGTCGACGGAATGGTTGGATGGCTTGGGGGGCTTCTCTGGCTGCGGTGACGGCTCTAGATGGGAAGAGGAGGTCTGGATTTACTAGGTTAGGGTTTTAGAGAGCTATAGATATATATATATATATTATATATTAAGAGAGAGAGAGATATTTCCGCGGGTGAAGAGGGTTGGAGGGTCGGTCGGGTGAAGTAAATGGGCGGGTCATTCTAGGTGCAAAGTTGCTGGAGCCAAGTAATTCCTAGGTTGCTTAGTGGCGGTCCACAGCAAATATGCTGAAGGGGGGTTCCGGCCATTTGCTAAGGAATCAAAGTAGATTAGTAGATTATTAATATTATTATTATTATTATATTATTATACTTATTTAATTCTTATTAAATTCTTTTACTTTCTTTTCTTTTCCTTTATAAAATATATATATACATATATATATATATTTGTATATACATATATATATATATTTGTATATACATATATATATATATATACTCATAAGAAAATTTATAGATTAGGGTAATGCACATCGTTAGGCTAGCAACTGCTCAAGGGGTCTCTTACATGGAATAAATTCCGAAAAATTCCTGATGGTCCCATAAGTCATCTAAGTGCCCGAACACCTAACATAAAAATTAATAAAAAAATATATTTCTCCTATTTAGCCACTAAATACTATATTTAAATTATTAATTAATAAAAAAAATAATAAATACGGTTTTTAGAAATAGGGGTTTTACAGGTTCTATAATTAATTAGAAGTACAAAGGGCTGGATATTTACGTGGGACAAAGTCATCAATTAACGATCACCGTAATTTAAAGAAATTGATTATCAGGTAATTATTTACTCATTAATTACAAAAGACGAAAATACCCCTGAACCAAAAAGTGGGGGTGACACGGGGAGAGGAGACGGAGGGTCGGCAGGTTGCGGGGAGCCGGAGCGGCGCCGGGGAGGCGAGGCGCCACGGCGGTTCAGCCGCCGGAGGGGAAACGGGGGGTCGGGGCTACGTCGGTTAGGGATTTAGGTCTAGCGGGTCGGGTGGGGTCGAAGCGGGTCGGGTCGAACCCGGATCCGACCCGCTAAGGTCTGGTTTGGTTCAATTGAACCCGGTCCGGTTCGGCTTGGTTGGTTTATTTAAAATAAACCCGATTTAATTAGGGTTTAAATTGGTTTAATTATAACTTGGTTTTTAGGGCTTTAAAAATACTTTCGGGGTCCAATAAATTCCCGAAAAATTACCCTATGTCTATATTTTCATTTTACACTAGAAAATATAATTTTCATAATATTTTAATATTATTAAACATCAATTAAAAATTATTTAATTTCAAAATACCTATGTTTTAATTACAGAAAAAATCTCAAAAAATTACAGAAAATTATAGAAAATTATGAAAAATTCCAAATTAAAAATTCTTAAAAATCAGGGGGTTTACATCCGAGCAAGCAATCGTGCATGCAACTCGTAACTGCAAAGTGCACCAACAAAGCGCTACTTTGCGCCCTTGAGTCCGAGTCCAAGTCTGAGTCGCAGCTCCTAAAAAAAACTTTTCAAAGGTAGTGACAAAATAAAGATTGTCATAAAGGTGTTCATACTTAATCCCTCTAGGAAAATCAACCCACATGGACCACCACCCCATGTGCATATACCAATACTAAGCAAAGTTATATATTGAGATACACATATTGGTGGTTTTTTGATGTGGGACTACAAACTCTCAAAACAAAATAAAAAACACCAACAGATTATTTCAGATTCAATGCCTTCATAACCTTGCTTACAAGCTCTATTAATATATAAGGCTTGTACTTAGAACGACAATGCAAAGCTTGTTTTCCCGAAAACCCTCAACATGAATTTAAAACATGGTGAATTTATAACTGATAAGAAGATATAACTATGTACTAAGAATTGTATATTAGTAAGCTATCTTCATGTTAAAGGTTAATGTGTGTTATTTAGTATTTGAAACTACCATTAGGTCAGTTTTCTTGTCAACATAACAACAATGAAAATAACAAATGGCAACAACAACAAAGCATTTATATATTCATTTTTGATGTAGATAAATAGGATTTATTCTACTGATAATCAGTTATTGTTTAACCATGTGCATTGTTTAGCTACTACACCATTTTTTCTATATTTGATTAATTTATCTAAGTTGGCTTCTTCTAATATGTTGTAGTTGATAATACTTGATATGCTCCTGCAGAGTGTCCTGAATGGATATAATAAGACAGTGATGAATGGCTTATGGTCAGACATGTACCGAAAAATGTATAAACAAGAAGAAGAAAAATCTATCTGTTAGATTGTATCTCATTTCTGGTTGAGCCCTCAAAGGAGGATGACAATAGAGTTGATAACTTAGTCCCATATTGGATAGGTGGTAGGATCATGAGGTGTAGATAATTGGGATTGGTTCAGACCTTACATGGGAATTCTCTTTTAAGACATATGGGCCAAGTCCAATATCGCACCTCATGGGCCAACTCCGGTTCGGGTTACCCGTGTTCCTAACAAGTGGTATCAAAGCCCATGGTTCTGAATGTTCATGGATTATACGGACTTTTCTCAAGGTGGAGTAGGAGCATCAACAACACGAATTGGCTTTAAAAGTGGATCTGACAAGTCCAAGGTGGAACAAGACGTTGTGGTTGGCACACAATGGTGGTGTGGATGAACGTGTCATGTTTGGTTCTGTGGTCGAATGGATCGAGATGACAATATGTTGGATCTCCTGGGTGCTCGGTTAGCGGGAACGAACAAATATAGCCGAAATGTGCTAAGGTTGTTCGATTAGCGGAAATGAGCAAAGATACTCGGGGTGTGCTAAGGGTTCTCGGCTAGCGGGAACGAGCAAAGGTAGCCGGGTGTGCTAAGGTTGTTCGACGAGCGGAAAAGAATTAAGGTGGAGATTGTTGGATTGTATCTCATTTTCGGTTGAGCCCTCAAAGGAGGATGACAATAGAGTTAGTAATTTAGTCCCACATCGGATAGACGGTGGGATCATAAGGTGTAGATAATTGGGATTGATTTAGACTTTATATGGGAATTTCCTTTTAAGACATATGGGTCCAATCCAATATCGCACCTCATGGACCAACTCCGGTTTGGATCACATCGCGTTCCTAACACTATCAGAATCTGGTATTATGGTTAGAGCTTTGGAAGATATTCTTGCTTCATGATGCCTCTTCTGGACTTGACACTGTTTGAATTACTTATCTGCAGGTATATAAAGTCATATTCTGTAACTTTTACACTTATATTGTTGGTTATAAATTATAAGAGGTGTTTGTAATAATGGCTCAAATACAAATGCTTGCATCATTTCATAAGTCTAGTGTACCTTTCTAAGTTCTTTTTATGGTATATATTGGATTCTAGATAACAGATGAGTGTTACCTAGTTTAGAGCTATCCTTTTGTGGTATTCATAATTTTAATTTTATACTTTGATGTGCTCTTTATAATTTTAATCTTTTTTTTTGTGTAGAGCTAATGATGAGTGCGGATTAGGTTCGAATTTGATGTGGGAAGAGTTGGATGCTAAGAAGAAATATCACTAGTAGGACTCTTATCTATTATGTAATAGCCATTTTTCTCTTAAACAAATTGGATACTAATTTTATAACTTTTTATTAACACTATGTATTGGTTTGAGATGTTTTAATAAATTATATTCAGCACATTAAATTTTTGTTATTCGTGAAATTGGTTGTGAAATTGGTTTTAGTTGATTATTTGAAAATAATATAAGTTTGAAATCAATTGATATTTAAAATATTATGATGATGTTTGGAATGTATTTAAAATGTGTCTTTAAAACACGTTAAGATGATACCAGTAAAGTATCGTGACATCAATGGCATTTATTATTTGCATGTTTAGATGACACATAAAACGTGCCGTAAAAAATTATGCATGACATTTATTAACTGTCATTGAATCCTTTTAGATGACACCTATAAAGTGTTGTAATTTTGACGACATTTATCAGCTGTCATTGAAGCATGTTAAGATGACATCAATAAAGTTCCGTAAATTAAGCATTATACGACATTAAAATAGTGTCGTCATAAAGTTATTACATGACACTTTTTTAGTGTCGTTGAAAGTCAAAAACTTTATATGACACCTCATCTAGACAGCACTAGAAAAGTGTCATGGAAAGTCATTAACGACACTTTTTGAGTGACGTTAATTTTTTGTGGTCTTTATAATTTTAATTTTATACTTTGATGTGTTCTTTATAATTTTAATCATTTATTTTTGTATGCAAAGCTAATGATGAATGCAGATTAGGTTCGAATTTGATGTGAAAAGAGTTGGATGCTAAAAAGAAATAGCACTAGTAGGACTCTTATCTATTATGTAATAAAAATTGTTTCTCTTAAACATATTGGATATTAGTTTCGTAACTTTTTATTGACACTTTGTATCAATTTGAAATATTTTAATAAATTATTTTTGGCACATTACATTTTTATTATTAGTGAAATTGGTTGTAAAATTGGCTTTGGTTGTCGTGTCGTGTCGTGCCTCCTTCGATACCATCTAGATTGGTAGTCTTAAATTAATTAATATGAATACTAATTGTTTTCAATATTAAGAATTAAGACGAGTCTCATTCTTAAACTTGTTCAATTTGATAGATATTAGCTTATTTGCAAATATTGTCTCTAATGTTAATAGTCTCTAACGACCCCCTCCCTCCCTTCGACCGCACTTCTACTGGTATACTATTACTTTGCTGGTTTCCATTTCCAGATATGTACTAAATAAACGTACAATCAAGAGTTTCTTCTTGTTCAGAAAAAATATGCTGCAAATATGCTTTTCTTACGACTTACACATCCAAGTTAAGAAGCAGCTGGTGCTTGTTGAAATTATTACAAATTAATGTGTTGTTCAATCTTGTTTTAACTTTCAGATGGAGCAATCAATGAACGACATACTGAGAGCGTTTTCCAATGCTAAATATATGGTGTTCTCCTCACTTCTGGTAATTCTCTGTGGACTAATCTTGGAAGCAACATACTATTACTACTGCAACTCGGTCCCTGATCAAATCAAGCAACTTCACGATACTCGTCGGAATTGTATGCATTCTAGCATCGATCGCACTCTCATTCACCCGTCTGTCTTGGCTTGCCAACCTTTTGTTTTTCATTGCGATAGGACTATTGTCTATCTGTATATTGCTCTGTTTCCTATTGGTTCATCTGTCATACTAAGCAAACATACGCTTTACAGAGATTGCTTATTTGTATCCATTTTAGTTTGCTTTACCGAGCTTGCTTATTTTTATCTATTTTAGTTTGCCATAAATATTTTGTTAGAGTGGATGGGATTTTCATCCTATGTGGAGAATACTCCGGAGTGCGATGAGCGTCGTCTGTGGTCAGAGAAGCTCGGGGAGGTGACGAGAGCTATTTGAGAGGTCGAAGAAACTCGGGAGGAAGGAGGAGCAGTCTGTTGTACAGGGGGAGACAGAGTTCGGGTCGAACTCGGTCCGAACTTGGTCCGAGTTCGGTGTGGTGTTCCAGAACCTCAAAATCGAAGTCGGACCGAACTCGGTATGGTGTTCCAGAACCTCAAAACCGAAGTCGGTCCGAGTTCGGTCGGCGGGCTGAACGAAATTTCAGATGTGTTTTATACATCGTTGGATCATATCCTACAGTACAGGATTAGCTGCAGGATTAGGGGATATATATTAGGTTTTTCTAATCTAACACATAACATATCATCTCAAGAAAGAGGAGAAAATGAGACAAGAGTGTCATTGCAACTTTGGAAAGAAGAAAGAAGGATTGGAGGCCGTTTCGGAGGAGGAGATCATTTTGGGTAATTTTTCATTGTCTTCTATCTTCGTGGTGTGATCTATTTTCTATTCCTAAGTGTTGTGGTAATTCATGTTGGATCGGGGGGAGCTTGTAGAAGGTGTATTATCTTTATTTCATTTGTGGAGGTTCTTCAGGGTTGGACACCGATTGTCCCGTGGGTTTTTTCCGTAAGAGTTTTTCACGTCAAAATTCTCTATGTCTGCGTGAATTATTTTTCTGTTGTTTGGTGTTTGGTTTGTGCGTTGTATTGCTCGGTTCCCTCGCAGGTACTCTCTGGTTTTGGAAAAGGTTTTCGCGCTTCTTTCCCAACAAAGTGTTGTATCAGAGCCAGATTCTGGAATTTCTGTAAACCCCCAGATTTTTGCAAGAATTTTAAATTGGAATTTTTCGCAATTTTCTGGAATTTTCTGGAAATTTTCTGTAATTAAAATTCGTGTTTATAATTATTAAATGATTTTTAATTGATAATAAATAATATTAAAATATTATGAAAATAATATTTTTGGGTGTAAAATGGAAAACTGGACTTAGGACAATTTTTCTGGAATTTATCGGACCCCGGACCTATTTTTAAATCACCTAAAACTATTTATTTATTAATTAATTAATTAATTAATTAATTATTATTATTTATTTATTTATTATTATTATTTCTGACCCGGCCCATTGGGCCCGAGCCCGGCCCAGTCCCTAGCGGGTCGGGTCGGATCCGCCAGACCCGACCCGAGACCCGCTAGCCCGTCTCCCCCCCACGCAGCTGTGTCAGCGTCTCGCGGCGGAGCCGTCGCCTCCGGCCACGCCGCTCCGCCTGCTCCGCTCCGCCACCAGCCCCCCCCGCACCGGCCGCCACGACCCACCGGCCCCTCCGCCTTGCCCGGCGCCACCCTCTCCCTCACTCTCCCTTTAAATTTCCCCCCCGGCCGTCGACCCCTCCGCCTCAGATCCCTCCGCCGTCTCCTCGCTCCACGCACCCCACCGGCGCAGCGTCGCCGTGCAGACCCCAGCTCCGCCACCCTCTCCTCCGGCGCCACCCTCCGCGAGGCCCTGCGCCACCGCCCTCGACGACGTGTAGCAGCCGCCTCCTTTTCCCCCTTCTTCCTCCCAACGTCGGCAGCCCTCGTCGTGCCTCCGGTCGGCTCCACCCGTCCCCGGCGACGCCGCCCCGAGCCGCCCTAGCCCGGACGACCTCCCCGCCGCCGTGCCGTCCGCCAGAGCTCCGCCGCCCAATCCCCAAACCCTAACCCTAATTTCTACCCCCCTGTGTCGGACACGGACACGGGACACCGTGTCCGTGTCGTGTCGGACACGATTTTGCCCGGTTTTTTGGGTCCCCTTCAGGTGCGTGTATCTTTTTGCTCGTAGCTCTGTTTTTGATTCCGTAAATTGCGTTGTGAAGCCTGTATGACCCTCTCGGTGTCCGGACAAACTGTTCGGGGCATCGCGTCCTGTGGTGATCGCACACTGCGATCCAAAAACAGGAAAAACCAGACCCTGTTTCACCCTGGAACTGAGTGCGCCCCGCCAAACGGGACGACTTGGTCGCGTGCGGTCTTCACAGATACGTGCGCGTCGTCGATACGGACGTGTGAGATTTCGTGGAAGTTGATTCGGGTGTGCGTGCACACCGGAATCAACGCGTATCCGCGGACATCGCCCCATATCCGGCTTTTCTGCATTTCGTCCTAACTTCTTGTACACTCGTCGGATCGAGACGAAACTTGCGCCATCGGACTCGTAGCGATACGCTGGTCCTGTGGGTCAAGTTTGGTTCGATTCTGAGAACGTTGACGAAATCGCGTGTCGTGGGCCCCACAAACCCCGCTCAACGGGCGATTTTGTGTTCGGCTCATCGGAATCCAAATCTGGAAGTTCCGTTGGGTTCGTATCAGCGTTCCTGACCTGTTGACACTAAGTTTGGTGAATTTGGAGACCTTTGACCCGGACACATTTTTCGGTGCAAAGCTGGCCCACCAGCGGGCCCCGTTTTGACCCGAAACTGCCGTTTTTGTCCTTGTCTCCAAATTGGACCCAAGGACAGGCATTTCTAGCTATTTGACATCTTCTGAGCATGATGGTAATGTTTATTTTAGCTTTTGGACTCATCTCTGGAAATTTCCCCGAGAACTATTTAATCAGATCCAAACAACAGGCAAGTACCTGCACTTCAAGTTTAATCTTTATATTGTGATAGTTAATTCCCTGCTCTACTAGTACCCTTGATGATTACACGTAGTATTAGAATACTGGAATTCATGTCTTGGATACTGTTTTTCATGTCTTGCTTTCGTGTCGGGTGGGAGAATACTAGGAGGCATGTAGTTTACCCTTCCCCCTATATTGTTTAATAGCTGTTGGTACACGACTGTCCATCAGCCGGATCTCGATTATTCATGTTTAATAGCCGTCTATGACGGCCGGATTAGCCTTATAAACCCCTACATGCCAACTATGTATTCTAAAACAAACACAAGTTCACAGATAGTTCTAGATCTTGTTATATATCTTGCTGACTGTTGTAGTTTCATTTCCTGTCTCATTTATTTCTGTTTCTCATATTCCTGCTTACAGTTTTAACTCTGAGGTAATAATGTTCTGGTATGCTGTTTCTTAACATGATATTCAATATTTTAATTGTCATAAATATTTAGTTTAATCTTGTTGTGCATTGTGTACTTTGCTCCTTTCCTGACTGGATCCGTTGTTTTAGGCGATGATGAGAACTTTGCCCCCACCTATTATGGCCACTATGAGTTAGCAGGTGACACATATGCGGAGCCAGTTCCCACCCAGGAGGCTACTTCTGTGGATCAGTTAGCTGTAGCTACTTATTCATTTCCTTTCAGCATATACTCGAGTTTGTCCCCGATTTATCTTCTGGCTTTGTATTAACTGTGGATTGGTTGTCACAGATTAAATATTATGAAATCTTGGCATTCCTATTTCCTGTGATTATTCTTGCATGTTCGTTATTGTGGATGAGATAGATACTTATTGACCCCAAAAAATGACCTAGATAGCGTACTACCGCCGACACTGCGGCGTAGGCTGGACGTGCCCACGCACTCGTGCCCGAATAACCGGGTGCGGGTCGTGACACGTTTTTGTGGTGGCCCATGCAGGTCCACGACTAAATTGTTCGGTTTCAACTCAGGGACCGAACAGGCCTGCAATAAAGCTAGGATAAGTTTATAGGATCTCATCCACTTGCTTGAATCATTTTTGATATCTGTATCGTATTCGAACTAATATGAACTTGCATCTTGCCTTGATTCCTGTGTGCCTCTTATTGGTTATTTTGATACAGGAAAATGGACCCATAAGCCAGCAACGCGGCTAATGCAGAAACCCCACAAACCGTTGTGGTTACCCAAGAAGACGATGTGATGCCAGTCGGTGAAGGCCAATCATCACAGGGCAGTCAAGCAAGTCAGCCTGCCTCAATAATCCATCAAGATGGCGTTCCACCCTCGACACAGCCTATTCCACCGATACCTTCCTTCCCACCGGGACCGCCTATGGACGAACAGCAGATGTTCCGCATGTTCTACATAATGATGCAAGCCTATCAGAAGGTTCAACAAGAAACTCAGCAAAACCAAGCGGAGAACTTCATCGACAGAATTAGCTCGGAGTCACGGAAGCCAAGCAGTTCAAATGCGATTATCTTCGGCGAGGACGTTCTTACTGCAGCGCGACCTGTGGAGTGCACCACAAGGATCGAGTCCAGCCGGAAGCGGCCGTATACGTCAGCACCAGACCAAGCACAACAGGAAAAAGCTGCAAAGCGACCACGGATGAATCCAACTCAAGGACAGAACCAACAAGCTCCCACTTGTGGCTATTGTCGAAAACAAGGTCACAATTGGCAGGATTGTAGAAAGAGGCTAGGTGCCTGTCTATATTGTGGATCAGCGGCACATCGAATGAAGGACTGTCCTGCTGCTCAAAGACGCGCACTGCACAAAAGTTCCAGTTCAGGCCAGGCCCCAGCAGCGCAGCAGAGGGCACCACCTCAAGAACACTGACAAGCTTACGCGATGACCGTGGAGGACGTGCAGACTCTTAGAGTAACTAATGCGCGTAAGTATTTCGTAGATACCATTTTCTAGTATTGTCTTAGCTTGTGCCTACTGGTTCGTGACCTCAGCCCCAACCTAGTAACTTTAAACTTGCTAATAACCTGGAATGCTTTTTTGGATAACTGTAGAGGTTGTAAATCTTTTGTTACTGAGCTTATTGTAGGTTGTTTTGTGTGTTAAAATAAATTATAGCTCCTTTCATCATCCTCTAGCGTATTTATATTCGTAACACCTTGACTAATGCTGCTATTCTATAGCCTAGTTTTGCAAGCTTACTCTTTATCGAGCTTGTTCATGACAAGTGTATTATTGGGGAGGCCCACAATGATACATTTCAGAATCAGTGTATTACGGTCTGATCAACCATAGTGCGCTTGATTCGCCCTTCGAAATAATACTTTACGTGGATTGAGATATACAATTGACTAGTATACCTGCCCTAGACATGTCTGAGCATAACTGTACTAATACGAGCATGTAAATAGGAATTACCGAGATAGGATTCAATCCACAAATCGCTTGACAACTCCCACTTGAATTCTTTAAAACGCCTTGACCCCGATATTTCTATTCTATCACCCCACCCTTGAACTCTTTATTATTGACCTTCGTCTCCCCTTATTTCGGAAAGACGAAATCTCGTGCCTGGTATAAGTTAGTACATAGATAGTACTAGAGATGCCACATAGGCCGATCACATACTTGGGGATTGAACTTTCGTAATTGAGGACATAGCATATGTGACATAATCGGCGTTGAAGTTCGGGGATTGAATGACGTAGGTAAGCATATTAAGGAATATTTCCTTAAGGTATATAGTCTTTTGTGATGTTGGGTAAACTCTAAGTTGGGTAGCGATGTATTTGTCAACTCGAGAGGAATATCTTTGGATTGTGACCGAGTAAGAAGCAAGCCATCCTAATTTAGGAAATTAAGGAAGTGACTAAGATGATTAGTGAATTGATATCGAGGACCCAATAGTTATATCTTAGGTTTATGATAAATGAAGGTAAAATCATCAATGTGAATTTATAAGATAAAATTATAGAATTTCAGACTTGAACATGGGTGGACTACAATTTAATAATTTTTCAATTTGACGATTTGAATTACAAATTACAAATTGGTGGTTGGACTACCTAGTTGGATTATTGAGGAGATAAATAAAATTTAAAATTTTGAGGCATACCATTGTGAATGGTGATATTGTTGGACACAAATCACTTCTAGAGGAAATTAGGATAATTAAAATCGTGAGGCAAAGTCATGTGCAAATCTTGAAAATGCTATATGGACTTAATCTAAAATCTGCCTGTGGATAATTTGAGGAAGTAAGAAGTAATAACCATAGGTTAAATTTTATTAGAACGAGTAGTCGTCTTAACCTTGAAGTGATTGCAGTGGACATGATTAGGTTTTAAATCATCGCAAGGAGATTGCGATTGATGTACGTGAAGGATTAACAGATTTTGGCTTAATTTTTTAAATTTCGAGGACAAAATTTTTTATAAGTTGGGTAGATTGTAAACCCCCAGATTTTTGCAAGAATTTTAAATTGGGATTTTTCGCAATTTTCTGGAATTTTCTGGAAATTTTCTGTAATTAAAATTCGTGTTTCTAATTATTAAATGATTTTTAATTGATAATAAATAATATTAAAATATTATGAAAATAATATTTTTGGGTGTAAAATGGAAAACTGGACTTAGGGCAATTTTTCTGAAATTTATCGGACCCCGGACCTATTTTTAAATCACCTAAAACTATTTATTTATTAATTAATTAATTAATTATTATTATTTATTTATTTATTATTATTATTATTATTATTATTTCTGACCCGGCCCATTGGGCCCGAGCCCGGCCCAGTCCCTAGCGGGTCGGGTCGGATCCGCCAGACCCGACCCGAGACCCGCTAGCCCGTCTCCCCCCCACGCAGCTGTGTCCGCGTCTCGCGGCGGAGCCGTCGCCTCCGGCCACGCCGCTCCGCCTGCTCCGCTCCGCCACCAGCCCCCCCGCACCGGCCGCCACGACCCACCGGCCCCTCCGCCTTGCCCGGCGCCACCCTCTCCCTCACTCTCCCTTTAAATTTCACCCCCGGCCGTCGACCCCTCCGCCTCAGATCCCTCCGCCGTCTCCTCGCTCCACGCACCCCACCGGCGCAGCGCCGCCGTGCAGACCCCAGCTCCGCCACCCTCTCCTCCGGCGCCACCCTCCGCGAGGCCCTGCGCCACCGCCCTCGACGACGTGTAGCAGCCGCCTCCTTTTCCCCCTTCTTCCTTCCAACGCCGGCAGCCCTCGCCGTGCCTCCGGTCGGCTCCGCCCGTCCCCGGCGACGCCGCCCCGAGCCGCCCTAGCCCGGACGACCTCCCCGCCGCCGTGCCGTCCGCCGGAGCTTCGCCGCACAATCCCCAAAACCTAACCCTAATTTCTACCCCCCTGTGTCGGACACGGACACGGGACACCGTGTCCGTGTCGTGTCGGACATGATTTTGCCCGGTTTTTCGGGTCCCCTTCAGGTGCGTGTATCTTTTTGCTCGTAGCTCTGTTTTTGATTCCGTAAATTGCGTTGTGAAGCCTGTATGACCCTCTCGGTGTCCGGACAAACTGTTCGGGGCATCGCGTCCTGTGGTGATCGCACATCGCGATCCAAAAACAGGAAAAACCAGACCCTGTTTTACCCCAGAACTGAGTGCGCCCCGCCAAACGGGACGACTTGGTCGCGTGCGGTCTTCACAGATACGTGCGCGTCGTCGATACGGACGTGTGAGATTTTGTGAAAGTTGATTCGGGTGTGCGTGCACACCGGAATCAACGCGTATCCGCGGACATCGCCCCGTATCCGGCTTTTCTGCACTTTGCCCTAACTTCTTGTACACTCGTCGGATCGAGACGAAACT
Organism: Iris macrosiphon; assembly: GCA_036927795.1. Classification (NCBI taxonomy): domain Eukaryota; kingdom Viridiplantae; phylum Streptophyta; class Magnoliopsida; order Asparagales; family Iridaceae; genus Iris; species Iris macrosiphon. Next base: position 108,277,089 of record JAYESA010000003.1, read on the forward strand.
TGCGCCATCGGACTCGTAGCGATACGCTGGTCCTGTGGGTCAAGTTTGGTTCGATTCTGAGAACGTTGACGAAATCGCGTGTCGTGGGCCCCACAAACCCCGCTCAACGGGCGATTTTGTGTTCGGCTCATCGGAATCCAAATCTGGAAGTTCCGTTGGGTTCGTATCAGCGTTCCTGACCTGTTGACACTAAGTTTGGTGAATTTGGAGACCTTTGACCCGGACACGTTTTTCGGTACAAAGCGGGCCCACCGGCGGACCCCGTTTTGACCCGAAACTGCCGTTTTTGTCCTTGTCTCCAAATTTGACCCAAGGACAGGCGTTTCTAGCTATTTGACATCTTCTGAGCATGATGGTAATGTTTATTTCAGCTTTTGGACTCATCTCTGGAAATTTCCCCGAGAACTATTTAATCAGATCCAAACAACAGGCAAGTACCTGCACTTCAAGTTTAATCTTTATATTGTGATAGTTAATTCCCTGCTCTACTAGTACCCTTGATGATTACACGTAGTATTAGAATACTGGAATTCATGTCTTGGATACTGTTTTTCATGTCTTGCTTTCGTGTCGGGTGGGAGAATACTAGGAGGCATGTAGTTTACCCTTCCCCCTATATTGTTTAATAGCTGTTGGTACACGACTGTCCATCAGCCGGATCTCGATTATTCATATTTAATAGCCGTCTATGACGGCCGAATTAGCCTTATAAACCCCTACATGCCAACTATGTATTCTAAAACAAACACAAGTTCACAGATAGTTCTAGATCTTGTTATATATCTTGCTGACTGTTGTAGTTTCATTTCCTGTCTCATTTATTTCTGTTTCTCATATTCCTGCTTACAGTTTTAACTCTGAGGTAATGATGTTCTGGTATGCTGTTTCTTAACATGATATTCAATATTTTAATTGTCATAAATATTTAGTTTAATCTTGTTGTGCATTGTGTACTTTGCTCCTTTCCTGACTGGATCCGTTGTTTTAGGCGATGATGAGAACTTTGCCCCCACCTATTATGGCCACTATGAGTTAGCAGGTGACACATATGCGGAGCCAGTTCCCACCCAGGAGGCTACTTCTGTGGATCAGTTAGCTGTAGCTACTTATTCATTTCCTTTCAGCATATACTCGGGTTTGTCCCCGATTTATCTTCTGGCTTTGTATTAACTGTGGATTGGTTATCACAGATTAAATATTATGAAATCTTGGCATTCCTATTTCCTGTGATTATTCTTGCATGTTCGTTATTGTGGATGAGATAGATACTTATTGACCCCAGAAAATGACCTAGACAGCGTACTACCGCCGACACTGCGGCGTAGGCTGGACGTGCCCACGCACTCGTGCCCGAATAACCGGGTGCGGGTCGTGACAATTTCAGAAGGGTGTCAGGAGTTGACAAGCAAACCAGGGAGAAGAGATGGACGCGAATACGGTGTGTAACACCCCGTTCCGCTCTAGCGGACTGCCGTCTCAAACGGTAAAAGTGCAACTGTCCCGACCCGCTTTACCTCAAACAAGAAGCAAAGGATATCCAGACTTGTCCCTACAGGAATCCGGCTTGGACTTTCAGAGGCTCGCTTGACGTATCGCTCTACCGAGGCGAATCATCGCTGAGGTGGGTGGCTACGGTGAACTTGTCTTTAATTAGCCAGCACACATAAAATCTGAAATGTTTATGCTAGTCGCTAGGTGATTCACCCCTTGCATGATAATAAATCCAACGCACCTAGCTAAGGGAATAATCCCAACTTGTATTGCTTATGCTAGAACATAGAAATGAAACACTGCTTTTATGTACATATGTTCAGACCCTCGCATGCTGCCCTAGAACGTGTTACTCGGGAAAGTCCCTAACGATCTCGCTTCTCGGCTTACCTTCGGGCCCGAGCCAACGTGAATATTGTATTTATAAAACGCATGCTTGTCTGCTTGAATGTTGCCTTGTTTTCATCCAAACCCCCGGAAGACTACTAAGTAGTCGTTCCGTGCCTGATTGATCTTGGCAAGTTATTCACTATACAGAAAACAAGATCCAAGTATCTCGTGTACTCGTGTACTCGTGTTCCAGTGCACTCGTGTTCTCGTGTTCCTGTGCACTCGTGTTCTCGTGTTCTCGTGTATCTCGTGATAATCGATTGACCCAAAAAGAAAGTGCATGTCGCGGACAACTCGGAAACGAGGTATAGTTCCACGGACGGTCACCGGGGCACTGGGGCCGATCCGATCCGGATGGAACTTCACGTGTGGTCCCTCGTGTTCGGGCGAGTGGTTTGCAGCACCTCGTGTACTTTCGTTGCATTCCACTTTCCCGGGACCACATCACGTGTGTAGTCCATCGTGTGCGGGCAAGATGGTTTGTAGCGCATCGTGTACTCATGTTGCATTCCATCTTGGCCTTGGACTACTTCATGTACAATCCATCGTGTACGGGCGAGATGGTTCGTAGCGCATCGTGTGCTCTCGTTGCGTTCCACTCTCGTCTGTGATTAGTCCTTTATGGCTTTGCCAGTGACTCATGTCCATATAGATAAGTCATCCTCGCTTAGCGGCTATCCACGTGTGAGTCATTGCATCGCACCAAAGAACAACTGAGCACACCGAATATTGTCCCGTTCAACGACCCTCGCGTATGCATATGCTATGCTCCTGAATGTTTATACTTGCCCGTGCATGAATTAACATGTTTGCCTCAATGTTTGCCTTGGACAGGGAAGGACAAACGGTAAGTTGGTAAGTCTCGCCGTGTTTTCTCAAACATCGTACGGCGCACTGCCCGACACGTTAGGCTATTCAATGTTTGCATAAAACTGATCCTAAGGCAACTAGAAAGACAACTTAATAGTTGTGCACGGAACCTGTATTACGTGTTTGGATTTGTCGAGCGGGCGAGTAGCTTCCCCACCAGTGCATTCAATGTACTGATAATCCACCAGTTTGTATGCAGGGTGCGGGAGAACCTCGTTCGGTGCGGATGCCTCCAACGTGATTGCTAAGGCGTGGACATCACTCCGAAGCAACGGTGCGTCCGGAACTGAAGCACATATACAAGACACAAGTTGTGAACATCTCCTGAACATCGCCTCTACAATCATTCCACAATTGTAGCCACTTGACACGCTTTTACTGTTTCAGAGAGAGGCTTGAGCGACTTGTAATCTCGGCTATATGCCGCCTGTAACACTTGTTCATTATCAATAAAAGAGCTTGCTTTACTTTAACTTGTGTTTCAATGCTTCCGCTATATTTGTCAACTCAGAGAACTTGTTACCGAATCGCTATGCGTTCATGACTCCGCTGCACTCGGACAATCTGTGCGACTCTGTGGCTTAGAACTCTTATCGCCAGCCAATGAATCACGGCCTTGCACGGGCGTGGCTCACGCTCGTGCGGCATCACGTCCGGATGGGTCAAGCGATCGTTCCGCGGGAGCGCTAGCGAGGGTGATTCCCGCCTAGCGGGAACGGCCGATTTCCTGCGGGAGATCGGGGCGTGACACGGTGCACATGGTAAACCTGAACGGTACTAAATATCATTACTGGAGGAGTAAGATGAACGATCTGCTATTTGTCAAGAAGCTGGATCTGTCGATATTTGCTTCTTAGAGGTCCAGTGACAAATCCGAAGAGGACTAAAATTTCGAGCATATACAGGTGTGTTGGTACATTAGGCAGTTCATTGATGAGAACGTGTACAACCACGTTGCCAGTATTGAGAACGCGAGGACACTGTGGGATAAGCTAGAAATCTTTGTGTGCGAAGAAGACCGGGGTAAATAAATTATTCATGATCCGGATGATGATGGGTCTGCGGTACAAAGATGGGGTGTCTATTATGGATCACTTGAGTGAGTTCCAGGACGTGGTTGACCAGTTATCATCGATGGAAGTCAAGTTCGACGACGAGATTCACGGACTATGTTTGTTGTGTATATTGCCAGACTCGTGGGAGACCGTACGAGTGTCTATGATGGCTTCTGCTCCAGAAGGTGTGGTATATATGGAGTATGCCAAGAGCGGATTACTGAATGAAGAGATGCGAAGACGTTCTCAGGGTACTTCATCCACATCTCACTCAGAGGCTCTTGTTTCAGAGACCCACGAAAGGGATAAAAGCAGGGGTCCAGACGGTTGCAGAGAAAAAAGAAGGAGAAGGTCCAAGGGTCGGTACGAGGACTCAGAGTGTTACCATTGTGGCAAGAAGGGCCATATCAAGCGGAACTGTTTCACTTGGAAGAGAGAGAAGAAGGGCAACAAGGAGAAGCAAAGTAAGAACACTACAGCGGCGGCGTCGACACATGGAGAAGATGTGATCATTGTAGGTGATGAGGTAGTTATGAACCTCGTCTGTGATGACAACTCTTCGCTAGTGGACTCAGATGCTTTAGCGCACGTATCTCACAACAGGGCACTATTTTTTACTTACACAACAGGCGACTGTGGAGTGTTGAAGATGGGCAATGGAGATGTGTCAAAGGCGGTTGCCATTGGAGATGTGCATTTGAGGACAAAGACGGGTGCAGTTCTTGTTCTCAAAGATGTCCGCCATGTCCCTGATATCCATTTCAACCTGGTGTCGGTTGGAAGGTTGGATGACAAGGGTTTCTTCAGTCTCTGCGAGAACAGTCAATGGAAGCTTTCCAGAGGTTCGATGGTAATTGCTAGAGGAAGCAAGAGCTCCGGACTCTACTATATGGAAGAAAGTGCACAAGGGGGCACATGAGGTTAACGTAGCTACTGATGCGTCTACTGAGTTATGGCACAGGCGGCTTAGCCATATCAGCGAGAAGGGGATGAGCTACTTGGTGAACAGGAATATGATTCTAGGGTTAAAGTCTATAAAGTTGGAGAAGTACACGTACTGTTTGGCGAGGAAGCAAAATAGGGTATCTTTCCAAAGTCACCCAAGTTCAAGGAAGCCGGCGTTGCTCGAGTTGATTCACTCGGATGTCTGCAGTCCTATGAAAGTAAAATCCATTGGTGGTGCTTCTTATTTTGTAACATTTATTGATGACTGTTCCAGGAAGGTTTAAGTCTATGCCATAAAGACCAAGGATCAGGTGATGCCCACTTTCAAGGAGTTTCAGGCCTCTGTTGAAAGGGAGATAGGCAAGAAGATGCTTTGTGTTCGGTCGGATAATGGCGGCGAGTATATTGGTCTTGCAGAGAGCAAGGGATACGATACCAGAAGACTCCACCAAAGATACCACAGGCGGAGAGGATGAACAGGACGCTGATAGAGAGGGTGCGATGTTTGATGTTAGAAGCAAACTTGTCGGACATCTATTGGGGTAAGGCACTTTACACAGCTGCTTATGTTATTAATTTATCTCCTAGTGATCCTTTAAAGGATGATGTTCCTGACAAAGTATGGTACGATAAAGAGATGTCATACAAACACCTGCGAGTGTTTGGTTGTAAGGCCTTCATGCATGTACCGAAGGATGAGAGATCCAAACTTGAGCCAAAGACGAGGCGGTGTGTCTTTGTCGGCTACGGTCAGGATCAGTTTGGCTATAGACTCTATGATCCAGTGGAAAAAAAGCTCTACAGAAGCAAGGATGTGGTATTCGTCGAGTATCAGACCATAACCAACACTCAGGATTCCAAGATGCCTTCTAAGGCTGAGGAATTGCCTGAGTTAGTGTCATTTTGCTTCAAGCAGTTTCCAGAGGACATCGCAGAGAATCCAGTTATGGGAGAGCCAGTACATGGAGTTGCTCCTAACCTTGATCATCAGCATGTTGATTGTGGTCAAGGTGACCCTCAGGAGGATGAGTATACCGAGAAGGCAGTTCCTGAAGGGGAGGAGACTATAGATATACAGCCAACACCAGTGGTTCCATTGAGGATAAGCGATAAAGAGCGTCGACCATCTACGAGATACTCACCGGGTGAGTATGTGCTACTGACTGACGGGAGAGAACCCAAAAGTTTTACAGAGGCTATGGAAGACGAACACAGGCAGGAGTGGATGGAGGCCATACAGGAGGAGATGAGTTTCTTGGAGGCCAACTCTACTTATGATCTGGTGTGGTTGCCAAAGGGCAAGAAGGGTTTGAAGAATCAATGGGTGTTCACAGTAAAGCAGACAGATAATGCTACTCGCCCTCGATACAAAGCGAGGCTGGTAGTTAAAGGCTACGGTTAGCGGAAAGACATAGATTATGATTAGATCTTTTCGTCAGTCGTCTATTCGGGTGGTGCTAGCTTTGGCAGCCAGTTTTGACTTGATGGTCGAGCAAATGGACATGAAGATGATATTCCTCTAAGGCGATCTTGAGGAGGAGTTGTACATGGAGCAGCCAGAGGGATTCTGTGAGAAGGGCAAGTCACATTTGGTTTGTCGGTTGAGGAAGAGCTTGTATGGTCTAAAACAGGCTCCGAGGCAGTGGTACAGGAAGTTCGAGTCATTTATGGGGGAGCATGGCTATGCACGGACGATGTCGGATCATTGTATTTTAGTGAGGTACTTCGTCGAGGATGATTTCATCATTTTGTTGCTTTATGTTAATGACATGCTCTTGGCGGGGCTAAATACCACCAGGATAGCAGAGTTAAAGCGCCAACTGGGTGCGTTCTTGTCACGCCCCAGTCCCAAAATATCGAGGGACTAGACACGTGGCAATGGCCAGCAGTACACACCGATGGACATCCCAATTTAATGGATCCATCGGGCATACTTAAGCTGTAATATAGGTCTACAACAATAAGTCAAAAACTAATCTCATCCACACACAGAATAATAAGAACATCAGCAAATAAAGAAAGTACATCAAAGTCCAGTCTCAGCAGAGTATGTCGGGGAACAACCCGATAAGAGTCTAAAACACTGGTTCATCAGACCAGAACAAAAGAGTCCAAAATAAAGTATCTGAAGAGTACAATTATCATAAGCTCAAGAAAAGTCTTCAGCCATCACCTCTGCTTCTATGTTAGGTTCTCCTTCAGCAACAGCTTCTGGTACAGCTTCAGCTCCTGTCCCGTAAACCTCGGGATAATGTTCTTCTGCTAAACCTGGGGACATCATCCATAATCCAGGTCCTCAGGGGACATAGCAAGGTACAATAATACAAACCAAATAAATGCAGTGAAATAGTAAATGAAATAAGCAGGGTAACTACATAACCATCTATGTAAAAATGCAACTGAGAGCAACACTAGTACTCAGGCTGAGACTGCTACAAGCTCTGTGTCGGGGAGCCGGTAGAAGCAATATCTAGTAGTGGTCTAGCTCTGCTCGAGAGTCTACAACCTCACAATAGTAGTATATATATATATATATATATAACAGCCTGTAGCCTGTGTGTCTCTCCCCACCCAATGTAACCACACGTCTCATGTCCATGTCACGTGAGATCAGAGCTAATGCAACAGTCATAATCTAAGAGTATAATAACTATGTCCATCCTGTATCCTATACAGAATCACTTGAATATCTCAGGAAGATTCTGTCAATGTATGGTGTCAAGTGTCCTAGGTTATATTGTACTTGTTAAACAAGCACGAGAATATAGAGGGTCTCGAATGTCCATCACTAAATGACATACACAACCCCGCGTACGGAGTTGGTACCCGACTGTAATTGGACGACAAGTATGTCATACGGTCCTAGGTTATATCATGTACACTAGTCACAGAAAATAGAGCAAGAGAACAAAATAAACTAATAAACTGCAATTTATGGCAAGGTACACTTGCTTGGGATTGGAATACCAGTAGCGGTCCCTGTAACAGTAGGTTCAGCAATAACTCCTCCAAAAGCTGAAATGAATATTACCAAGAGTCTCAGAACATAAGAAATAGCTAGAAACGCCTGTCCTTAAGTCCAGTTTGGACACAAGGGCAAAAACGACATTTCTGGGCCAAAACGGGTCCATATGTGGGCCGCTTTGCACCGAAAACCGGGTCAGGGTCAAAGGTCTCCAAATCAGTCTAACTTAGTGTCAACAAGTCAAGAACGTTGATACGAACCCAACGGAACTTCCAGAATTGGATTCCGATGAGCCGTTCTCAAAATCGCCCGTCGGATGGAGCCTGTGGGGCCCACGACACGAAATTTTTCAACGTTCTCAGAATCGAACCAAACTTGACCCACAAGACCAGCGTATTGCTACGAGTCCGATGGCGCAAGTTTCATCTCGATCTGACGTGTATACACTAAGTTACAGCGAATTACAGAAAAGTCAGATACGGGGTATTTTCTGCGGATATGCACTGATTTCGGTGTGCACGCACATCCGAATCAGCTTCTGCGAGATCCCGCACGTCTGTATCTACAACGCTCACGTATCGGTGAAGACCGCACGTGACCAAGTCGTCCCGTTTGGCGGGGCGTACTCGATTCCGGGGTGAAACAGGGCTTAGTTTTTTCTGTTTTTGGATCGCAGTTCGCGATCACCACAGGTCGCGATGCCCCGAGCGGGTTGCACGGACACCGATGGGGTCATACAGGCTACGCGATAAAATTTACGGAATAAGAAAGAGAGCTACGAGTCAAAAATTATGGGTACCTGAACAGGGCCTGAAAACCAAGTACGAATCGTGTCCGACACGCTTCTGAACTAGGGCTGTGTCATGTTCTGTGAATCCTGTGTCCGATCGTGTCCAGGCTCGTACTCGCGTTTTGGATCGTGTCCGTGTCTGCCGGAGTCGGCCTGGGGTGCAGGCGGAGGTGGCGCCGGTTCTGGGTGGTCGGTTCCGGCGCTGTGGGTGGCCGGACGTCACCTGGACGGAGGAGAAGATTAGGGCTCGAGCTCGATCTAGTCTGGGGCTGGGTTCTAGGTCCGACAGGTGGCTGCTGGTGGTTCGGAGGGAGGTCGCCGGAGGTTCTGGGTTGTAAACCCCCTGATTTTTCAAATTTTTAAAACTGAATTTTTCATAATTTTCTGGAATTTTCTGGGAATTTTCTGTAATTTAAAAACAGGGTTTAATTATTCAATGATTTTTAAATGATAATAAACAATGTTAAAATATTATGAAAATAATATTTTTGGATGTAAAATGAAAAACTGGACTTAGGGCAATTTTTCTGGAATTTATCGGACCCCGGACCTATTTTTAAAACACCTAAAGTTATTTATTTAATTATTTACTGATTAATAATATTATTAATAATATTATTATTATTATTTATTATTTCTAAACCGGCCCGGCCCATTTCCTCCAGCCCAGCCCGTTGGGTCGGCCCAGCCCGGCCCAACAGACCCGAGCCCAGCCCCTAGCGGGTCGGGTCGGATCCGCCGCCGCCCGACCCGCAAACCCGAACACGCTGTCCCTCACCCCACGACCCGTTCCCCCCCCGCGTTTTCCGGCGACGCAGCCGCCGCCCTCCGCCACGCCCGGCCACGTCGCCGCCCCCTCCGCGCTGCCCGGCCCTCGATCCGCCTCCTCCGCCGCCTTTCTCGGCCTGCCGCAGCTCCGCCTCGCCTATATATTCCCCCCCCCGTCAGCCCCTCTCCGGCCAAACCTCCCCCACGACCACCACCCGCCACCGCTTGCCTCGCCGGCCGACGCCAGCCACCGCAGCCCCCTCCGCCGCGCTCAGCCACCCCCTCCTCTTTCCTCCTCCCCCCGTCGAGCGCCGGCGCCGCAGCAGCGCCCAGCAGCAGCGACCCGGCAACGCTCCGGCCGCCCCGCGCCTCCCCGCGCCGGCAGCGCCGCACCGCGCTGTCCCCGGCCGGCCTCCCCCGCGCCTCCCCTCCGCCGGATCTCGGCCGCGTACCCAAACCCTAACCCTAGCGCAGTATCCCCTGTGTCGGACACGGACACGGGACTCAGTGTCGTGTTGGACACGATTCGCCCCGGTTTTTCGGTCCCCTTCAGGTATGCGTAACTTTTTGCTCGTAGCTCCATTTTCGATTCCGCAAATTGCGTTGCGAAGCCTGTATGACCCTCTCGGTGTCCGGACAAACCGTTCGGGGCATCGCGTCCTGTGGTGATCGCACACCGCGATCCAAAAACAGGAAAAGACCGGACCCTGTTTCACCCCGGAACCGAGTACGCCCCGCCAAACGGGACGACTTGGTCGCGCGCGGTCTTCACAGATACGTGCGCCTCGTCGATACGGACGTGTGGGATTTCGCGGAAGCTGATTCGGGTGTGCGTGCACACCGGAATCAACGCGTATCCGCGGACATCGCCCCGTATCCGTACTTTCTGGAACGCGCCCTAACTTTGTGTACACACGTCGGATCGAGACGAAACTTGCGCCATCGGACTCGTAGCGATACGCTGGTCCTGTGGGTCAAGTTTGGTTCGATTCTGAGAACGTTGACGAAATCGCGTGTCGTGGGCCCCATAGGCCCCGCTCGACGGGCGATTTTGTGATCGGCTCACCGGAATTCAATTCTGAAAGTTCCGTTGGGTTCGTGTCAGCGTTTCTGACCTGTTGACACTGAGTTCGGTGAATTTGGAGACCGTTGACCCTTACGCGTTTTCGGTGCAAATCGGGCCCACCGGTGGACCCCGTTTTGACCCGAAACTGTCGTTTCTGCCCTTGTCTCCAAATTGGACCCAAGGACAGGCGTTTCTAGCTGATTGATATTTTCTGGATCTGATGGTAATGTTTGTTTCAGCAACCGGAGTACCGCCTGCGAATCCAACCGAAGTCAGAGACGTAAACATAGCCGGAACCACAGACAAGTGTACCTTGCCAAACCCTGCAGCTTGCTATTTATTTCTGGACTTAATTATGCATTAGTGGGCAAGTAAAGCTTGCCAATTCTCAGTAATTCTTGACATAGTATTTTACTTGATTTTAATTCATGTAAACTTGTTTAACTGCTTAACCTAGGAAACGGGTGACGTGCTTAGTGTCCGATCATAGTCGGGTGCCAACTCCGTACGCGGAGTTGTGTAACGTCACATAGAGATGGTTATCGAGACCCGATGATGCTCGTACTTGTCTTATCAAGTACCCCAGAACCCAGGACACTTGACACTATTCATGATACAGAGTCTTCCTGAGTTATTCATGGTGATTCTGTATAGGATACAGGACTGGACAGAGGTATGTTATAGACATTATGATTTGCTGCATTAGCTATGATCCCGCTGACATAGACATGAGACGTTATGGTCATGATAAGCGTGATTACATTGGGTGGGGAGAGTCACACAGGCTACAGGTTGATCTTATATATTATGCCGGCGTCTTAGTCTCACTAAGAGCTAGACAACTACATGATATCACTGCTACCGGCTCCCCGACACAAAGCTTGTAGTAGTTTCAGCCTGAGTTCTAGTGCTGCTCTTATCTTGCATATCACTTAGCTGGTTATTTAGTGTTCCCTATTGTTTCATTTATTGCTGGAGAGACACACAGACTGCAGGTTGATTTTTATATATTATGCCGGCGTCTTAGTCTCACTAAGAGCTAGACAACTACATGATATCACTGCTACCGGCTCCCCGACACAGAGCTTGTAGTAGTTTCAGCCTGAGTCCTAGTGCTGCTCTTATCCTGCATATCACTTAGCTGGTTACATAGTTTACCCTATTGCTTATTTATTGCTGCACTGCTTATTTATTTGGCTTGAGTTATCTTGTACCTTGCTATGTCCCCTGAGGACCTGGATCCGGATTATGTCCCCAGGTATAGCCGAAGAGATCCATCCAGAGATATACAGTACAGGAGCACTTCCAGGAGCTGTACCAGGACCTGAGGACGAGAACGTACCAGAGGACTTCTCCTGAGCATTGGCTGTATATAGTCAGTTATTTCTGTTCTATTTCCAGTTCCTTTATTTCCTGTCTATTTGATTGATGTACCAGACATATTCTCGGATTGTTTCCCGAGATACTTATTGAGATTTGCTTATTTATTCTATTGCATTATTTCTGGCATTTAATCTGTGTTTATTCTGTGGATGAGATTAGAAATACCTGAGACTTGTAACATTTTACTGTTAGACTACAGCTTAAGCATGCCCTGATGGATCCATTAAATTGGGTTGTCCATCGGTGCGTGCTGCTGGCCATTGCCACGTGTCCAGTCCCTCGGCAATTTGGGACTGGGGCGTGACATGGTTTTTGTGGTGGCCCATGCAGGTCCACGACTAAATTGTTCGGTTTCAACTTAGGGACCGAACAGGCCTGCAATAAGATAGGGTAACTTTTAGGATCTCATCCACTTGCTTGAATCGTTCTTGACATCTATCCGGATTGAATTAATTCTTGACTTGCATCCTGCCTTGATTCCCGTGCGCCCCTTATCGTTTATTTTGGATGCAGGATAATGGACCTATCAGCAAGCGACGAGGTTCCTACAAGGTCACCACGAGATGCTCTACCAGCATGACCGTGGAGAACGCGCAAACTCTTGGAGCAGCTAATGCGCGTAAGTGATTCGTAGATACCTTTTCTAGTATTGTTTAGCTCGTGCCTATTGGTTCGTGACCTCAGCCCCAACCTAGTAATTTTGAACTTGCTAATAACCTGGTATATTTTTTATATTTGATAACTGTAGCGATTGTAGAGTCTTTTGTTATTGTGCTTATTGTATGTTATTTTGTGAACTTGAATAATTTGTACCTTCTTTCATCATCATCTAGCGTACTTAAATTTGTTGTACTTGACTTATGCTGTTATTCTATAGCCTAGTTTTGCAAGCTCATTCTTTATCGAGCTTGTTCATGACATATGTATTAGTGGACATGTACACTAATACATTTCAGAATCAGTGTATTAAGGTCTGGCCAACCTTAGTGCGCTTGATTCGCCCTTCGTAACGCTACTTTACGTGGATTGAGATATATAGTTGGCTAGTATACTTGCCCTCTAGACATGTCTGAGCATATCGTATCAGTTACATAACTGTACTAATACGAGCATGCGAACAAATAATTTCCAGAATAGAATTTCAATCCATAACCGCTGACAATTCCTATTAGAATTCTTTAAACGCCTTGATCCCTATACTTCTGTTCTACCACCTCGCCCTTGAACTCTTTATCATTGATCCTCGTCTTCCCTTATTTCGGAGAGACAAAATCTTGTGCTTGATATAAGTTTGATATATAGATAGTACTAGATATACCCCACAGACCGGTCGCAGGGATGATGTCCCTTTTTACATGATTAAGGGAATACCATAGATGATGTGTTTGGTGTAACTTAAGGATTCAATACCATGATTAAATAAGTTGGGACATAGCTTTACTAGTTGATAGATGGGTAAATTCTAAGTTGGGTAGAGACCGTAATGTTCACCTGAGAGGAACATGTTAGATTGTAATCAAGTGAGATTGGATAGAGAGAACCCTACCATATTTTTAATTTCGAGGACGAAATTTTTATAAGTTGGGTAGATTTTAAACCCCCTGATTTTTCAAATTTTTAAAACTGGATTTTTCATAATTTTCTGGAATTTTCTGGGAATTTTCTGTAATTTAAAAACAGGGTTTAATTATTCAATGATTTTTAAATGATAATAAACAATGTTAAAATATTATGAAAATAATATTTTTGGATGTAAAATGAAAAACTGGACTTAAGGCAATTTTTCTGGAATTTATCGGACCCCGGACCTATTTTTAAAACACCTAAAGTTATTTATTTAATTATTTACTGATTAATAATATTATTAATAATATTATTATTATTATTTATTATTTCTAAACCGGCCCGGCCCATTTCCTCCAGCCCAGCCCGTTGGGTCGGCCCAGCCCGGCCCAACAGACCCGAGCCCAGCCCCTAGCGGGTCGGGTCGGATCCGCCGCCGCCCGACCCGCAAACCCGAACACGCTGTCCCTCACCCCACGACCCGTTCCCCCCCCGCGTTTTTCGGCGACGCAGCCGCCGCCCTCCGCCACGCCCGGCCACGTCGCCGCCCCCTCCGCGCTGCCCGGCCCTCGATCCGCCTCCTCCGCCGCCTTTCTCGGCCTGCCGCAGCTCCGCCTCGCCTATATATTCCCCCCCCCCCGTCAGCCCCTCTCCGGCCAAACCTCCCCCACGACCACCACCCGCCACCGCTTGCCTCGCCGGCCGACGCCAGCCACCGCAGCCCCCTCCGCCGCGCTCAGCCACCCCCTCCTCTTTCCTCCTCCCCCCGTCGAGCGCCGGCGCCGCAGCAGCGCCCAGCAGCAGCGACCCGGCAGCGCTCCGGCCGCCCCGCGCCTCCCCGCGCCGGCAGCGCCGCACCGCGCTGTCCCCGGCCGGCCTCCCCCGGCCGCCCAGTCGCCCTCCGCCGGATCTCGGCCGCGTACCCAAACCCTAACCCTAGCGCAGTATCCCCTGTGTCGGACACGGACACGGGACTCAGTGTCGTGTTGGACACGATTCGCCCCGGTTTTTGGGTCCCCTTCAGGTATGCGTAACTTTTTGCTCGTAGCTCCATTTTCGATTCCGCAAATTGCGTTGCGAAGCCTGTATAACCCTCTCGGTGTCCGGACAAACCGTTCGGGGCATCGCGTCCTGTGGTGATCGCACACCGCGATCCAAAAACAGGAAAAGACCGGACCCTATTTCACCCCGGAACCGAGTACGCCCCGCCAAACGGGACGACTTGGTCGCGCGCGGTCTTCACAGATACGTGCGCCTCGTCGATACGGACGTGTGGGATTTCGCGGAAGCTGATTCGGGTGTGCGTGCACACCGGAATCAACGCGTATCCGCGGACATCGCCCCGTATCCGTACTTTCTGGAACGAGCCCTAACTTTGTGTACACACGTCGGATCGAGACGAAACTTGCGCCATCGGACTCGTAGCGATACGCTGGTCCTGTGGGTCAAGTTTGGTTCGATTCTGAGAACGTTGACGAAATCGCGTGTCGTGGGCCCCATAGGCCCCGCTCGACGGGCGATTTTGTGATCGGCTCACCGGAATTCAATTCTGAAAGTTCCGTTGGGTTCGTGTCAGCATTTCTGACCTGTTGACACTGAGTTCGGTGAATTTGGAGACCGTTGACCCTTACGCGTTTTCGGTGCAAAGCGGGCCCACCGGTGGACCCCGTTTTGACCCGAAACTGTCGTTTCTGCCCTTGTCTCCAAATTGGACCCAAGGACAGGCGTTTCTAGCTGATTGATATTTTCTGGATCTGATGGTGATGTTTGTTTCAGCAACCGGAGTACCGCCTGCGAATCCAACCGAAGTCAGAGACGTAAACATAGCCGGAACCACAGGCAAGTGTACCTTGCCAAACCCTGCAGCTTGCTATTTATTTCTGGACTTAATTATGCATTAGTGGGCAAGTAAAGCTTGCCAATTCTCAGTAATTCTTGACATAGTATTTTACTTGATTTTAATTCATGTAAACTTGTTTAACTGCTTAACCTAGGAAACGGGTGACGTGCTTAGTGTCCGATCATAGTCGGGTGCCAACTCCGTACGCGGAGTTGTGTAACGTCACATAGAGATGGTTATCGAGACCCGATGATGCTCGTACTTGTCTTATCAAGTACCCCAGAACCCAGGATACTTGATACTATTCATGATACAGAGTCTTCCTGAGTTATTCATGGTGATTCTGTATAGGATACAGGACTGGACAGAGGTATGTTATAGACATTATGATTTGCTGCATTAGCTATGATCCCGCTGACATGGACATGAGACGTTATGGTCATGATAAGCGTGATTACATTGGGTGGGGAGAGTCACACAGGCTACAGGTTGATCTTATATATTATGCCGGCGTCTTAGTCTCACTAAGAGCTAGACAACTACATGATATCACTGCTACCGGCTCCCCGACACAGAGCTTGTAGTAGTTTCAGCCTGAGTTCTAGTGCTGCTCTTATCTTGCATATCACTTAGCTGGTTATTTAGTGTTCCCTATTGTTTCATTTATTGCTGGAGAGACACACAGACTGCAGGTTGATTTTTATATATTATGCCGGCGTCTTAGTCTCACTAAGAGCTAGACAACTACATGATATCACTGCTACCGGCTCCCCGACACAGAGCTTGTAGTAGTTTCAGCCTGAGTTCTAGTGCTGCTCTTATCCTGCATATCACTTAGCTGGTTACATAGTTTACCCTATTGCTTATTTATTGCTGCACTGCTTATTTATTTGGCTTGAGTTATCTTGTACCTTGCTATGTCCCCTGAGGACCTGGATCCGGATTATGTCCCCAGGTATAGCCGAAGAGATCCATCCAGAGATATACAGTACAGGAGCACTTCCAGGAGCTGTACCAGGACCTGAGGACGAGAACGTACCAGAGGACTTCTCCTGAGCATTGGCTGTATATAGTCAGTTATTTCTGTTCTATTTCCAGTTCCTTTATTTCCTGTCTATTTGATTGATGTACCAGACATATTCTCGGATTGTTTCCCGAGATACTTATTGAGATTTGCTTATTTATTCTATTGCATTATTTCTGGCATTTAATCTGTGTTTATTCTGTGGATGAGATTAGAAATACCTGAGACTTGTAACATTTTACTGTTAGACTACAGCTTAAGCATGCCCTGATGGATCCATTAAATT
The DNA here is from genome assembly GCA_036927795.1 of Iris macrosiphon. Classification (NCBI taxonomy): domain Eukaryota; kingdom Viridiplantae; phylum Streptophyta; class Magnoliopsida; order Asparagales; family Iridaceae; genus Iris; species Iris macrosiphon. The sequence continues at coordinate 108,293,525 of JAYESA010000003.1, forward strand.
GGGTTGTCCATCGGTGCGTGCTGCTGGCCATTGCCAGGTGTCCAGTCCCTCGGCAATTTGGGACTGGGGCGTGACAGGGTTACAGCGCTGGGTGGTCGTCGACAGTCTGGAGGTCGCCGGAGGTTCTGGGTGTCAAGAGTTTTCCGGCGGGTGGCTACCGCGGCTTATATAGGGGTCTAGGGGGAGGAAAATCGACGGAGGTTCGCCGGAAGGAGAAGAGGACGAGTCGCCGGTTACGGGGGAGTTGAACCGAGGGAGTCTCCGGCGGCCATTGCGGCGAAAACGGCCGCCGGCCAGGCGAAGGGTCGGGCCGATCGGGATTCAGGGGTTAGGGTTTGGTAATGGGTCGGGTCGGGTGCAGGCGGGTCGGGTCTGACCCGGATCCGACCCGCTAGGCGAGCGGTCCGGTCTGGTCAGATCGGCCGGTCCGGTTTGGTTCACTCTCTGGTTTGGTTCGGTTTATTAATTAATTTAATTTAATTAATCAGTTAAATTTAACAATAGTTTTTAATGCTTTAAAAATTCATCCGGGATCCAATAAATTCTCGAAAAAATACCCCATGCCTGGTTTTTAATTTTACACTAGAAAATATAGTTTTTATCCCATTTTAATATTATTTAATATCTTTAAAAATTCATTTTAATTCAGACTACCTTAATTTATTGTTTTAAAATTACAGAAAAATGCTAATTAATTCCAGAAATTAAATTTAAAAATTCTTAAAATTTCAGGTGATTAAAATCTACCCCCCTTAAGAAAATTGCGTCCTCACAATTTAAAGATTAAACTACTAATAGGAAAGAACTACAGGAATTACAAAAATTTACTTAAGATATACCTGCATCCTCGAATAAGTGGGGGTATTTCTGGCGCATGATATCTTCTCTCTCCCAAGTAGATTCACCAGGAGAGTGTTGTTTCCAAGTCACACGAACCAGTTTAATTGTCTGCCCTCGCAGTGTCTTCTCGCTGGTGCCAAGTATACTCATTGGTTGTTCTTCATATCTCAGGCTTGGGCCTACTGCGATCTCCGAATGATCAACTATGTGACTTGGGTCAGTCACATACCTTCTCAACTGTGAGACATGGAATACATCATGCACTCCCTCTAAAGATGGAGGTAATGCAAGACGATAAGCCACCTCACCAATGCGCTCCAGAATATCAAAGGGCCCAATGTACCTTGGACTCAACTTGCCTCTGCTCCCAAAGCGAATGGTTCCTCGAGTAGGCAAAATCCTCAGGAATACATGATCTCCTTCCTTGAATTCCAGGGGACGTCGGTGTGTATCAGCCCAATGCTTCTGTCTGTCCTGAGCTGCCCGAAGATGATTCTGGATTTGTTTCACCTTCTCCACTGTTTGCATCACCAACTCTGGTCCCAAGATTTGACACTCTCCAACGTCACTCCAACATATTGGCGATCTGCACTTCCTACCGTACAACGCCTCGAAAGGTGCTATCTTGATGCTTGCCTGGTCGCTGTTGTTGTATGAGAACTCTACCAAATGCAAATGATCTTCCCAAGACCCTCCAAAATCTAACATACAGGATCGCAGCATATCCTCTAAGATCTGGATTGTACGTTCTGATTGACCGTCTGTCTGGGGATGATAGGCAGTGCTGAATTTTAGTCTGGTGCCAAGACTCTCTTGCATACTTCGCCAGAAATGTGAGGTGAATCTCGAATCTCGATCTGATACAATACTAACCGGCACTCCATGCAATCTTACTATTTATCGCATATACATGTCGGCTAGTATCTCGGTGGACTGTCCAACTCTAAATGGCAAGAAGTGTGCTAATTTAGTGAGTCGATCCACGATAACCCATACCGTATCTTTTCCACTGGGGCTCCTTGGGAATCCTGTGACGAAGTCCATGGTGATATGTTCCCACTTCCATTCTGGTATGGGAAGCGGCTGCAACATTCCTGCAGTCCTCTGATGCTCGGCTTTCACTTGTTGGCAGACTACACATTTAGCTACAAATCTTGCAATCTCCCTCTTCATTCCATGCCACCAATAGTACTGCCTTAGATCTCGATACATCTTTGTTCCTCCTGGATGAACAAAGTATATGGAGCTATGGGCTTCAGTCATTAGCTCCTGTCTCAGTTCTCCATTTGGAACATATAAACGATCTCCGTACCTTAATGTCCCATCCTCATGTATGCGAAGTCCCGTCTGCATGCCTGCTTCTGTCTTCTCTTTGAGTCTTCGAAATCTTGCATCAGTAGGCAAAGCTTCTTTAATCCTTTCCACAAGCGATGATTTTACTTCCAGATTAGCCAGCAAGCCATTCTGTCTTGGTAGAATAACCTCTATCTGAAGCTCCTGTAGATCTCTCAATAGCTCAGGCTGCATTGTCAAGAAATAAGCTATAGGCTTCCTACTAAGTGCGTCTGCTACTACATTCGCCTTCCCTGGGTGGTACTGCAGATATATATCAAAGTCCACCATTAACTCAAGCCATCGTCTTTGCCTCATGTTAAGCTCCTTCTGGGTATATACATACTTTAGACTTTTGTGGTCAGTGAAGATTTCCACCTTCTCTCCATAAAAATAATGCCTCCAAATCTTCAGTGCAAATATTACAGCAGCTAGCTCCAGATCATGCGTTGGGTAATTCTTCTCATGGACCTTCAACTGTCTCGATGCATAAGCAATAACTTTGCCGTGTTGCATCAAAACACATCCTAGGCCACTACCTGACGCATCGCTATAAACAACAAAACCGCCTGACCCTGAAGGAAGAGTCAAGACTGGTGCTGTTGTTAGACGCCTCTTCAATTCTTCAAAGGCCAGCTGACATTCTTCTGTCCATGCAAAGTCCTGATCCTTCCGTGTCAACTTCATCATTGGCTCCGCAATCCTTGAGAAATTTTCTACAAACCTTCTGTAATATCCAGCAAGTCCTAGAAAACTCCTCACCTCAGCAACTGATGTCGGTGTAGGCCAAGTCTCAATGGCAGCAACCTTCTCCGGATCAACTGACAGTCCTTCTCCTGAGATAATATCCCCTAAGAATAGCACCTTATCCATGCAAAACTCACATTTACTGAGCTTAGCATAAAGCTTCTCCTGCCTCAACGTCTCTAGCACAATTCTGAGATGTTCCTCGTGCTCTTCGTGGCTTTTGGGATATACCAGAATGTCATCAATAAACACAACCACAAATTTATCCAAGTATTGATGGAAGACTCGGTTCATCAAGCTCATAAACACAGCAGGCGCGTTGGTTAAACCAAACGGCATTACTAGGAACTCATAGTGTCCATACTTGGTTCTAAAGGCTGTCTTCGGGATATCTTCCTTCCTCACCCTAATCTGGTGATAACCGGATCTAAGGTCAATCTTTGAAAATACCCTAGCTCCACTCAATTGATCAAATAAGTCATCAATGCGGGGCAAGGGATACCGGTTCTTAATGGTCACAGCGTTTAACGCCCTGTAATCAATGCATAGGCGAACTGTTCCATCCTTCTTCGGTACAAAAAGTATAGGTGCTCCCCAAGGTGAAATACTGGGCCGGACGAAACCTTTCTCCAGAAGTTCATCAACTTGCTTCTTCAACTCTACTAGCTCCTTAGGTGCTAGTCTATAAACCGATGAAGTGATAGGCTCGGCTCCTGGAGTTAAGTCTATTGTGAATTCTATTTCCCGATCAGGTGGTAGACCTGGAAGATCATCGGAAAATACATCCACAAACTCTGATATAACTCTTGGGTAACTTGATTCGCCTTCTACAGATAATACCCTAAGAATTGGCTGAATACTTTGCTCTACAACTCCTCGAAGAAATTCAAACTCTGAGTGTCCAGGTGGTATGAATATAACTTTTCCAAGCCGACAATCAAGAGTAGCATGATACTGACTTAACCAGTCCATACCAAGTACAACATCATAGTCAGGCATAGAAAAGATCAGAAATTGGGCTCGCATCTCTCTTCCGCAGACTACTACTGAACATGATCTACAGATATCACTAACAGGTATAATTCTACCTCCCGTAAGAATTCTCTTAGTCTTCGGAAGGGGTGCAGTAGCTACTCGATGGGTGGCTACGAAGCTAGCAGCTATAAATGAGTGCGATGCCCCAGAATCAAATAAAGCTACAGCAGGTAATAAAGCTACTAAAATGGTACCTGCTATAACTTGTCCAGCAATAGCTTCTTCCTGAACAGCCAATGCAAAAGCCTGACCTCGTCCCTGAGCTGGACCCCTCTGCTGACGAGCCTGTTGGAATAGTGTTGCTTGAGGTGGCAATGGTGGTCTCGGCTGATATCCTCCGGGAGCTGGTGGTCTGACTCCTCCAACTCCCGTCTGCTGTGCTCCCACTGCTGGATAATCTGGCCTTGGTGCAGGTAGAGCTAGTCGTGGTGCTCCCTCTCGGCGTTCTGTGCAGTCCCTGGATAGATGCTGGTTGGATCCGCAAACCAGGTACAGTCCCAATTTGCGTCTGCACTCCTTCTCAATGTGACCCAACATGTCGTAGAAATGACAAGTAGGTAGGGTTCTTGGTGCTGCTCTCTGCGGTAGATTCCTCTGGAGTCGCTTTGCAGAATCTCCTTGTGCTGCCTTGGATGGTACTGAGGTAAATGGCCGCTTCAGACTTGATTCCCTCCTGGTGACGTGCTCCATGCGTCGTGCTGCAGCAAGGACGTCGTTGTACGATATAGGGGCAACAGATCCAATCAACCTCTGAAGCTCGAACCTGAGTCCGTCAAAGAATTTCTCCGCCTTCTCTTCTTCGGTAGGAATTAGAGAAGGGGCAAAATGACTCAGGCGAATGAATTCAGCATTATACTCCTCCACCGTCATGTTGCCCTGGATGAGGCGGTTAAACTTATCTCGAAGTTCTGATCTAGCAACGGCTGGGATATACATCTCTTGGAAGAGTCTGGAGAACTCCTCCCAAGTGACTCGGTCATGTCCGAGCCTCCTCTCTTCAGCTAGCCACCAGTGGTGCGCGTTGTCCGTCAGTTGCATTCGGACAGCAGTCATCCATCTCTCCCGCGGAAGTTCAGCTGCTTCCAACTGATGTTGTGTATTTGTGAGCCACTCATGCACTTCAGTTGGTCCTTCCTTGCCCGAAAAGGTACGGGGCTTGAGTTGACGGAAATCAGTGATACTTCCCGTCGCTGGTCGCCTAGCTTGCGGGTTTGCTTGCTCCAATGCATTTACTAGGCTGTTTCTCAGGTTCTCTGCCTCCTGACGCTCCGCCTCCTGTTGAACTTGTTGTTGAGCTTGCATCATAGCATAAAACATCTGGAACATTTGCTGCCCGTCCATTGCTTGCCCTGGTGGGAAGGCAGGCATCTGTGGAGTGAACTGCGGCGGAGGTGGGATGTCGTCACGCCTGAACCTTGAGTTATGCTGCTCAGCTTGTCCACTTTGAGAGGATTGACCTCTGTTCTCTGGTGTAACTCCATCACCATAGGTAACCACAGCGTCTTGTGGTGTAAAAGGAATTTCATCTCCATTTCTTGGATCCATCTTTCTGCATCCAAAATAAACTTTATGAGAACGTTTAATAGAGTCAAGCAGGATGCAAATCAAGTACTTGAGTCGAATTCGATATAGAGTTTCAAAAGCGATTCAATAAATGGATGAGATGCTATAACCTATCCTATCCTTTTACAGGTTTGTTTGGCCCCTAAGTTGAGACCAAACAATTTGTCGTAGACCTGCATGGGCCACCACAAAAACTATATCACGCCCCAGTCCCAAAATGTCGAGGGACTAGACACGTGGCAATGGCCAGCAGTACACACCGATGGACATCCCAATTTAATGGATCCATCGGGCATACTTAAGCTGTAATATAGGTCTACAACAATAAGTCAAAAACTAATCTCATCCACACACAGAATAATAAGAACATCAGCAAATAAAGAAAGTACATCAAAGTCCAGTCTCAGCAGAGTATGTCGGGGAACAACCCGATAAGAGTCTAAAACACTGGTTCATCAGACCAGAACAAAAGAGTCCAAAATAAAGTATCTGAAGAGTACAATTATCATAAGCTCAAGAAAAGTCTTCAGCCATCACCTCTGCTTCTATGTTAGGTTCTCCTTCAGCAACAGCTCCTGGTACAGCTTCAGCTCCTGTCCCGTAAACCTCGGGATAATGTTCTTCTGCTAAACCTGGGGACATCATCCATAATCCAGGTCCTCAGGGGATATAGCAAGGTACAATAATACAAACCAAATAAATGCAGTGAAATAGTAAATGAAATAAGCAGGGTAACTACATAACCATCTATGTGAAAATGCAACTGAGAGCAACACTAATACTCAGGCTGAGACTGCTACAAGCTCTGTGTCGGGGAGCCGGTAGCAGCAATATCTAGTAGTGGTCTAGCTCTGGTCGAGAGTCTACAACCTCACAATAGTAGTATATATATATATATAACAGCCTGTAGCCTGTGTGTCTCTCCCCACCCAATGTAACCACACGTCTCATGTCCATGTCACGTGAGATCAGAGCTAATACAACAGTCATAATCTAAGAGTATAATAACTATGTCCATCATGTATCCTATACAGAATCACTTGAATATCTCAGGAAGATTCTGTCAATGTATGGTATCAAGTGTCCTAGGTTATATTGTACTTGTTAAACAAGCACGAGAATATAGAGGGTCTCGAATGTCCATCACTAAATGACATACACAACCCCGCGTACGGAGTTGGTACCCGACTGTAATCGGACGACAAATATGTCATACGGTCCTAGGTTATATCATGTACACTAGTCACAGAAAATAGAGCAAGAGAACAAAATAAACTAATAAACTGCAATTTATGGCAAGGTACACTTGCCTGGAATTGGAATACCAGTAGCGGTCCCTGTAACAGTGGGTTCAGCAATAACTCCTCCAAAAGCTGAAATAAACATTACCAAGAGTCTCAGAACATAGAAAATAGCTAGAAATGCCTGTCCTTAAGTCCAGTTTGGACACAAGGGCAAAAACAACATTTTTGGGCGAAAGCGGGTCCATATGTGGGCCGCTTTGCACCGAAAACCGGGTCAGGGTCAAAGGTCTCCAAATCAGTCTAACTTAGTGTCAACAAGTCAGGAACGTTGATACGAACCCAACGGAACTTCCAGAATTGGATTCCGATGAACCGTTCTCAAAATCGCCCGTCGGATGGAGCCTGTGGGGCCCACGACACGCGATTTTCCAACGTTCTCAGAATCAAACCAAACTTGACCCACAGGACCAGCGTATTGCTACGAGTCCGATGGCACAAGTTTCGTCTCGATCCGACGTGTATACACTAAGTTACAGCGAATTACAGAAAAGTCGGATACGGGGTATTTTCTGCGGATACGTACTGATTCCGGTGTGCACGCACATCCGAATCAGCTTCTGCGAGATCCCGCACGTCCATATCTACAACGCTCACGTATCGGTGAAGACCGCACGTGACCAAGTCGTCCCGTTTGGCGGGGCGTACTCGATTCCGGGGTGAAACAGGGCTTAGTTTTTCCTGTTTTTGGATCGCGGTACGCGATCACCACAGGTCACGATGCCCCGAGCGGGTTGCACGGACACCGAGGGGGTCATACAGGCTACGCGATGAAATTTACGGAATAAGAAAGAGAGCTACGAGTCAAAAGTTATGGGTACCTGAACAGGGCTTGAAAACCAAGTACGAATCGTGTCCGACACGCGTCTGAACTAGGGCTGTGTCCTGTTCTGTGAATCCTGTGTCCGATCGTGTCTAGGCTCGTACTCACGTTCTGGATCGTGTCCGTGTCTGCCGGAGTCGGCCTGGGGTGCAGGCGGAGGTGGCGCCGGTTCTGGGTGGTCGGTTCCGGCGCTGTGGGTGGCCGGACGTCGCCTGGACGGAGGAGAAGATTAGGGCTCGAGCTCGATCTGGTCTGGGGCTGGGTTCTAGGTCCGGCTGCTGGTGGTTCGGAGGGAGGTCGCCGGAGGTTCTGGGTTGCAGCGCCGGGTGGTCGTCGACAGTCTGGAGGTCGCCGGAGGTTCTGGGTGTCAAGGGTTTTCCGGCGGGTGGCTACCGCGGCTTATATAGGGGTCTAGGGGGAGGGAAACCGACGGAGGTTCGCCGGAAGAGGAAGAGGACGAGTCGCCGGTTACGGGGGAGTCGAACCGAGGGAGTCTCCGGCGGCCATGGCGGCGAAAACGGCCGCCGGCCAGGCGAAGGGTCGGGCCGATCGGGATTCAGGGGTTAGGGTTTGGTAATGGGTCGGGTCGGGTGCAGGCGGGTCGGGTCTGACCCGGATCCGACCCGCTAGGCGAGCGGTCCGGTCTGGTCGGACCGGCCGATCCGGTTTGGTTCACTCTCTGGTTTGGTTCGGTTTATTAATTAATTTGATTTAATTAATCAGTTAAATTTAACAATAGTTTTTAATGCTTTAAAAATTCATCCGGGATCCAATAAATTTCCGGAAAAATACCCCATGCCTGGTTTTTAATTTTACACTAGAAAATATAGTTTTTATCCCATTTTAATATTATTTAATATCTTTAAAAATTCATTTTAATTCAGACTACCTTAATTTATTGTTTTAAAATTACAGAAAAATGCTAATTAATTCCAGAAATTAAATTTAAAAATTCTTAAAATTTCAGGTGATTACAGTCCTTCTCTATGAAGGATTTAGGCACAGCAAAGACTATTATTGGGATGGAGATCAGCCGAGAGAGAGAGTCCAAGCTGCTACACTTATCTCAAAAGAAGTATATTCACCGGGTACTTCAGCATTTCGGGATGGATGGGTCAAATAAAGTGAGTAACCCCCTTGCGGCTCACTTTAAGTTCACTGAAGAGCAGTGTTCATCTACCTAGGACGAGAAGGAAGATATGGAGCGGATTTTATATGCCTCAATCGTGGAAAGTCTTATGTATGTTATGGTATGTACGAGGCCAGACATTGCTCAAGCATTCGGCATAGTTAGCAGGTACACTTCCAATCCTGGAAGGGTATATTGGAGTGGGGTCCAGTAGATTCTACGATATCTTCAGGGTACAGCCGATTGGAGACTTTCATTTGGTGGTGATGAGTCAAAGATGGTTGGGTATACCGACGATGATATGGCTGGAGATATAGACATGAGGTGATTGACTTCAGGCTATGTTATGATGTTTGTTGGTGGAGCAGTATCGTGGCAGTCGCGTTTGCAGAAATGTATTGCCTTGTCGACGATGGAGGCAGAGTACAATGCCACGACGGAGGCTTGCAAGGAGTTGCTGTGGATGAAGAAGCTATTGCAGAAAATTAGGCTAAAGCAGGAGCAGTATCCTTTGCTTTGCAATAATCAGAGTGCTATTCACCTTGTGAAGAACCAGATATTTTATAGCCGGTCCAAGCACATTGAGACTCGGTATCATTGGATATGGGATGCTGTTGAGAAGAAGGAAGCGGCGCTTGAGAAGGTTCATATAGACGATAATGGAGCAGATATGTTCACAAAGATTCTTCCAAGGAAAAGTTTGAGTACTGCAGGCAGATCGTCAGGATGACGATCCCCTCCACATAGTTGTGAAAGAAAAGATTTGTTGGAGTGGGTGGGGTTCCCAACCTATGTGGAGAACACCCCAGAGTACGACGAGCGCCGTCTGTGGTCAAAGAAGCTCGCGGAGATGACGAGAGACATTCGAGAGGTCGAAGAAACTCGGGAGGAAGGAGGAGCAGTCTGTTGTACAGGGGGAGACAGAGTTCGGACCGAACTTGGTCCGAACTCGGTCTGAGTTCGGTGTGATGTTCCAGAACCTCAAAACCAAAGTCGAGCCGAACTCTGTGTGGTGTTCCAGAACCTCAAAACCGAGGTCGGTCCGAGTTCGATTGGCGGGCTGAACAAAATTTCAGAGGTGTTTTATACACCGTTGGATCGTATCCTAGGGTCCAGGATTAGCTGCGGGATTATGAGGTATATATTAGGTTTTTCTAACCCTAATTTCTAATCTAACACATAACATATCATTTTAAGAAAAAGGAGAAAAAGAGGCAAGAGTTCCATTGCAACTTTGAAAAAATGAAAGAAGGATTAGAGGCCGTTTCGGAGGAGGAGATCATTTTGGATAATTTTTAATTGTCTTCTATCTTCGTGGTGTGATCTATTTTATATTCCTAAGTGTTGTGGTGATCCGTGTTGGATCGAAAGGAGATTGTAGAGGGTGTATTCTCTTTATTCCATTAGTGGAGGTGCTTCAGGGTTGGACTACGATCGTCCTGTGGGTTTTTTTCCGCAAGGATTTTCCACGTCAAAATTTTTTGTGTCTGCGTGAATTATTTTTCTGTGGTTTGGTATTTGGTTTGTGCGTTGTATTGCTCGGTTCTTTCGCATGTACTCTCTGATTTTGGAAAAGATTTTCGTGCTTCTTTTTCAACATATTTGTATATATTGATGTGTGATTTATTGACAACAATCGATTCATGTAGTATAATTTTGTCAATTTTCTTTTTCCTAGCATGTGTGTAATATGTATTTGGTTTCAATGGGGCGCAGCTCTTCCCCTTCGTCCGCATATACAATACAGAGCTTGCTTGTTTGTATCTGTTTATTAATACTATGCTCTTTATAATTGTAGGTCTATTCAAAAGCATGATTACTTTTGTATCTAAAAGTTAAAAACAAAAGCATCAAGTACTCGATCTCCTTTTCAACTGGTAAGTCGCGGGGGTTCCCATATTCTCTGAAACCCAACCATTTGTTTCGAAAGCAGTGGTTCCCATATTCAAAAGCATGCATGATTACTTTTGTTTCTAAAGTATTAATTGGTTCCCATATTCTCTTCTTTTTTATTTTTGGCATTACATACACACAATAACAAACTAAACTATAGCAGTTCCTAAATGAGGAAACTACTACTCTACCAAATCTCTATCAATTGTGTAATGACACCTCGATGAAAGGCTCTTGGTCCTTTCCTTACTGTTATGAATGTGAACATACTTGTAAAAGCGGTGCAATCAAACCATGTTCATAACTCATGTAACACTCGAATCTGCGTAGTCTCTCTTCCATATTCTCTCTCTCTCTTTTTTTACTTTTGGTATTACATACACACAATAACAAACTAAACTATAGCAGTTCCTAAATGAGGAAACTACTACTCTACCAAATCTCTATCAATTGTGTAATGATGAGTCGCCTAACACATGCATGTAAAGTACGTCAAAAAACTGCCACTTTATGTCCTAAAATTCAATGCCCAAACCGCAGCAGGGGACCTACGGAGATGGCCAGAGAGTCCTCGCAAACGTGGGGTCTGCACGTCGTAGCTGCTCAACTAAGTCGAGCTCCTCTTGAGCGAGTGCTTCGGTTTGGGCTCAACCGACTGAAACTGGAGGCTCGGGCTAGCCCGGGCAGGCGCTAGTGGCCTTGAGGGCCCTTGCCTGAGGCCAGCGAACTTGAAGGGAGGGAGGGAGCTGCTGCGTCGAGAGGGAACTCCTAGGCCGGCAAGAAAAAATATTTGAGGTTCTGAGAGCCTTCATCTCCCCAACATTTTGGTAACAAAAACTCTGTAGCTGAATGAAATATATAGCACAAATCTTCTCTAGTGTCATCTCAGTTTGCTGCTGGCCTGCGACAGAAGTCCATAATATTGTTGCTTATCAACAATGAGTAAGCTCATATACATGCATGCACTTTGCCATTGCTAACTAAATTGAGGTTTCTTCAACCAAACATCTTGACAATGAATAATTAAGCTAAAGATGATGACAGATCATGAACCAATAGGGAATAGAGCAATATACAGATGGAGAGTAATCCTGTTGCAGTGAAAAACAAAAGTTTGGTAAGCCAAGACTGACGAGGAAGGATGGATGGGAGTGCCATCGATGCTATAATGCATATACTTCCGATGAGTATCGCAGAGTTGCTTGACCTGATGAGGAAGCGAGCTCGAGCTCGAGCTGGAGCTGGAGTTGGAGTTGGAGTAGTAGTAGTAGTAGTAGTAGTAGTAGTGTTGCTTCCAAGATTGAGTGAAAGTAGTCCACAGAGAATAGCTAGTAGCCCTGAGAACACCATATATTTAACCTTGGATAACTCTTCCAGCGTGTCCTTCTTTGGTTGTTCCTGCTGAAATTTAAGCATGGAACGACACATTATTATTTTTATTAATTTCAACAAGCTCCATGCAGCTGCTTCTTGACATGATGGATATGTAAATCGATCGTGAGAACATTTTAAAAATAAATAATAATTAAAGGACTTTTGGCCCCAGTGTTGACGTAACCGTCCGTGCGACTCTCAACACTCGACGCCAGCGCCCACGTATCTCGAGGAGCGGAGCTAGACGCTAGCGCTTGCCGAGGTCGGAGAGCGGAGCTTGATGCTTGATGCTCGACGTCGGAGGTCGAGGAGCTGAGTTCGACGCTCGACGCTGTGAACGCACGCGGAGATCGACGCCAGTCCGCCGCCGCCAGTGGAGTAAGGAGGTAGGTTTAGAGAACCATTTTAGCCTACTTCTACAAAAAAAATTAAAGAAATTAGAATGAAAAAAAAAAAAACATAGCAGTTCGGCAGACAAGAACTGCTCTTGTCAAATCAACCAATTTCCGAGTTTCATCTTCCAAGCCACCCAAACAAAAGAAGCTTGTTGAACCATAAGATCCGACGTAAGGAAGTGGAATCATCGCAGGAGTCCATTCTGGTAGTTTTCTATGGGAAGAGAAGACCCAAGACACAAGTGAAGACAGGAGAAAGTTCTCGAGATCTTGCGACTGTGGACCGCAAGGAGTGCTGCTATCACTGTGACGAATGTGGTCATATCAAGAGGAACTGCATGAAGCTCAAAGCTGAGAAGGCCAAAGGCAAGGATAATCAGGACGATCTCACGGCTATGGAAGATCTCATCATCGCAGCAACCGACGCAGAAAAACCTTGTCGTATGTGGCATGTGGCATGATGGCCATTGGGTCATGGATGTCACGCCCTGATTTCGCCTATTCGATAATCGTCCCCCGGACGTGATGTCGCACACGCGTAGGGCGCACGTGCACAAGGCCTAGGCATAAGGATATCCTTTAGAAGAATGCAACAGAGTACGCAAATAAGATAACACAGAGTTGAGGCACAGAAAAGTTTTATTTTTATTCATAATGAACATCTGTTTACAAACACCTGACCCAAAAGTATAAGATGCCTCACGGGCTTACAACTTGGACGTAAAATGAGAGCCGATCCATACATTACATCCTTTTACTTATATTTCAGAAACACAAAAACACCTTGGGTGCGAGTCAGCACCATCGCCTTGGATATTCAGCAAAAAGGGAGTAAACGGGCTTCTATCTTGAGCCTCCAAAAGTCTTAACACGAACACGTCTTGATCACAGAAAGGTTGGAGAAAACTTCAGCTCCTCGCCGCATCGCCCTGGCTCGGGGAACCTACTGCAACGAGGGTCAGTACTTCAAAAAGTACCGGTGAGGGCTATCTACCCAACTTTACCAAGATCTAAAACGAATTCATATGAGCATGCAATATTTTTCATTTATGTGATCTTTCTATCTTGCCTAGTCCAGATTTGATTTGATTTTCCAGATATGATAGAATAAAACAACATAACCAAATGTGCCACCGCTCGGTGACTTTACCTGTATCGTCTGAACCACCTGTACAACTTACCATGACCTTCCCTGCCATAAAGACATAGTTAGTCTGCACAGTTTAAATATACATAACAATCACTTGGTTGGACGAGGGATGGGTCGGCTGACATTCCGCCTCAGGTAGCTAGCCCTTGGCGGACGCACGGACCCATCAAAGTGCTAGGACTACACTAGCAAATGTTCTACCCGGGTTGAAGCGGTCCCGGTACCCCGACGACCGTTCGTAGAACGATACCCCTTGTATACAAGTTTGTCCAATACCATGCCACCAAACTCAACCGATTTATCAACTGAAACACACATCCAACTGAAATACACATCCAAGCAATATATACAATGATTCAATACATTCCATGTATTCTAAATTTACTTGGCATATTGAAGGCATTTCTCTATCGCAACATGCATGAACAGTTTTAGGCATATTTATTTCTAACCATAGTCTACACACGATGACTATATGATATAATGAATATTTCATACATCAGTGCGATGATAGGGAATTCCGTGTATGTGACAAGCAATACAAGTGTTTTAAGCCTGACTTCTTTCTTTATTCTACTCAATTTTGTTAGCTTTGGTATCGTTTGATCGAGATGCACAATTGAGTCAATTTATCGAGAACGAAGTCTAGGAAGAAGGGTGCTAATCGAAATAGATCCACTCACAAGTTGGTGAACGAGGAGAAAAAGGAGAGATTCTTTAAGACTCCGCTTGTGCGTATCCTATGCGATCACCTGCACGCACCAACAGTCGATCAATATCTCTTGCCTCAGTCTCCAAGGGTTCGATATGAAATTGCGAGATCCTAAGAAAGAAAGCATTAAAATCTATCGAAACCGTTCAAGAAAATATAATTCATAAAACCAACAAGAAAGCAACCAAACGGCATCAAAAACGGGCAAGGAAAACCAGTACAACGAAAAGGCCTCTCTCGACTCTGCTGCCGAGTCCTTCCTTGAGGCACGATCCGTTGAATATGGGACTTGATTCCGAAGAAACCAATCCATAACGAGAAAAGAATCTTGATTCAATCTGTCCCGATTGAACGGTACCAAGTATTTCTTAGCCGCGCTCCCCGAATAGGGGGAACGGGGTGGACGGGGCGTTACATCATAACCATCTAATAGAGAGTTTCATCGCAAAACTTAGGAATAGAACCTACCACTAAGGAATAATGAGGAAAACCTTTTCCTCATGCCTAATTTGAGTTCCCAGGTCGATTCCTCGATCGACTGGTTCCGCCAAAGAATGCACACTAGCGGAATGGCTCAATTCCGTAACTGCTTCTCCTTTCGATCCAAAATTTGAATGAAAACCTCAACATATGATAAATTCGCTTGTAGATCCAACTGACTGAAGTCTATCACGTGGTTCGGGTCATGCACGTACTTTCTAAGTTGGGACACATGGAAGACATCATGTACTTCAGATAGGATAGGTGGCAACGCAATTTGATATGCGACCGGGCTGACCCATCTGAGGACTTCAAATGGCCCAACAAATCTCGGACTGAACTTCCCCTTTACTCCAAACCGCATAACGCCATGCATAGGCGAGACTTTTAAGAACACATGGTCCCCATCAAGGAACTCAAGGGGCCGACGTCGAACATCGGCGTAACTCTTTTGTCAGCTTTGTGCTGTCTTTAGCCGCTCACGGGTTAACCGAACCTTCTGGACTGTTTGTTCAACCAGTTCTGGCCCAAGGATTTGTCGTTCTCCAAATTCATCCCAGCAAATTGGTGACCTACACTTCCGCCCATACAAAGCCTCGTACGGAGCCATCTTAATGCTGGACTGCTAACTATTATTGTATACAAATTCGGCCAGCGGCAGGTAGACGTCCCAACTTGACTTTGAATCGATCATGCAGAGACACAGCATGTCTTCTAGTACCTGATTCACCCATTCTGTTTGATCATCGGTTTATGGATGGTAGGCTGAGCAGAATTTTAACTTGGTCCCTATCGCTGACTGAAGGCTCTCCCAGAAATGTGAGATGAATCGCCCGTCCCGAACTGATACTATGGAAACTGGCATTCCGTGCAGCAGGACTATCTCGTCAAAGTAGGTCTGGACAAGGCAATCGGTGCTCCAAGAACTTTTAATGGCAATAAAGTGTGCAAACTTGGTTAACCGGTCGACGATAACCCAGATTGCGTCATTCCCCTATTGCGTCCTCGGCAGACCAACAATAAAATCCATGCTGATGTGCTCCCACTTCCATTCCGGGATAGCAAGATTTTACATTTCTCCGCCCGGCCTCTGATGCTCTGCTTTCACCCTCTGACAGGTTATGCATTGGGACACAAAGAGTGCAACATTCTTCTTCATGCCGTACCACCAGAAGATCGTACGGAGGTCCTTATACATTTTTGTTCTCCCGGGATGGATCATATAGGCTGCATAGTTAGCTTCCGCAAGGATCTCCTTTCTAAGTTCTGAATCGTTGGAGACGCATAGTGTCACGCCCCAGTTCCAAAATACGTAGGACTAGGACACGTAAGAATGCCAGCCGCCTGTATATATGGCAACTCCAATATATGGAAACCATAATACATGCGTACGTTGTATAATGAACAATAATTCACAAGTGGTAAAACTATCACAAGTCATAGGATATAATCTAAATCTCATCCACAAAAATCAAATATACATGAATAACCAATAACCAGGTAACTAGATCTCAATATAGAGTACCTAAAGAATAACAGTCGGATGGAAACAAATCCACTGCCGAAATAGAATATAAAAAATGAACAAGATAAACCCTATAAAAATACAACATCTAACCATCATGAGGCTCGATGAGAAGACCTCCTCGGAATATAAGTAGCATGTCCGGATATGCACTTCCGCGAGTACTCATAAACATCTACACCTGGAAAGGGACCAGGTCCTCAGAGGGACATAACAAGATACATAGAAGCATGCCATAATGTAAATACTGAATAGATAAAGGGGGTGAGCTAACCATCTAAGTGATTGCAATTTAAAGACCTTATAGTACATATGGAAAAGTGTAGGCTAGACATATGCTGACGTAATTCACCAATCGTCATGACTGGCTAGTATATGTGTCATATGCCCACAGACACATGGGTAGCTCTGTAATCGTCCATCTCCGAGGAGCATGGTACGAAGGTATAACATCAAGGAGGGTGGTGTCCCATACGCCTACTAGTTGTCTTCCCCGCCCAATGTAGATATACAAGTCGTGAACACGACGTGGATATCTCATACTATGATGCAAGTCTCAATAAAATAAATAACTAAACTACATACCGTTATACGTGTTGCTCACACGAATGGCCAGTCGTGCATGAGATACGCGTCCCTACATGAACTCACTCTGTGACGTGTAATGATATGTGTCAAGGCCTGGGGAGTCATACCAATAACTCTACAACTTTAGGTGGGTCTACTAGACACTAGGTCAGACACAAGTCCTAACGTCAACGTCTTCGTTGACTGCACCCGAGTCTGCTCGGACGCGCACATTTATATAATATTAAAATAAAAAAACATGTAACTAAAATAACTAGATTTAAACAGTACAACAAGGTAAGGTATACTTGCCTGGGGTTTGAATACCAACAGTTGTCCCTGTATTAGTGGATCCTGTAGGTACTCCTCCAAAAGCTGAAATACACATCACCAACAGTCTTAAAAAATATCTAATAGCTAGAAATGCCTGTCCTTAAGTCCAATTTGGAAACAAGGGCAAAAATCACATTTTTTGGTCAAAGCGGGGTCCACATGTGGGCTGCTTTGCACCGAAAAATGTGTCAGAATCAATGGTCTCCAAATTCGTCAAACTTAGTGTCAACAAGTCCAGAATATCGATACGAACCCAATGGAATATCCAGAACTAGATTCCGATGAGCCGATCACAAAATTGCCCGTCAAGTGGAGCCGTGGGGCCCACGATACGGAATTTTGTCAACGTTCTCAGAATCGAACCAAACTTGGGTCACAGGACTAGCGTATTGCTACGAGTCCGATAGCACAAGTTTCGTTTAAATCCGATGTGTGTACATAAAGTTACAGCGTGTTCCAGAACAGGCAAATATGGGGCGTTGTCGGCGGATACGCGTTGATTCCGGTGTGCACGCACATCCAAATCAACTTCTGCAAAATCCCGCACATCCGTATTAATGGTACGCACGTTTTGGTGAAGACCGTACATGACCAAGTCATCCCGTTTGGTGGGGCACACTCAGTTCCGGGGTAAAACAGGGCGTGGTATTTCCTGTTTTTGGATCGCGGTTTACGATCCCCACAGGACGCGATGCACCGAGCGGGTTATACGGACATCTAGAGGGTTACACAGCCTACGCGTCACAACTGACGGAACAGAAAACGGATTAACGAGAAGAGAGAATGGGTTACCTGAACGGGCTCCGTAGAACGAGGATTTCTCGTGTCCGGGTCACCGTGCTGTGTCCTGGTTCGAGCCTGCCGTATCCTGGTTCTGAAATGCTGCTGTGTCCGGGTCAGCATATCCGGGGCTAGGGCAGCGGGTCATCGATGATGGGGTGGTCGACTGCTAGCTCGGCGGAGTCAGGATGTGCAGCGGGGATCGTTGGAGAACTTCGACGGTGGTGGTGGTGATCGAGTCAAGGCGTCGATGCTCAGGTGGAGGGAAAAAAGGAGGACAGGACGGAGGAGCTCTGGGCTGATGTCAGGAGATGGCCAGAGTAGCACTGCCGGATGAGGGTGGCTGCACCGTGGGTCGGGACCGGAGCTGCACAGGGGGTCGGGCGGGGTGGTCCGGAGCCGCTGCGGGTCAGCCGGCCGGATGAGGGAGATTGCACGGTGGAGTCGGGTCAGTTGGACTGCTGCGGGTCAGAGGGAGCTGCACTGGCCGTATGGGGGAGTCTCGGCCGGGGATGCTGCAGTCCAGACATGAATCGCCGGAACCGTCTGGGGGTGGCTCGAGGCTGGAGTCGAGTGCAGCAGTAGGCGGGGGTGTTGGGCAGGAGTGGCTGTGCACGGGCCGGAGTCGCCGGGCCGGAGGAACTACTGGAGTCGGGGAGACGCACAGCCGGGCCGGATGGGGGAGGAACTGAACCGGAGTGGGGGTACGGTGGCGCGGAGCTGGCCGGACCGAGTTGGTCGGTCGGCGCCGCTGTGGGGTGGGGGATCGCCTAGTCGGCCGGTCGGCCGGTCGGTCAGCCGAAAGGGGAGGAGTGCACAGCGGGCCGGACGAGCTCCTCTTCAGGAGGAAGAAAGGAAGAAGAAGAAGAAGAAGAAGAAGAAGAAGAAAGGAAGAAGAAGGGAGGAACAGTATGGAAAGGGTGGGGGTCGGCTCACCGTGGGGGGAAAGGCGGAGCTGCTCCGGCGGGAGAGGGGGGGTCGGCTGACGGCTAGGGTTAGGGTTAGGGATTTTTATAGAAATTAGTTTTAGGGGTGGGGGTAATTAGGTAAATTTGCAATAAAATATCAATTAGATATTTTAGGATATTTTCTAGGATATTTTGTGGTGGGTCCCACTTCAAAATGGACGGTGTAGGTTCACCCTCCAATAGGAGGTTGACACCTCACACTAGAAATTTGCAGAATAAACCCTGTAATTCCATAAATTGCACAAAGGTCCTATAAATTGGAAAATTACACAATTACGCAATTGTCTGGGAAAAACACCTTATTCCTAAAAATACCGAAATGTACAGAACTGAGGGGGAAAGCTGTGGGAGGGCCTTGAGGGGGTGGGGTGAGCCTGGACAGGGGTTGGGCCTGGTTTTGGGTGATGCGGGTCACCGTATTAATTAATTAAGAAATAAATAATGCGCACGGTGTTTACTAATTATTTAAAAATAGGTAGGGCCATAATTTCCGTGCGGTGTAAAAATACTAATTATAGTATACTCAAAGTAGGGTAATAACGTATTTTTGTTTGGGCAAAACAGGTGCATGTTGGGCCTCAAATCTCTATTGGTACAGAGATGGATACAGATCTGGGAATTTAAATACGTACGTTTGTAACGATATTGTGCGTCTAAAATGAGGCACAAAACAGAGTATCTGGGAGTTGCACAAGGTTCAAAAAAATAGACTAGCATGGCTATGAGAGGTATGTGAACTTTGTTCGAGGATAACAGTCAAGGTAAAGCTCCAAATAATTCGGTGATGGACAGGTGCACAAATCAATAGGATATGTAAGCAAAATAAATTAAAATATTAAAATAAATCCTAAATTTCTAAAAATAATCCTAAATTAATATTAAATGCTGAAATCTGGTTGAAGGAGTTTACAATCTACCCTCCTTAGAGTATTTCGTCCTCGAAATTAAAACAGACATACAATGAGAACTAAAGATTGATTTAAAATATTAGGACATACCCTGGCTTTGGAATAGATGGGGAAAACGCTGTCGAATATCCTCTTCTCGTTCCCAGGTTGACTCGTCTGGTGCATGATGTCTTCATGCAATACGAACTAGAGGAATAGTCTGGCCTCGCAACAGATTTTCGCTTAGGTCTAGGATCTCTACGGGCTCCTCCGGGTATGATAAACTTGGGCTGACAGTGATCTCTGAGTGGTCCATCACATGACTTGGATCTGGAATGTACCTCCGTAATTGGGATACGTGGCAAACGTCATGTACTCCTTCCAATGTCTGAGGTAGGGCTAGCTTGTAAGCAACTTCTCTGATGCGTTCCAACACATCGAAGGGTCCGATGTACCTTGGGCTCAGTTTTCCTCTTCCTCCGAATCTGATAGTTCCTCGGGTAGGTGAGATCTTCAAAAACACATGTTCTCCAACTTGGAACTCTAGAGGTCATCGTTGTACGTTTGCCCAGTGCTTTTGTCTGTCCTGCGATGCTTGCAGGTGTCCTTGTATCTTCTTAACTGCCTCTACGGTGTTGACCACCAATTCTGGTCACGCGAATCCCTGTCTGGCACAATGCTAACTGGTATGCTGTACAATGTCTTATATATAAGTTAGCTAAAGCTTCTGTAGACTGGCCATCTCTAAAGGTAAGAAATATGCTGACTTGGTGAGTCGGTCCACTATTATCCGTACTGTCTAGATGCATATGCAATTATCTTGCCATGCTGCATCAATACGCATTCCAAGCTTTTCCTTGATGCGTCTGTAGATCACATAACTTCCTGATCCTAATGGAAGTCAATACGGGTGCTGTGGTCAGTCGCTTCTTCAACTCCTCGAAAGCGACTTGACACTTGTCGGTCCATATGAATTCTTGATCCTTACAAGTCAACCGAGTCATAGGTGCTGCTATCCATTCAGGAGTCAGTCAAGTGTCCATCCAGGTAAAATCTATTTAGACCCCCGACAGCAAAAGGATACATTCTTCATTGTAACACTTTGACCAAAGTTACGAGGCAAAAAATTTATGCTGCCATAGTGATGCATGTATCAAGAACGCAATAAAACGTAGGTAGGTAGCGAAGGTCATTCTAAAGATAGCACAGTTTATATACTGAAATCAATCTAATAATAGAGTTTGGTAATTTCCAAGAAACAAGCCGAAATGGCTACAGAAATAATACACTTTTTCGTGCTTATACTAAGAACAAAGTTTCGTCTTTTCGAAATAAGGGAAGACGGAATACGATAATCAAGAGTTCAAGGGGGAGGTAATAGATTAGAAGTGTGGGGATCAAGACGTTTAAAGAATTCAAATGGGAATTGTCAAGGCAGTTGTGGATTGAAATCATATTCTGGTAATCCCTATTCACATATTCGTATCAGCACAGTTAGGTAGCTGATACGATATGCTCAGACATATCTAGAGGGCAAGTACATCCGTCTACTAATCACTATATATCTCAATCCACTTAAGGTAGTTATGCGAAGGACGAACCAAGTGCACTATGGTTGATCAGACCGTAATACACTGATTCTGAAATATATTAGTGTAGTACTCCAATAATACAT
Organism: Iris macrosiphon; assembly: GCA_036927795.1. Taxonomy (NCBI): domain Eukaryota; kingdom Viridiplantae; phylum Streptophyta; class Magnoliopsida; order Asparagales; family Iridaceae; genus Iris; species Iris macrosiphon. Next base: position 108,315,034 of record JAYESA010000003.1, read on the forward strand.
ATATCATGAACAAGCTTGATAAATAATAAGCTTGCAAAACTAGGCTATAATAGCAGTATAAGTCAAAGTAGTACAGTAAATATAAGTACGCTAGATTATGATATGAGAAATTACAAAACAATTTAAATTCACAAAAAGACAAGACTCTACAATCTCTACAATTATTATTCTAACTCCTTCTCTAAGATGCCAGTTTGACCAAAAAGAGGTATAGCCTTCTAAGTTCTACAATCCTAGTAAACACTATAGGCTGTCCGCATAAAACAGAGATTCAAGAAAGATTGGCGTAAAGTAGAGCTTTTAGAACTGTTCGCGTAAGGTAGTCCGCGTAAAGTAGGGATTCGAGATTGTCTGCATAAAGCAGAGATAAAATAATTTGGCGTAAAGCATGGCTTCAGAGCTATCCGCGTAAAAGTCTGATATACTTCCTGCGAAAAGTCTGTGTAAAAAGTTTCCACGCGTAAAATGTGCCCGCGTAAAGTCTGCGCATAAAAGTTCTGCGCGTAAAATTTGCGTAAAAGATTTCTGCATAAAGTCTGAAATATGTTGCCGCGTAAAGTTGTACGAGGAACTCATGAGTTTGTCAGTCAAGTTAGTGAATCCTGACACCTGACAAAAAGTATTCCATGATGATCGAGAGGACGGCTGCGATGATGAATAAGCACGGAGACCCAGGTTGTCGTTTAGTGACTTTATTATATACAAGTCATTTTTACGCTCGAGGTGAGACAAAATCAGATGTCCCGTCAAAAAGCTGTTTCTTTTTGCACAGGGCTCGAGGTGTATCTCTGTATTTAATGCACGAGATTGGGTCATGGCTGGGGAAAGTTAAGGCTGTAACAAATACGCTCATATCCTATCATTATATTTTATGCCTAATCAGGTTACTCTACGTTGGTTATCTATTATTCAAGAATCATCAAGTTTACGCAGGACAGTTACCTACATTATTTGCATGACGCAGGATAAGGAAGATTGAGGGATCGTGGGTAGCAGTTGTCATAACTGTAGCGTAAAGGAGACAATCTTCTGCATAGTTTGGCTTTTTACGCTAACAAGAGTCATTTGGCTATTTACGCCAACAAGGATAAAGGGTCTTTGGCGTAAAACATGGTTTATCCAAACATTGGATGAGGTTTAGTCCTAGTATTCAACCTTGGATTTCTATTGGTTCCTCAAGACTAGGGTCAACACTATGGTCATTTCTCTAACTAATCCTAGTAGTGTTTATACTACTCTCAAGTCATACATAAATACGTCAAGGGACAATGGTAAGTTAATCTATAGGTAGGGATGTTAGGGTTCATTAGGTAATATGGAAGACTAGGGTTCATTTAGTATCCTAACTTAGTGATGTGTCAAAGCCCTAGTTGTATTCTAAGTCAGAATATTACCCTAAGTATCATTCTATCAACAGGAATTTCTTTATTCTAGCATGGGCTATACTCAAAGAATATTAGGGAAGGACAGGATTCAAGCAAGATGCGTTTATTCAAATGGAATGGATTGGAAGGAAGATGAGTCATAGTCAATAATGGATGAGATCCTATACTCTATCCTAGGTGCAGGCTTGCTCGGTACAGTAACGTAACCGAGATAATATGCTCTGACCTGCATGGGCCACCACTAAAAATATGTCACGCCCCAGTCCCAAAATATGTAGGACTAGGACACGTAAGAATGCCAGCCGCCTATATATATGATAACTCCAATATATGGAAACCATAATACATGCGTACGCTGTACAATGAACAATAATTCACAAGTGGTAAAACTATCACAAGTCACAGGGTATAATCTAAATCTCATCCACAGAAATCAAATATACATGAATAACCAATAACCAGGTAACTAGATCTTAATATAGAGTACCTAAAGAATGACAGTCGGATGGAAACAAATCCACTGCCGAAATAGAATATAAAAATGAACAAGATAAATCCCATAAAAATACAACATCTAACCATCACGAGGCTCGATGAGAAGACCTTCTCAGAATATAAGTAGCATGTCCGGATCTGCGCTCCCGCGAGTACTCATAAACATCAACACCTGGAAAGGGACCAGGTCCTCAGAGGGACATAACAAGATACATAGAAGCATGTCATAATGTAAATACTGAATAGATAAAGGGGGTGACCTAACCATCTAAGTGAATATAATTTAAAGACCTTATAGTACGTATGGGAAAGTGTAGGCTAGACATATGCTGACATAATTCACCAATCGTCGTGACTGGCTAGTATATGTGTCATATGCCCCCAGACACATGGGTAGCTCTGCAATCGTCCATCTCCGAGGAGCATGGTACGAACGTATAACATCAAGGAGGGGGGTGTCCCATACGCCTACTAGTTGTCTTCCCCGCCCAATGTAGATATACAAGTCGTGAACACGACGTGGACATCTCATACTATGATGCAAGTCTCAATAAAATAAATAACTAAACTACATACCGTTACACGTGTTGCTCACACGGATGGCCAGTCGCACATGAGACATGCGTCCCTACATGAACTCACTCTGTGACATATAATGATACGTGTCAAGGCCTGGGGAGTCATACCAATAACTCCACAACTTTAGGTGGGTCTACTAGACACTAGGTCAGACACAAGTCCTAACGTCAACGTCTTCGTTGACTGCACTCAAGTCTGCTCGGACGCGCATATTTATATAATATTAAAATAAATAAACATTTAACTAAAATAACTGGATTTAAACAGTACAACAAGGCAAGGTATACTTGCCTGGGGTTTGAATACCAACAGCTGTCCTTGTATTAGTGGATCCTGTAGGTACTCCTCTAAAAGCTGAAATACACATCACCAACAGTCTCAGAAGATATCTAATAGCTAGAAACGCCTGTTCTTAAGTCCAATTTGAAAACAAGGGCAAAAATCATATTTTCTGGTCAAAGCGGGGTCCACATGTGGGCCGCTTTGCACCGAAAAATGTGTCAAAACCAATGGTCTCCAAATTCGTCAAACTTAGTCTCAACAAGTCCAGAATGTCGATATGATCCCAATGGAATGTCCAGAACTGGATTCCGATGAGTCGATCACAAAATCGCCCGTCAAGTGGAGCCGTGGGGCCCATGATACGAAATTTTGTCAACGTTCTCAGAATCGAACCATACTTGGGTCACAAGACCAGCGTATTGCTACGAGTCTGATAGCACAAGTTTTGTTTCAATCCGACATGTGTGCACAAAGTTATAGCGTGTTCCAGAACAGGCAGATACGGGGCGTTGTCGGCGGATACGCGTTGATTCCGGTGTGCACGCACATCCAAATCAACTTCTGCGAAATCTCGCATGTCCGTATCAACGGCGCGCATATTTTGGTGAAGACCGTACGTGACCAAGTCGTCCCATTTGACGGGGCGCACTCAGTTCCGGGGTAAAATAGGGCATGGTTTTTCCTGTTTTTGGATCGCGGTTTGCGATCGCCACAGGACACGACGCACCGAGCTGGTTGCACGGGCATCGAGAGGGTTACACAGCCTACGCGTCATAACTGACGGAACAGAAAATGGATTAACGAGGAGAGAAAACGGGTTACCTGAACAGGGCTCCGTAGAACGAGGATTTCTCATGTCCGGGTCACTATGTTGTGTCCTGGTTCGAGTCTGCCGTGTCCGGGTTCTGAAATGCTACTGTGTCCGGGTCAGCCGTGTCCGGGGCTAGGGCAGCGGGTCATCGATGATGGGGTGGTCGACTGCTAGTTCGGCGGAGTCAGGATGTGCAGCGGGGATCGTTGGAGAACTTCGACGGTGGTGGTGGTGATCGAGTCGAGGCGTCGTTGCTCAGGTGGAGGGAAGAAAGGAGGACAGGGCGGAGGAGCTCTGGGCTGATGTTAGGAGATGGCCGGAGTGGCGTTGCCGTATGAGGGTGGCTGAACCGTGGGTCGGGACCGGAGCTGCACAGGGGGTCGGGGTGGGCAATTACGCAATTGTCAGGAGATGGCCGGAGTGGGCAATTACGCAATTGTCAGGAGATGGCCGGAGTGGGCAATTACGCAATTGTTTGGGAAAAACACCTTATTCCTAAACATACTGAAATATACAGAACTGAGGGAGAAAGCTGTGGGAGGGCCTTGAGGGGGTGGGGGTGAGCATGGGCAGGGGCTGGGTCTGGTTTTGGGTGATGCGGGTCACCGTATTAATTAATTAATAAATAAAAAATACGCACGGTGTTTACTAATTATTTAAAAATAGGTAGGGCCATAATTTCAGCACGGTGTAAATATACTAATTGTAGTATACTCAAAGTAGGGTAATAACGTACTTTTGTTTGGGCAAAACAGGTGCATGTTGGGCTTCAAATCTCTATTGGTACAGAGGTGGGTACAGATCTGGGAATTTAAATACGTACGTTTATAACGATATTTGTGCGTCTAAAATGAGGCGCAAAACAGAGTATCTGGGAGTTGCACAAGGTTCAAAAAAATAGACTAGCATGTCTATGAGAGGTATGTGAACTTTGTTCAGGGGATAACAGTCAAGGTAAAGCTCCAAATAATTCGGTGATGGACAGGTGCACAAACTAATAGGATATGTAAGCAAAATAAATTAAAATATTAAAATAAATCCTAAATTTCTAAAAATAATCTTAAATTAATATTAAATACAGAAATCTGGTCGAGGGAGTTTACACATAGCCTTCCCTTCACTCACAATACTCCATTTTCATCTATTGCAAAGTCCTTTGCCTTCCCCGCTAGAACCTGCTCGCGCATTTTCCTTAGGAAAGGATCGTCCCTCTGAGTTATAACGCCCGCAACCGCACGGTACGTTACGCTGAGTCGGATTGAATGAAACAAATACTGGTTACATTTGATTTGTTGGATTTTGGGAAGAAGTATTGATTGAGTTGGCTTCATGTGCAGATGGCTAACGGAGTTCGATGGGATTCAGGTATTCGTTCAGAGCAGTACTAAGATAGCTGGATTGGAGCGATAATATCGTCTTCTTTAGTCCGATCGGTCGGATGATATGTAGAGCACGGTCTGCTCGCACGGTCATACCAGTTGAGTAGATCGCGCTTTGCATCGGACCACGGGTTCAAGGAATCGACCGTATCGGCAGGACAAGATGCTTAACGGAATTAAACATTGTGGGTAGGCTCTTTCCCTTCTCCTCTACTCCTTTATACCTAATAATATGGAAAACACGTAAAGTATTAAACACTCAGACTGGAACATTGGGAATCACTACACTGAGGCGTGCATAGAGTGTACGTCGTTTACTTGGATAGGATTTTGGCTTGAATTGATTTGTGTGTTGGATAGTTGGAGCTAGAGTTGGAATAGTACATTTGAGGCAGTTGGTTGAATGATTGGTATTACGCTTGGATAGTTGGAATAATACATTGAGGCATTGGAAACATCGAGAATGCGAGCGAGCATGCATCTGTGCATGAGTATCACTTGGACGATTTATCTTGCAAAGCGAGCGGTTGTGGTTCGAAACTGAACAACTGCATCGACGAGGGCATCGTAATACTGTTGGGGTATTGTGCCACTGGATTGTTCTGAGCGTGGGCTGTTGCACCTAATTTGAAACACTGTGTTGAGAAGCGGCATTGTGCCTTGAGATAACTTGATTTGTGCCTTAGGCAATATGTTGGATCTTTGGTTATGGATGTTTTAGTGTTTTGGTTATGCATCCTTGCATTGGATATTTTGGTTGAATGAGTCTAGGATCGCTTGGTGGGACGAGAATGTTTGATCCTCTCGTCATACCTACTTGGTGTTTGTATATCACGGACAACTTGTGCACAAGTTTAGGCATTTCCTCGAAACGGCTTTCCGGGGCACTGGAACCGTATCGATCCGGAGGGAAATATTTGATTCGTGCTAGTCACAATGCATTGTGGGACCTCCAGCGGGGCTTGCTACCCGGGCTGATAGGGCGCACCATAAATGCTTAGAATATTTCCTTTATGACTTGGCCAGTGATTTTATATAGATAAGAGTTGGTTTGCTTTACTTTGGTTGGTTTATGATTCGTGTAGGCGCCACCTTGCCTTGGCAAGAGTGTGCACTTTGAGATTTGGATTGTAAGTTTTGGTTGAGGATGGATATTGAGGCTTGGATGATGGTTCGATATGTTATCGTGTTGCTTGGGTTTGAGTAGGACGGTTTGCATGCTAGTTTTCTTCGAGTTGATTATATATTGCTTGTCGATTGGATTGAGTTGAATGCTTGCATACTTAAACTGCTTTACAGCTTTCCTTAACATGTCATCCCTATGCCATGAAATAAATCTAGGATTCAACTAGAAAGATCACCATATAACTGTTTGCATTCACTATTTTTACTTAGTGTCGGCTTAGACGAGTGGGTTACCCCGCTCACCAGTATGGCTGTGTACTGACCCACGTTTGTAGGCATTATTTTAGGTACGCAGGTGTAGTGGCACTGCTTGGATATACGAGGCATAATGTATGAACTGTAAGTACCTTTATGGGCTAGAGAAAAGGGCAAGAGTATTTTATCGCCTTTGAGGTAATCGCCTTTGTGGCATTTTATTTGGACCCTATCGAGAGCTTCGCTGCGTATACTCTGATGTATGCTTGGTACACAATACTTGACTATTGTTGCAACTTGGTCGTTTCGATGATAACTTTGGTATTTGATAACATTGTCTTGTACGAGCGTAACTCCAGGCTCGTACGGCATCACGTCCCAATGAGAACGATTGTCCTGCGGGAGAGCTGCAATGTGGTGATTCACGTTCAGCAGAGACTATTGAGCTTACGGGAAATTGGGGCATGACAAATTGGTATCAGAGCGCCTGGTTCATTTTCTTGGACTTGGTCCTTCATTTCATTACAAACTCTAAATAGCTTCAGCGTGTCGTTTAGCTCTTGGCTCTACTCGGTGCCGTATTAGATGTTTTATGCAATAAGTCTATATATTGCTAGTTGTGGCTGCATGTTGTGCTTCGTTGCTTTTCTTTTGTTGGTTTTTGTTAGATCGCTTAGCATCGTTAGGCGTTGTTGCATTCGTGCAGCAAGTTGGGTGGCATTGTTGCTTTGTGCAACAAGTTAAGAGGTGTTATATTGGCTTGGCTTGGCTTGTCATTCAGGGAGTTTTTGATTGCATTAGTGATTCATTTGGTTGGCATAGCAAGATTTGGTTATGTAGCATGTTGTGAGTAGAAGCATTGGATTTGAGGATGGATCGTTGCATGAGTTGCTCGTGTAGCAAAATTTTTGGACGAAGTTTGAATTTTGGTTGGATATATTACATGACACATCAGTTGAGCATGTTTGAGTTTGGCTTAGGAATATCAGGATAGTGTTGCACGAGTTGCTTGTACAACAAATGTGTGAAACCGTTGGGTATTGGGTTGGATTACGTGGAAGAGAACTCGATGTACGGGATTGCTCGTGATGCAAAAGTATCAGACAATTTGAGAATAGTTGGAAGTATCGAGAATGGAACATAGCACAAGTTGCCTAGCGAGATTGATGGAAATAGTTGGATAATTCAGGCATTGGCTGAGTTTTGTATCAGACTTGAGTTGGGCAAGGCAGGATCACGCATAAGGGATGGTTCGGACGGATCTTGGATCAGTGTAAAGGAATCGTAATGTGAGTAGCGACTAGATTTGGAGTGGTATATGGGACACCACATAGTGAGCAAGGCATTAAAAGTATTTTGGCTAGACATCGATGGAAATTGCCTCAACGGACTCGGGTAACAGAAATATAAGTTGGTTGGTGCACATCGGCTGAGTTAAAAAGAATGAAAAATGGAACAAGCGAATATTGAGTTGAGCAATCAAGAATGGACTTGTGCAAATGGAAGTATCATTGGACTCGAGAGCATGGACGAGATCGGAACAAGCTATAAAAAGTGTGTTTGGGAATTTGAAGGATTCAAGCAGACCAAGTAGTAGAAACAAGTTGAGATAATCAGATGGAAAGTTGAATATCGGATTTCGCTTGCATAATTTGGAAGTTCGGTAGAACATTCATTGATGCAAAGAAAGAGTTGAGCATGTGAAACGAACAGGTGGGATACGCTTGAGCGAAGCGATTGGTGAATCAAATAATAGCGAGCACGGATTACGATTTTCGGCAACACATTTGAGCCGTTGGTTGAGTAATGAAACAAGACTTGGTTTAGAGGAAAAATGCGATGGATTTGAACGAGCATGAAGGATTTTGGATATTGCTGCTCGAGAAGTCGATTCAGGTTTAGTGGAAGTGGAATTTTAAGAAAAATAGTGCAACGATGGTAGGGTTCTCCGGAAGACGTGAACGGATTATGGCAACAACTGTAGGCAAAGAATTATGGTGGACACACTTTTAAAGATGGCTAAATATAGGAGCAAAAATTTAGCAAATCATTGTGTTGCTCGAGCAAGTTGGACGTGCATTGTAGAACACTGCAAACAGATAAGAATTAGAGCAAGTCTTTGGTTTCGAAAATAATTGCAAGTGGTAGTACGAGAAGTTGAACATGGCAATTCAAAAATTTGATGGATTCAGGGCAGAACGATAAATTGATGAAAGACGGTTTCAACGAGCGCAGTTCTCGAACTGTGGCTTGGATAGATAGCAAGACTCTAAGTGGTTAAGCGGCCTTTGGTTGACAGATCTACAGAGGTAGTGTATGAAGTTCTCGGATTCAAAAGTTTGTTCAGATGGAATGGTTGGAATTATGGTTCAGATTTTCAGATGAGATATAGCATGGTTCATAGTAACTGTCCATCGTGATGACTTACAATTATCGAGCGTAGCTTTGGGACAGCTGACCCTAGCGACTTGACCGACAGATCAGAGATGAATATTGTAGACCCATAGAACGATCCTTGTGGTAGCGCATTTGGGAATGCGACAAGGGTGGATGTGAGCGATAATATTTGGAGATATGTCTGAGTGTTGGATTTGAGAGATCCTTGGGATAGCCTTCAGCTGAAGAAGCAGCCGGAAGATTGGAGCGATGGTGGGATTGGCCTAAGTCAACTGATGAGATTTAGAGTCACAGATTTTTATAGATGGCATCGCCTCTGACTCATCGTGTCCTGGAAGGGAATAGCATTTATATGAATTGACGAGTGTGAAACTAGCTCGTAAAGTTAAAGCAGCGGCTCGTTCAGATCAGATTATTGTAATACTGTAATGGACATATGTGTCTCAGATTTACAAAATGCATCGGAACTTAGTCTGGAAAGCATGCTCGTTCGGAAGGCAAAGGTGATATCTTGTGCTTCGAGGCAGTGGAAGCAGCGCGAAGAAACTATTCCATGCGCAACCTAGGAATTCGGGCGAGTATGTCCATATTAAAATTGTGGTGACACTATCCCTTTGGCGTGGTGGCGAGATCTTCGTGGATCACATGAACCTCAATATAGATGTTCACCCAGTGAGATATTGGGATTGAGGAAGAGGTGTTGGTTGAGTTGATCAAAAAAGCAAAATTTAATATTTGGGTAAGTCACATAGCTGGGGTAGTATCAGTTGAGATGATCGTTCGGTGCATGAGACATATTTGAAGATGTTGCTAGTACGGATTCAAAGATAGTTGGATGGATTGAGTTGGAACACGAACTGATTGAGTCGGTAGAAATCATCATATTTGAGAATAGTGCTCAAGCGAATATGTTGGAATGAAAATCAGGATTGGTTCAATTAGGAGTAAAGCAAATGGATGCCTCGGACATCAAGATATACCCTTATAACTTGTTCAAATTTACTATCGCAAAGCTCGGCTGAAATGCATGTATTTTAGGGACTCCTTAAATATATGTACTATCCAAAACTAAGCGATATAAGGAATTCGTATTGAGCTGTAAGGAGGATGTGGGAATATGAAATTTGTACGAGCGTTCAGCAGAGCGAGATGCTGAGTCAGGATCGTGAGTAGGAGATTTGCATAGAGCAGAGTTATGAATTGGACAAACAGCATGTGATAGGAATGAGTACTATCACGGTTCATGGATGAACCTTATTCTAAGTGGTATATTATGTAACGCCCGCAACCGCATGGTGTGTTACGCTGAGTCGGATTGAATAAAATAAATGCTGGTTACATTTGATTTGTTGGATTTTGGGAAGAAGTATTGATTGAGTTAGTTTCATGTACAGATGGCTAACAGAGTTTGATGGAATTCAGGTGTTCGTTCAGAGCAGTACTGAGATAGCTAGATTGGAGCGATAATATCGTCTTCCTTAGTCCGATCGGTCGAATGATTTATAGAGGACGGCATGCTCACACGGTCATACCAGTTGAGTAGATCGCGCTTTGCATCGGACCACGGATTCAAGGAATCGGCCGTATCGGCAGGACATGATGCTTAACAGAATAAAATATTGTGAGTGGGCTCTTTCCCTTCTCCTCTACTCCTTTATGCCTAATAATATGGAAAACACGTAAAGGCTTGAACACTCGGACTGGAATATTGGAAATCACTACACTGAGGCATGCATAGAGTGTACGTCATTTGCTTGGATAGGATTTTAGCTTGATTTGATTTGCAATATTATATTTGAGGCAGTTGGTTGAATGATTGGGATTACGCTTGGACAGTTAGAATAATACATTGAGGCATTGGGAACATCGGGAATACGAGCGAGCGTGCATCCGTGCACGAGTATCACTTGGACATTTTGTCTTGCAAAGCGAGCGGTTGTGGTTCGAAACCGAATAACTGCATCGGCGAGGGCATTGTGCCACTATTGGGGCATTGTGCCACTAGATTGTTCTGAGCGTGGGGTGTTTCACCCAATTTGAAATACTGTATTGAGAAGCGGCATTGTGCCTTGAGATAACTTGATTTGTGCCTTGGGCAATATGTTGGATCTTTGGTTATGGATGTTTTGATGTTTTGGTTATGGATCCTTGTATTGGATATTTTGGTTGAATGAGTCTAGGATCGCTTGGTGGGGCGAGAATGTTCGATCCTCTCGTCATACCTACTTGGTGTTTGCATGTCACGGACAACTTGTGCACAAGTTTTGGCATTTTCTCGAAACGACTTTCCGGGGCACTGGAACCGTATCGATTCGGAGGGAAATATTTGATTCGTGCTAGTCACGATGCATTACGGGACATCCAGCGGGGCTTGCTACCCGGGCTGATAGGGCGCACCGTAAATGCTTGGAATATGTCCTTTATGGCTTGGCCAGTGACTTCATATAGATAAGAGTTGGTTTGCTTTACTTTGGTTGGTTTGTGATTCGTGTAGGCGCGGCCACCTTGCCTCGGCAAGAGTGTGCACTTTGTGATTTGGATTGTAAGTTTTGGTTGAGGATGGATATTGAGGCTTGGATGATGGTTCGATATGTTATCGTGTTGCTTGGGTTTGAGTAGGACAGTTTGTATGCTAGTTTCCTTCGAGTTGGTTATATATTGCTTGTCGATTGGATTAAGTTGAATGCTTGCATGCTTAAACTGCTTTACAGCTTTCCTTAACATGTCATCCCTATGCCATGAAATGAATCTAGGATTCAACTAGAAAGATCACCATATAACTGTTTGCATTCACTATTTTTACTTAGTGTCGGCTTAGACGAGTGGGTTACCCCGCTCACTAGTACGGCTGTGTACTGACCCATATTTGTGGACATTATTTCAGGTACGCAGGTGTCATGCCCCGGACCTGCCCGGGCCGCCGCTCTGCCTTGCCCTGCCCCTTACGGCCGGGATTATCGAACTGGGCACGAATCACCGTGCCTCGGCGTGCCAGACGCGAATCACCGCGCCCGTCCCACGGGTGCGAGGAAGGAAGGGAGTCAATGGAATGGCCCGTTCGAGCTTTCAGGGATGTAATGTTGTGCGGTCCTGGGGTTGCGCCCGCACAAGGCTAATTATTTAAGTTGATAGTTGGCTATCATCGCATCAATCGAGTAAGCAGCAAAAAGGGACTTGTTACAATGCAATGCATTTAGCCAACTGAGTATTCAGGATAATCGAGGCAACTTGGGGGCATTCGTTCGTTCCATACATTATGCCCCCTTATACGATAGCATTCTCGGGGCAACAATCGAAACCAGGATTCTGGGTCTTAGGGACTGTGGCACACCTATCGCTCCCTCGGATGATCCAGTACCTACAAGCAAGTAAACTGTTGGTGGGTCAGCACTTTATACAAGTACTGGTGAGATAAAACAACTGAACAGAAACAAGCATTCACTCAAACCAACACTAAGTAATCATGTTATAAAATATTACATTACTAGTGATCTTTCTAGTTTTACCTAGGTTCGTTTCATGCAGTTCGCTAGCAGAGCCAATTTATATTGTTTGGAAACATGTTTGGAAACCGAGTTTTATATGCAATAAGCAAGACAAGCAATCGTTCATGTTTTAGGGTGTGCGCATCATGTCTCGTGCGAATCCAGGGTCAGATGCAAAGCTAGACACACAATGCACAATCTTAGGGGCAGTCATCTATCCAAGCCAACACAATGACTTAGCTATATGCAGGGCAGTCCCAGAGTATCCCAGGATCGGCAGCTGGTTGTACAGCATACCAATGACTCTTTATCTGATGCTAGAGGCAGCTGTGACTCATGGTTGCTTTCTACTATCTCTGTAGCAGCCATGACATATGCAGTTCATCTTTCCACTAATAGCCATTATCCGACCGTATGCGAATGCATGGAACACTATCAAATAAACTCTAGTATGCAGACGAGATGAACCATCAGTAAACAATCTTTGTTGCGGGGCAATCTGACTTATCACTTGAACACGTTTAGGCACAATATAGTTCTCTCGAAGCATAGACGATAGTGAACATGTTCATGCACTCAAACAAGTGATTCAGGATTCACGTTTAGCAGACTTATCATTTTAAGGACAAGCTAGGTGAGTTCGTTCATTAACATACAAGGCAGGTTCTATCATTCTCTTATAAAAATATTGTAAGCAAAAACTCAGGTTATTATTAAGGCGTGCAAGAATCAGAGAACGAAGTTCTGCCCACTCACCTTGATATATAATGTCGATGCAGAGCGGGGCGTTACACACTTACCAACCAACAAAAAGTTTTGTCCTCAAAACTTCAAGGATAAACTTCTCGATATTCCGAGTAGCGATAGTGCCATCCCTCGCCGTACTCAATCGAAACAATCAAGCAATTCAAGTTCAAAAAACATTTGCACTTTGAGAATATCTATGGACTTATTGTATGGAACACTCTATTGCAATACCATATCGATAATATCTCAGAGTCATAGCAACAGTTTTGGGCCAGAAGATCGATTTTGCTTTGATACCATTATGTCATACCCTGGACCCGCCCGGGTTGCCGCTCCGTCTTGCCCCGCCCCGTACGGCCAGGATTATCGAACCGGGCACGAATCACCGTGCCTCGGTGCGCCGGACGCGAATTACCGCGCCCGTCCCGCAGGTGCGAGGAAGGAAGGGAGTTAATGGAATGGCCCGTTCGAGCTTTCGGGGACGTGATGCCGTGCGGGCCTGGGGTTGCGCCCGCACAAGGCCAATCGTTTAAGTTGATAGTTGGCTATCATCGCATCAATCAAATAAGCAGCGGAAAGGGACTTATTGCAATGCAATGCATTTAGCCAACTGAGTATTCGGGACAATCGAGGCAACTTGGAGGCATTCGTTCGTTCCATACATTATGCCTCCTTATACGATAGCATTCTCGGGAAAATAATCAAAACCAGGATTCTGGGTCTTAGGGACTGTGGCACGCCTATCGCTCCCTCGGACGATCCAGTACCTGCAAGCAAGTAAACTGTTGGTGGGTCAGCACTTTATACAAGTACTGGTGAGATAAAACAATTGAACAAAAATAAGCATTCACTCAAACCAACACTAAGTAATCATGTTATAAAACATTACATTACTAGTGATCTTTCTAGTTTTACCTAGGTTCGTTTCATGCAATTCGCTAGCAGAGTCAATTTACATTGTTTGGAAACATGTTTGGAAATCGAGTTTCATATGCAATAAGCAAGACAAGCAATCGTTCATGTTTCAGGGTGTGCGCATCATGTCTCGTGCGACTCCAGGGTCAGATGCAAAGCTAGACACACAATGCACAATCTTAGGGGCAGTCATCTATCCAAGCCAATACAATGACTTAGCTATATGCAGGGCGATCCCCGAGTATCTCAGGATCGGCAGCTGGTTGTACAGTATACCAATGACTCTTTATCTGATGCTAGAGGCAACTGTGACTCATAGTTTCTTTCCACTATCTCTGTAGCAGCCATGACACATGCAGTTCAGCTTTCCACCAATAGCCATTGTCCGATCGTATGCGAATTCATGGAACACTATCAAATAAACTCTAGTATGCAGACGAGACGAACCATCAGTAAACAATCTTTGTTGCGGGGCAATCCGACTTATCACTTGAACACGTTCAGGCACAATATGGTTCTCTCGAAGCATAGACGATAGTGAACATGTTCATGAACTCAAACAAGCGATTCAGGATTCACGTTTAGCAGACTTATCATTTCAAGGACAAGCTAGGTGAGTTCGTTCATTAACATACAAGGCAGGTTCTATCATTCTCTTATGAAAATATTGTAAGCAAAAACTCAGGTTATTATTAAGGCATGCAAGAATCAGAGAACGAAGTTCTGCCCACTCACCTTGATACATAACGCCGACGCAGAGCGGGGCATTACAGCAGGTGTAGTGGTGCTATTTGGATATACGAGGCATGATGTATGAACTGTAAGTACCTTTGTGGGCTAGAGAAAAGAGCAAGAGTATTTCATCGCCTTTGAGGCAATCGCCTTTGTGGCATTTTATTTGGACCCTATCGAGAGCTTCGATGCGTATACTCTTATGTATGCTTGGTACACAATACTTGACTATCATTACAACTTGGTCGCTTCGATGATATCTTTGGTGTTTGACAACATTGCCTTGTACGAGCGCAACTCCAGGCTCGTACGTCATCACGTTCTGATGAGAACGATTGTCCTGCGGGAGAGCTGCAACATGGTGATTCACGTTCAGCGGGGACTATTGAGCTTGTGGGAGATTGGGGCGTGACATGAGTAGATGTGACCCTCTCTATCAGGTTGGGTATGAATCACATATGAGCGACCCGCCGGCCACGATATCGAATTCGAAGTTCGATGCCCATCCTTTCTAAGTCCCTCTGTAACCTGCTATCAGCGGACAGAGATCCTGCAAAGACCCGACTCAACGCATCTTCTACAATATTTCCTTTACCAGGTGTGTAGTCTATCGTCAAGTCATAATCTTTTATCAATTCTAGCCAACGTCGCTGACGTAGTTGAAGTTCGTTTGGGTGAATAGGTACTTTAGACTCTTGTGATCAGTATAAATTTGGCAAGGCACTCCGTAAAGGTAGTGTCGCCACAATTTTAGGCCAAACACAATCGCCTCTAGCTCCAGGTCGTGAGTAGGATATATTTTTTTGTGCTTTTTCAGTTGCCTGGAGGCATAGGTTATCACTCGGTCTCGCTGCATAAGTACACACCCCAAGCCCTGCCCGGATACATCGCTGAATATTTGGAATCCCGAGATCTCGTCGGGTAGTGCAAGTAACGGGGCAGAGGTGAGGCGATGCTTTAACTCCTTAAACAAAATTTTGCAGTTAGCGGACCACTCAAATGCGACTCCCTTCTGTGTGAGGCGAGTCAGAGGTGATGCAAGTTTGAAAAAACCCTTTACGAACCGCCTATAGTAGCCCGCTAGCCCGAGGAAGCTACGAATCTTACTGATGGATGCAGGTTGATTCCACTCGACAATGGCCCCACCTTCTTTGGATCGACTGAAATGTCTCTCACAGAAACGATGTGATCGAGAAAAGATACACTACTCAGCCAGAATTCATACTTACTCAGTTTTGCATATAGCTGGTTGTCCCGAAGAGTCTGTAGCATGGTCCGTAAGTGCTCTGCATGTTCGTCCCTACTCTTCGAATACACCAATATATCATCGATGAATACTACCACAAACTTATCGAGATAAGGCCGGAACACACGGTTCATCAAACTCATGAAGGCGACAGGGGCATTGGTTAATCCGAATGGCATCACTAGGAACTCATAATGGCCATAACGAGTGCGAAAAGCTGACTTGGGCACATCGTCTGGCTTAATCTTAAGTTGGTGATAGCCTGAGTGGAGATCGATTTTAGAGAATACCGTGGCAGCTTGCAACTGATCAAAAAGATTACCTATTCTGGGAAAGGGGTACTGGTTACGAACTGTAGCTTTATTCAATTCGCGGTAATCGATGCAGAGCTGCAACGAGCCATCCTTTTTCTTTACAAATAGCACAGGCGCACCCACGGAGATACACTAGGCCGAATGTACCCACGATCTAGCAAATCTTGCAACTGAACTTTGAGCTCCTTTAGTTCTGTCGGGGCCATTCGATATGACGTCTTGGAAATTGGTCGAGTTTCTGGGAATGTATCTATAGTGAACTATATTTCTCGATCGGGCGGCATGCCGGGCAACTCATCGGAGAACACATCAGGAAAATCTGCCACAACGGGAATAGACTCAACGTTTGCACAATCTTGCTGAGTGTCTCGAACGGATGCCAAGTACCCTTCGCAGCCAGAGTGAATCATCCGTCGAGCAGATATTGCTGAGATCACCATGCAGGCATACGACGCTCTCGACTCAGGGCTACACGTGTAGCAAAATTTGATCTCGCCAGGCAGACAAAACACGACTTCCTTCTTGGCACAATCAATAGTAGCTGAGCAAGCGCCGAGCCAATCCATCCCCAGAATAAGATCGTAGTCCCTTATGTCTAGAACTATCGCATCTAATGACAATTCCCTTCCTCCGATGCAAATGTTACCTTCACGACAGACTAAGTGAGTCGGCAATTCCATGCCCGATGGAGTACTGACACTTAGATTAAGGCCTAGCGGTGTTATAGGGAATGTGTGTTCGACGATAAAATATGTCGTAATAAAACTATGTGTTGTACCAGAATCAAACAATACTCGAGCAAGTACATTATTAAAGAATAATATACCTGACACCGTCGTGTTTGATGCGAGTGCCTCATCCCGAGTCAAAGCATAGACTCGGCCCTGAACATTTTGCGGTGCCGTATGGTTCACGCGAGTCACTTGCCCCTGGTCCTGAGGTGCACGATTTTGTTGCTGCTGCTGGTTCTGTCCTCCAGCATGACAGTTTACTGCCATGTGTCCCTGACGACCGCACTTATAGCACGCTCCATTAAACACTCGATAGTTGTGAGAGATATGTCCGAAGCGATTGCATCGGTGACAAATGACTTCGTTACCCCTGCCTGGGTTTGCTCCCTGCTTATCGTCGTTGTTGGGGCGCTTTTGCACGTTGTTTCCACCTGTGTTGCTAGGGCGCTTATGATTGAAATTTTGTATAGCGCCGGTGCAAACTGGGGGTTACTACGGCTCCAGGGAAAGGGCATAATTTAGGGACTCTTGCATGGTGAGATACTGTGAAATGACGACGTGGACACGGATAGAAGGTCGTAGTATGATCTCAAACCTTCGTGCACGACTTTCAGCATCGCCTAAATGGGACTTAGCAAATTTTGTAAGTCGGTTGAACTCTGGGGCGTACTGGCGTACCGTCATATCTCCCTGCTGCAATTGCATAAACTCGTCTTCCTTCTCGCGGCGGACGGCTGGTGGAAGGTACTCCTCCTCAAAGGCCTTGCGGAACACGGGCCAAGAGATAGCCGTTGTGCCACCTTCACTCAATATAGCTTGTTTGTGCACATTCCACCAATTATGTGCATTTAAACGGAGCTGAAGCTGAGCGCAAGTGACTCTCTTGGTCTCGTCCAGGCGAAGCACTTCGAAGTGGTCTTCCAACTCAACCAACCAGTCCATTGCCACGGAAGGGTCTTCAGTGCCCTTAAAGGTGGCGTGGTAAATTTTCTTAAACTTCGATATCTGTAGGATAGAACTATTTTTGCCTGAGGGCAGGGTATCCTGTGAGCCTTGCAGTCCGGTGACTTTAGCTACTACTAGCACGGTTGCAGTGGCAGATGCAGAATAGTTGTTGGCGACCAACATTGTCACAATTGTTTACAGACTATCCATCTGCTTCTGTTGTGCCTCTGCTTTAGTTCGCTGTGCCAGGAATTGAGCCTCAATCTGTGACTCAAACTAATTTTGTCATAGTTCGGCTTGTCTCTACTGCGTCTCCATCAAACGGATCATTTCTTCAAACGGATCGGCAGAGGGTGCGGCAGTTGGACTCCCTGAACTGCCTGACGTGCCTGAACTGCTCGCTTGTACTTGCGCCACCATCTGCACTTGCGCACCCGGCTCGGAGGTCGTTCCTTCAAAGAAAAGTAACTTATATCAATTTTAAAGTATTTTATGGACTCACTGTATGGAACGCATCTCATTTTAGCCAAGCAAATTCAAAGGTTCGACTCGGAAGGGACAGGGTCCTTTTTAAGAGACTTTCTTGTGTGAGACCAAAGGATCTGAAGCTTTGCTCTGATACTAATATGTTATGCCCTAATTTTGCCTGTTTGATAATCGTCCCTCGGGCGTGATATCGTACACGCGTAGGGCGCGCGTGCACACGGCCTAGGCATAAGGATATCCTTTAGAACAATGCAACAGAGTACGCAAATAAGATAACACAGAGTTGAGGCACAGAAAAGTTTCTTTTTTATTCATAATGAACATATGTTTACAAACACCTGACCCAAAAGTATTAGATGCCTCACGGGCTTACAACTTGGACGTAAAATGAGATAGCCGATCCATACATTACATCCTTTTACTTATATTTTAGAAACACAAAAATACCTTGGGTGCGAGTCAGCACCATCCCCTTGGATATTCAGCAAAAAGGGAGAAAACGGGCTTCTATCTTGAGCCTCCAAAAGTCTTAACACGAACACGTCTTGATCACAGAAAGGTTGGAGAAAACTTCAGCTCCTCGTCGCATTACCCTGGCTCAGGGAACTTTCTACAACGAGGGTCAGTACTTCAAAACGTACCGGTGAGGGCTAGCTACCCAACTTTACCAAGATCTAAAACGAATTCATATGAGCATGCAATATTTTTTATTTATGTGATCTTTCTATTTTGCCTGGTCCAGATTTGATTTGATTTTCCAGATATGATAGAATAAAACAACATAACCAAATGTGCCACCGCTCGGTGACTTTACCTGTATCGTCTGAACCACCTGTACAACTTATCATGACCTTTCCTGCCACGAAGACATAGTTAGTCTGCACAGTTTAAATATACATAACAATCACTTGGTTGGATGAGGGATGGATCGGCTGACATTCCGCCTTAGGTAGCTAGCCCTTGTCGGACGCACGGACCCATCCAAGTGCTAGGACTACACTAGCAAATATTCTACCCGGGTCAAAGCGGTCCCGGTGCCCCGACGACCGTTCGTAGAACAATACCCCTTGTATACAAGTTTGTCCAATACCATGCCACCAAACTCAACCGATTTATCAACTGAAACACACATCCAACTGAAACACACATCCAAGCAATATATACAATGATTACATGCATTCCATGTATTCTAAATTTACTTGGCATATTGAAGGCATTTCTCTATCGCAACATGCATGAACAGTTTTAGGCACATTAATTTCTAACCATAGTCTACACGCGATGACTATATGATATAATGAATATTTTATGCATTAGTGCGATGATAGGGAATTTCGTGTATGTGACAAGCAATACAAGTGTTTTAAGCCTGACTTCTTTCTTTATTCTACTCAATTTTGTTAGCTTTGGTATCGTTTGATCGAGATGCACAATTGAGTCAATTTATCGAGAACGAAGTCTAGGAAGAAGGGTGCTAATCGAAATAGAGCCACTCACAAGTTGGTGAACGAGGAGAGAAAAAGAGAGATTCTTTAAGACTCCGCTTGTGTGTCGCCTATGCGATCACCTGCACGCACAAACAGTCGATCAATATCTCTTGTCTCAGTCTCCAAGGGTTCGATATAAAATTGCGAGATCCTAAGAATGAAAGCAATAAAATCTATCGAAACCGTTCAAGAAAATGCAATTCACAAAACCAACAAGAAAGCAACCAAGCGGCATCGAAAACGGGCAAGGAAAACCAGCGCAACGGAAAGGCCTCTCTCGACTCCGCCGTCGAGTCCTTCCTTGAGGCACGATCCGTTGAATATGGTACTTGATTCCGAAGAAACCAATCCATAACGAGGAAATAATCTTGATTCAATTTGTCCCGATCGAACGGTACCAAGTATTTCTTAGCCGCGCTCCCCAAATAGGGAGAACGGGGCGGACGGGGCGTTACATCATAACCATCTAATTGAGAGTTTCGTCATGAAACTTAGGAATAGAAACTACCACTAAGGAATAATGAGGGAAACCTTTCCCTCATTAATAGAGAGTTTTGTCAATTTTCTTTTTCCTAGCATGTGTGTAATATGTATTTGGTTTCAATGGGGCACAGCTCTTCCCCTTCGCCCGCATATGTTAGAAATATTGTCGTATTCTTATTAAAAAATTTATGAATACAAAAATAAAATGAGACTGATGTTACCGGCCTCTGGGGAAGTCGTGCACGAAGCACTGCCCTAAGAGTTAATTCGGGATCTGTGTGCAGACATTTCAGAAGCTCCTAGTGGTAAAAACCTCGCACTACCGGTATCTCATTGCCGCACACGACTTGGATAAAATGACCAGGACTTAGCTCTGCCCAGAGCTTGGAGATGAGCGAAACGACGACGAAGAATGGAGTAAAAATCTGTTGGCAGCAATTTTTCGAAGAGAAAGATTTCTTATGTTTTACAAAGAAAAACAGACAAATATATAATACTAATATGTAACAGTCTGAATTAATATTCCTATTAATTCAGCCGTTACACAGGAGAAATAAAGAATGAACCTGGACACAAAAATTATAACGGTTCAAAAACAATTTGTAACGGAAGAAATTAATTTTCCAACGTTCACAAAAATAAATGAAAAAGAAGAGGAGCAAAAAGAATTTTAGGGTCCCAGCCCGAACCCGAAGAGAAAATCGAATCGGCATTCGGCGCCCACAGATGTGGGCGCATACCCGCACCCGTTACGCGCGCCGAACCGAACCAAACCGAACCAAACCGAACCGAGCCGGGCCGGGCGACAGCAGCGGCGCGCGCATGTGGCCCAAGGGTTCCCCACATAACAACTTTAAGAGAGCAAAGAAGAGAAACTAATATATGTACACAAGAAGGGATTGGCCCATCCGATGTGGGAATAAAGAAAAAGAGAAGTTTGAGCTTTCGAAAGCAAAGCAAAACCAACAATCCCCCCCCAAAAGGTCAAGTTTCGAAACAGAGATAAGCGTGAAGTAAATAGAGAGAGAGAGAGAGCACATGGGCAGTAAAATACTATGCATAGATGAGATGGACTACAGCCTTGAATCTCACGTAGTGACTATTGCCTTAATCTGAAGAAGTGCTTGATGGACTATGTCTTGAATCAGACTTCTTGAACCAGATTTAGAAAAATAGCACACATAGTACGCTAGAGATCCTTGGTCTATCGGGTGGCGCTTTTAAATGGCCATGCGCACTTTTCACATTCATGAGAGTTGTCTGGGATCGTCCTGTCCCATACGTGGCCTTCACGACCTCTCATATAGGTAAGTCCTTAATGGTTGGTGATATGAATCAACCCAGCATTACAGCTTGGACCTATTAAGAGTTTAACCTCATCCTATCCATATCATACAGGAATACTGTCACCATAGGGATGGGGAGCCTTTGTACACATGTACAGCCGCTTGGGCTTTATTTTAATGAGACATTAATCTCGAGTCAGTGTTCCATAAAGTCACCTAAGTTCAGCTTGTTTCTACCCATTGAACCGACTTCTTAGGATCTCCAGTCAGACTCGGTTGGGTTGCCACTGCTGGTGACTAACTTATGGGCTTAACCCCATCCCCCTCGATGATTCTAGGATCAAAGTCCTAGACAGACCCTTCATCAAGTGATCTGCAAGGTTCTTTTCTGACTTTATATAGTCAAGAACCACATATTTGCCTAGTAGGCTTTTTATTGACTTGAAGCGCAGCTGCAGGTGCCTGTTCATCTTAGCATTCACAGAATCATGCTTTAGTAGTTCAATAACAGATTTATTATCACAGTTTATAGAAATTGCAGGAACAGGACTAAGAGAAACAGGTATATGCATAATAAAAATTTTAAGCCATTCAGCTTCTGTGCAAGTTGTATCTAAAGCTATCATTTCGGAGTCCATTGTACTCCTAGCTATGATAGTTTGCTTACAAGAGCCCCAGAAGATTGTAGCTCCTCCTAGAATAAATACATATCCAGTAGTAGATTTTATATCATGTGAGTCAATTATCCAGTTTACATCTGAATAACCTTCTATGATATCAGGGTGCCTAGTAAAATAAAGTTTGTAATCTATGGTGCCTTTGAGATATCTAAATACCCTATCCAAGGCAGTCCAATGTGACTGATTTGGGTTACTGGTATATCTACTTAGTCTTCCAATAGCAAATGCAATATCAGGCCTTGTCCTGTTTGTTATATACATAAGGGAGCCTATCATCTGTGAATATTTATGTTGTTCCAAAGGTGATCCTTCATTCTTTTTTAGTACAATACTGCTGTCATAAGGAGTAAGGACAGGTTTCTTATCAAATAACTCAAACCTTTTTAGCATTTTTTTAATTGAATGTGCTAAAGATAGAGTATAACCCTCTTTGCCTTTGATCACTTGCATTCCTAAAATTAAGTTGGCTTCTCCTAGGTCTTTCATATCAAACTGGCTAGATAAATAGTTTTTTGTAATATTTATCAATTCCAGTGATGAACCTAGGATAAGGATGTCATCTACATACAAGCATAAAATGACACAACATTTACAAGTACCTTTAGAGTATATACATTTATCATACTCATTTGACAAGAAACCATATTCACAAATTACTTTGTTAAATTTATTATGCCATTGTTTGGGAGCTTGTTTCAAGCCATAGAGGGATTTTACTAGTCTGCAGACTTTCTTTTCTTGACCTTTAGCAATGAAACCTTCAGGTTGGTCCATATAAAGTTCTTCCTCTAGATCTCCATTCAAAAATGCTGTCTTTACATCCATTTTGATGGATTAGCATATCATGAATGAATGCTAAGGCCAAGAGAGTTCTAATGGATGTGATCCTAGCTATAGGAGAGTAGGTATCAAAATAATCTAACCCTTTCTTCTGGGTAAAATCCTTAGCAACTAATCTAGCTTTGTATTTCTCTATAGTACCATCGGCTCTGAGTTTCTTCTTGAAAATCCACTTACAACCTATTGGTTTATTGCCTAAAGGTAGATCTATTAGAAACCAAGTGTTATTCTCCATGATGGAGTTGTATTCACTGTTAATGGCTTCTTTCCAGAAGGAAGCATCAGGAGACGACATTGCTTCTTCATAAGTTGAGGGATCACCCTCTATCAAAAAGGTGAAAAATCCTTCTCCTAAATTTTTTTTCAATCCTATTCCTTTTACTCCGTCTAGGTTCAAGTCTTGTTCAGATTGTGTGCTTGGTATTTGGACTTGAGAACTAGTAGAGGGTATGGAGGAAGAGATTGAACTTCTATCCTTAAAAAGAAATATGTTTTCAAAGTAAACTGCATCTCTTGCTTCTATAATGGTATTGTTAGAGATTTTATTTACTTCTGAGTGAGTCACTAGAAATCTATTGGCATAGCTGTCTAAGGAATATCCTATGAAAACAGCATCTACAGTCTTGGGACCAATCTTCCTCTTTTTAGGTTCGGGAATTCCGACTTTAGCAAGGCATCCCCAAACTCTAAGGTAATTAATCCTAGGCGCTCTACCTTTCCACAACTCATAGGGAGTCTTATCTTTTATCTTACTAGGAATACTATTAAGAATGTAACAGGCAGTTAAAAGGGCTTCTCCCCACAAGTTATCAGGAGCACCAGAGCTGAGAAGCATGGCATTCACCATATCTAACAGAGTGCGGTTCTTGCGTTCAGCAACTCCGTTAGACTGAGGTGAATATGGAGCAGTTACCTCATGAATTATTCCATGTTCTTCACAGAAGTTAATCATTTTGTTTGAGGTATATTCTCTACCACGATCAGATCTAAGGATCTTAATCTTCCTTTCTAATTGATTCTCAGCTTCAGATTTGTAGATCTTAAATTTATTTAGAACTTCATCTTTGGTTTTGAGAAGGTAGATATGACAATACTTTGAATAATCATCTATAAACGTAACAAAGTATTTTCTACCGCCTCTGGTCAAAATCCTATTTGAGTCACATACATCATTATGGATAAGTTCTAGAAGGTCAGAATTTCTTTCTACAGATTTGAATGGTAATCTAGTGTGTTTGGCTTGAACACAGATTTCACATTTATGTTTGTCATCTATTGGAGTCTTGGGAATAAGATCTAAAGTCATCATTCTTTTAATAGAACCTAGGTTCAGATGACCTAGTCTGCCATGCCAAACATTTGAAGATTCTATATTAGAGACAATGAGAGAACAATCAAAAAATTTATTTATTGTGCTTAAAATAAAAAGACCGTCTTTTACAAAGCCTTTTCCTATAAAGGAGTCATGCTTAGAAAATACTACTTTATTTGCCTCCATTAATATTTTGTATCCTGAGGCTACAAGTAGGGATCAACTAACTAGGTTTCTCCTGACATACGGCACATGAAGAACATCATGAAGAGTTAAGATTTTTCCTGATGTCATCTTCAGGTCAACTTTTTCTCTTCCAATAATTTGTGCCGTTGAGCCATCTCCTAGGGTCACACCTCCTCCACTTGATTCCTGATAGTTTGAAAAATAGGAGCGATCAAACGAAACATGAACATTAGCTCCAGAATCCAACCACCAATCATCAGAAAGGTTAATAAAGGGTTGAAGGCTTACAAACCTGAAGGAACTCGAAGAACCTTTGTGAAGCATGTTTGCTTCTGGTCTAACTGAGCCCTTTTCTTTGTAGGAGGTCTGGACAGCTTCCTTCTTCCTATGGTAGCAGTTGGTGGCCATATGGTTTGTTTTACCACACATAAAACAAAATCTCTTTTGATCCTGAGTTTGACTGAAGTTTCTAGGTTTTTGGTTTTGGTGATGATGGTTTTGGTAGTTAGGCTGAAAGTTTTTCTTCTTCTTGAAGAAATCCATTTTGGATTTATAAGAAAAATTAGATTTGGATTTTCCTTAGCCTTCTACAAGGTTTACCTTAGCTTTAGATTCAGTCTTAGGCTTAGACCTCAATCTAATTTGTTCTTCGGTTCTAACTTTCTTTAGGACTTGATTGTAGGTAAGATCTCCTTGTGTATGGATAAGTTCCTTAGAAATATCAGAACAAGAGGGAGGTAGCTTGTCTATTAGGCATGCTATTTTATGCTCATTGGAGAAAGATGTCCCTTTGGCTTGAATATGCCTAAGGTATTCTTGAAATTCATGGAGTTGGTCATTCATAGGCTTGTTATCTACCATGAAATACCTATTAAAGGTTGAAGAATTAAACCTTTCTATTCCGGCATCATCACAGCCATATTCATCTTCCAAGGCTTTCCAAAGTTCTTTAGCGCTTTTGTATTCAAAAAATATATCATACAAGGATTCAGATAATGCGCTCAGAATTCTATGAAAGCAGTGGAAGTCTATCTCTTTAGGGGTTTTTGGTTTCGAGGAGGTGGACACTCCTATGTCAGACTCTTAAGTACCGTGTCGCTTAGGGCTATTTACACCCGGTTGACAGAAGGACCCTTTCGGCTTGTGCCCGAGTTTCTCTCTACTTTGAAACTTTAGATTTGAAGATTTTATTTGCAATTTTCTTTTTACTAAACTATTTTTTTTTGGTCCTAAATTGCTTTCAAAATACTAAGTGATTAAAAATGAAGCAAATTGTATGTTACAATTGAAAGAAATTTTGTGATCAAAATTGCAATTGACAAAATTATCAAATGTGCTAACAATTTTTAAAACACTTTAAGCAAATTTACAATTTGACAGTATAGTAAGCAACTTGATAAGTAAACAAATAAATCAATTGAGGAATTGAAACAAATTGCTACAGTAACTGTTAACTTGAATTTTGTAGAAAAATTGCTAGAGTAACTATTAACAAATTGCTAGAAGTAGCTATAAAAAAAATTTGCTAGAAGACAAATTGCTACAGTAACAAATTTCTAGAAAACAAATTGCTACAGTATTAAAAATTGGTACAGTAACAAATTGCTAGAAGAATTTGCTTAAACAGACAGTAACTATTTAAACAAACATTAACAAATAGTTAGAAAAATCAATTCTAACAAATAACTATTTAACAAGCAGTATGTTAGAGTAACTATTTAACAAACAGTATGTTAGAGTAACTATTAAACAAACAGTGACTATTTGTTAGATAATTCAATTCTAAGAAATAATCAATTCTAACAAATGAATCAACTCTTAGATTGTTAGAAATATTGTCGTATTCTTAATGAAAAATTTGTGAATACAAAAATAAAATGAGACTGATGTTACCGGCCTCCAGGGAAGTCGTGCACGAAGCACGGCCCTAAGGGTTGATTCGGAATCTGTGTGCAGACGTTCCCGAAGCTCCTAGTGGTAAAAACTCCGCACTACCGGTATCTCGTCGCCGCACACGACTTGGAGAGAATGACCAGGACTTAGCTCTGCCCAGAGCTTGGAGATGAGCGAAACGACGACGAAGAATGGAGTAAAAATCTGTTGGCAGCGATTTTCCGGAGAGAAAGATTTCTTATGTTTTACAAAGAAAAACAGACAAGTATATAATACTAATATGTAACGGACTGAATTAATATTCCTATTAATTTAGCCGTTACACAGGAGAAATAAAGAATGAACCTGGACACAAAAATTATAACGGTTCAAAAATAATTTGTAACGGAAGAAATTAATTTTCCAACGTTCAGTTAAATGAAAAAGAAGAGGAGCAAAAAGAATTTTAAGGTCCCAGTCCGAACCCGAAGAGGAAATCGAATCGGCATTCGGCGCCCACAGATGTGGGCGCGTACCCGCACCCGTTACGTGAACCGAGCCGGGCCGGACGGCGGCGGCGGCGCGCGCGTGTGGCCCAAGGGGTTCCCCACACAACAACTTTAAGAGAGCAAAGAAAAGAAACTAATATATGTACACAAGAAGGAGTTGGCCCATCCGATGTGGGACTAAAAAAAAAAAAAAAGCTTGAGCTTTTGAAAGCAAAACAAAACCAACAGCATATACAGTACAGAATACTATGCGCTTTATAATTGTAGGTCTATTCAAAAGCATGATTACTTTTGTATCTAAAAGTTAAAAACAAAAGCATCAAGTACTCGATCTCCTTTCGAAAGTAGTGGTTCCCATATTCAAAAGCATGCATGATTACTTTTGTTTCTAAAGTATTAATTGGTTCCATATTCTCTTCTTCTTTTTTACTTTTGGCATTACATACACACAATAAAAAACTAAACTATAGCAGTTCCTAAATGAGGAAACTACTACTCTACCAAATCTCTATCAATTGTGTAATGATGCGTCGATGAAAGGCTCTTGGTCCTTTCCTTACTGTTATGAATGTGAACACACTTGTAAAAGCGGTGCAATCAAACCATGTTCATAACTCATGTAACACTCGAATCTGCGTAATCTCTCTTCGAGTCGCCCAACACATACATGTAAAGTACGTCAAAAAATTGCCACTTTACGTCCTAAAATCCAATGTCCAAACCGCAGCAGGGGTACCTATTGGAGATGGCCAGAGAGGCCTCGCAAACGTGGGGTCTGCACGTCGTAGCCGCTCAACTAAGTCGAGCTCCTCTTGACCGAGTGCTTCGGTTTGGGGTCAACTGACTGAAACTGGAGGCTCGGGATAGCCCGGGCAGGCGCTAGTGGCCATGGGGGCCCTTGCCTGAGACCGACAAACTCGGAGGGAGGGAGGGAGCCGCTGCGTCGAGAGGGAACTCCTAGGCCGGCAAGAAAAATTATTTGAGGTTCTGAGAGCCTTTATCTCCCAACATTTTGGTAACAAAAATTCTGTACCTAAAAGAATTTTTTTGTGTTTTATCTTTGACTAAGAAGAATAGTTTCACATTGGCTACACCACCAAGTGTGTATCTCAATATAATACTTTGTTTGTGTTGAGATGTGCACATGGGGTGTGGTGGGACACATGGGTGCCATGTGGGGGTGTTTTAATTAGGAGAAAAAATGATTAACTCCTCAAAGAAAGCATTTATATTTTTTGTCATTCTTTTAGGAAAATTTTTTAGAAGCTAAATCCCAAAGGACTTAGCGACTCGAACTCGGGCTCAAGGACTCAAAGTGGCGCTTTGTTGGCGCACTTTGCAATTAATACGTCGCTCATATCTTTTCATAACTGATTAGCGGTTAGGGTTTCCACTATTCTCTATAAATACTCTCTTCGTGCCCCTTTGAGAACTTACTTCGAAAAAGAAAGAGACAAAGAGAGGTTCTCCTGTTGTCGCCATTGGAGTTCATGGAGTTCGTGCGAGTCCAGAAAGAAGATGACAAGCGAGAGTTCCAAAAGTTCTTCGAGAACTTGTTGGTTCCTGGGAGCAGATCGTGTGAGGCGAATCTTACTTTGAGCAACGGTGATCTTCTTTACCCCAGCAAACAGAGATCCATCTTCTCTTTCCTCTTCTCCTTTTGTAACTTTGTTCTGTCCGTCTATAACTACGATTGTTAGGAAGAACGAGAAGTTTATTTTTTTATTCTTTTGTTATCTTGGATACATGGCAGAACGTGATGCATAACAGTCCCGGCGCATGAAAGCATCTATGTGGCTGGCTCTAAGCATGGTCTATGCGTGACCAGATCATGCGCATAGGATTATTTGCACCTTTGCGCATGTCTCTTCAAGCATGAAGGACCATGATAACAAGGATTGTAGATCCAATTTCAAACCAAAATAGCAAGGTAAAATAAAAGCTTAACTTGGTTACTTTGATTACTTAACTTGGTTGCTATGATTGAGCAGGTTAAGTCATCTGGCGTGGTTGCTGACTAGTGAATGGACACTAGTGCATCTAGCCACAAGAGCTCTGGGAAGGGCTGTTTACCAAGGTCGAGCCTATCACTGAAGAAGGTCGAAGGTCTTGATGGGGAACAAGGATCAAGCAGAGAATCTAGGAATTGGGGCGTTGGTTCTCATTACAAGAAAAATGGCCTTTCATGATGGTTTTTTCGGTCAAGAAAGGGTTATCTTGATGGTTTTAGATCCGTCAACTCGACCACAGTTAAGAAAAATTGGTACTTTTCTTGATGGTTTCTGTTTTTGGTTTTCTTGACAGTTTTAAACCGTCAATTTACAAGCCTGTTTTGACGGTTTAAAACCGTCAAGAAAATATATCAAAAAAACTGTCAAGGTAAAGAAAACTTTTCTTGACTGTGGCCTAGATGACGGATAATAACCGTCAAGAAAGTCCTTTCTTGACCGAAAAAATCATCAAAAAAAATATTTCTTCATGTTTAAAAATCGTCAAGAAACCATTTATTGATCTTTAAAATACGTCAAGAAATGATGTTTTGTTGCGTTGTACAACCGTCAAGAGAAACATGATTATAATAATATCAATACATTCCAGAATCTAGTTACCAGACACATAATATGAATATATTCCAGAATATCGCAAGCATCAAAGAACTATAATGCACAATTTTTATATCAACAAAAACTCGTTCGTACACCAGTTTGATAATACACAGTTTACACATCACAAACATCCAAGAACCATATTTACAATAAACCAAAATGTATGGTTTGTACAATATCAAAATCCTCCTTTCTCATCAAAATTCTTCTCTCACCAGCCTTCTAGCACATACCATGCATCACAAGCAAATCCATACAAGGTATCTTTGAAGGAAGTTCCTCATTGTTTGATTGTTTTATTTGTTCCTGTAAGTTATTAGTACTTTAATTAGTAGCATACACTGAATATGAACACTGCAGATATGTACTACTCAACAGATATGTTGGTGTTTCCAATTAGATGATTTAATTTTCAGTAACTGTGTATTCCCTTGAAGAATCTGATATGAGTCGTGGGATTACAAGAGCCAACAAGAGACTTAGAAGTGATCGAGGCGGAGAGTATAGGTCTATTGAATTCGTATCGTTCTGTAAAGAACATAGAATTTTCAATGAGACAACTGCTCTGTACTCTCCCACTACAAGAAAATGCATGTTCAGCAACATTAGAAATACGTAGCAGAAAGTTAGATTTGTGTCGCCAAAGCGTTTCCTCGACATATCTGGCTATGTTGCACACATGTCGCCGTAGCGCCTTATCTGGGAAAGTCTTTGGCGACATGAAATAACACGTCGCAAAATGTAAGCACTTTTGGCGACATCATAGTTTTTATTCAAAATAACTTTTGGCGACATGTCTTGTATGTCACAAAAACATGATACTTTGACAACATAACATATGTCGCCAAAAGTCTTGTTCTTTATTTTTTTATTATTATAAAAATACTTCCTGCTACTCAATTTGATATCGCGAAAGCTAATGTAGCCAAATATAAATACACTTCCTGCTACACAATTTAATATCGCGAAAACTAATTTATATTTTTTATATTATTTTTCTTCCGCATATATTTTTCAACATAAATGTAAAAATCTTATTTTGAAAATAACATACAAACATTAAAATTTATATTCAATGATCTTGAGAACAAAGAGCAACAAGTTACCGTGAACACAACATGATATCGATACAATATGTCTTCAAATATCTCTTCATAAAATAATCCAATAATATAATATTTTAACAACTTCAAGTAGCCCATTCAAAAAGATATGTATTGTATTCACAAGCGTATTGTATTCCAGCTAGACAACTATAGTGTAAACTAAAACACATGAATTGAATGTCTTTCAAAAAAAACTAGCCTACAATAGATCTCATGATATGAATGTCTTCTCCCAAAATTGACTTGTTGTCTATGTGATCCTGCAAACAAAACAAAAAAATAAAAATAAAAATAAGTAAAACAAAATATATACTAAAAGAATAACATGGTTTAGTACTAGGACTTTTAGAGAGAATCCAAAGGACCTCTCAGTTTTTAGTACTAAGACCTGTGTCTAAAAGTGAAATAAAATTAACAAGTTCATAGTACTTGCACTACTCCTGTAACTACTTAATTACTAAAATTAATAAAAATAAATAAATATCTAAGTTGTGAATAAACGAGTGTGTTGTATGCCATGAATATGTTTTTTGTCATACACTGACAACACCTACAAAATACCCAATGTGACTATTGAATCACCAGTAACTGTCAAGTAGGAATAAATAACTGCACAGTGATAAAAGGACTTCAAACATAGTTACCTGGGTCTCAGTCCACTTTGATGTGTTTGCTTCAATGCGTGTACGGATTACCCTATTTTTCCAATATATTAGCCCCGCTTATATATATATATATGGAGTCTACCGGCAGAAAGTAATGATATGCACTCCAAATATATTATCAATAAGAGATCACCAAAAAAAAGTCTTTCTACAAAATAAATTAATGATTTGAAGGGAACAAAACTACATACTATCTATAAAAGGCTAAAAGAAATTGATAAGATGTTATCAGAGATAAAAAGAATTACCCATCTGGATCAATAGTATGTACAACGACATTAGGTAAGATACGTGTTGCAATCTCCGTCATGTCATAATATGAACTAGTGCACTTAAAGCCATGACTCCTGAACAAGAAAATGTCAAGTGTTAGAACCTCGTCAGTATATATATATACATATATATATATATATATATATATATATATATATATATTTTTTTTTTTTTTTTTTTTTTTTTTTTGATGTTTATACTTCAAAAGGAAACAAGCTTAAATAATAGATTTAGAATAAACCCCCTCATTTAGATAAGTAGCTATGTTGCCAAGCAGGATAGTTGTATTTTTTCTAATAGCATGTTCCACGTCCACCTGCACAATGTACATTATTAATAATAAAACAATCACAAACCAACAATGAAAGAAGAAGAACAGGCACAACTACACAACATAAACAATAGTTGATCTTAAAGATGAGAAATTGGCAAAAGTAATTAAAAAAAATAAAAAATTCAAATTGATGAAGTAAAAGTAAAAAACAGAGATATATAATGTATGCAATTCTTAAGATGGAGACCTAAATACCTGTAACTTTGAAAGATACTTCTACAGTGACCCCGAAATAGTGCACTGGGACAGCTGCAATCACAGTCCAGTGCTATTTCAGCAATTTGTTGTTAATTGGGAAACTGAATAGAGTAACATACCTTAGGTGGCAAAATAAGCATGGACTTCAGTAGTCCTGTACCAAATTAGACTCTCGTGTCTGGAATTGGTAATGTTTGGTTCACAAAGTATTCTTATTCGATACAACCATTCCTTGTGCAAGGTAAAAATAGAGAAATTATCAGTACATATTATGAAGAAAAGGAGACACTAATTACATTTAAACTACTTATCAACTAAGAAAGAAACTATGGTTCACTACCTATCAGCTATTTATACTTTGGTAGTTCCCTAAAAAGAGGATCAGAGTTAAACATGTATACTAATTTATGTTATGATATCGACCTAAACTTCTTAAGAAATGCATCATTAATTTTGACATCATATTTGTTTTCTTGTTTTTCAAAGGGGCAATCAGTCCTCTCCCTTGTGACGATATTTTTTTATCTTGCCTGTATAAGAGTTTTTTTTTTTACCTCTTTGAGTACCAGCAAAATTTGAGACCTTTGATGTATTTTAAAGAGAAGCATAATAATTACTGCAGTTGGCGAGCATAATGGAGATATTGACAAGCAAATAACACACCCTGATTTCACGACAACTTTTATCAAGATATTAACCCAATGACTCCAGCACAATATCAGTCAATCCAATCTCCTTAATGGACATCCTGTAACAAAAATCATCAATATTACTTCATCTCTACTGAATGTATGGCGAAAGCAACATCCCCAGTTATGTATAAGGAATACATCTTCGGGGTTAAATTTATAAGCAATTGTCCATTGATCTGCTCTATTAACCAGCAATGCCGGATATTCATCATTTTTAAGTGTCTACATCAGGCCGTGAGTTCCTAAGGCCATGAAAATCAACAATAATCACCAGTTACTAGGGGACAAAATAAATTACTAAAGTGGTTACGAACATCCCCTGCATTAATCAAGATTAGAGGAAGTAGTGCATAATCAGAATTTCTTTTAGCTATTTACAAATGCAAAAGTGTCTATACTTTGGTAAGTGTAATCCAAATTTGAGATGCTAGAAACCAACCTCTCCAAGTATATACTCTAGTATGATATAATCTGGCCATGATTCAAAATCAGAGTAGATCGATTTGCCAAACATCCTGACAAGCATTATGTAAATCCGAAACTTCTTAAGAATTCGTGAACATTTATAAGAAAAAACTTAAATGAGGAATGTGATAAACGATACAATGACACCTGGGTTTGATCTTTTTTTGTGGCGTCACCCGGATTAGGTTAATAACAGTTCCAGTAATCTCGATATCTACAAAGAGTGACATAAAGCGAAAATATAAAGTCATTTCTTAATACAAGAGACATAAACAGGGAACAATACCATATAAGTAGTGACATCTCAGTTGGTTTGCACTCCCCTTGTTCTAACTTGTTGCCTTGTATACTTAATAGGAAGTCTCTTGTCTTAGGTCCTAATGCAACAAAACACCATATAAGCCGGCCATGGATAGATATTGAACAACCATAAACTGCGAAACAAAATGATAAGAGAGAAGAAAGCACCCAAAATGTAAGAAAATGTGTAAATCCTAATAGTCATGTATGGATCCAGGCTTTAACTTTATCATTTTTTCTTGTGTATCAGTAATGCTTCAGCTAATACTTAAAATACCAAAGTAGGACTATGAGAAAGTGTTCTCGAGCCGTTCACATATACTTAGTGTTGGTCACTATAGGGCTATGAGAATGTCCTTACTCATTTTACTTCTTTAAACCATCTTAGAAAGCTTGGCATGTTTACAAAACTTGGCACAAACTCCTACTGATCCAAAATAAAAGTTCATTCTATTTCAAATTAAAAAGGGACATTCTATGGAATTGTAATTAGTAATGCGAATAACAAACAAATAAAGCCGTTTTCCATTACCTTAGGCTTACATCAAGAATCAACATTAAGTCCTTGCATGTCCATGTCATTGTTTGCAGTATCGGTCGATACCGATACGGTCGATAACAATACGATTTGGCATATCTCGATCCGATGCCAACCGTTATCCGATACAGACCGATACTGACAAATGCTATAAAATTTGCAAAAGCAAAACACTCACTAGTCCAATTTATGTACTATACAAAAAAAACAATGATTGGCATAATACTCAGGTTTATAATTCACATATGAAAAAGAAAACGGATAAGAGAGAACTTTTAGACTGTGTGCCCATACAACTTGATCCATGAATAAAAAAATTAATAACATAGCACTTTTGGGCTGTGTAAAGTAGAAAATATGAGTAACAAAAATAACAAAACAAAGCCTTTATATGAAATTCTTGGAGAGAAGCTACTAAGTAAAATGGAGAAAAAATAACTTAAAACATTAAACTTGAATTGGTGGCCAATGAGAGCATCCATGTATATTTCCAAATAAAATGAGTAGAAGAGGAGTTACAGGGGAGGGTGGGCCGATGAGAGCATGCAAATAATTTACGAAATGCAAGATCCAAAAAAAAAATTGTATTAAGAAGTACAAGTATATGATATTTAGGGAGTCATTAGAGGTCCCATATAGAAAATATTGACCTTGTAAAGTCGAAACTTCTCATGTTCTTTTCCAACATCATCAACAAATGAATTAAGCATAAAAGGGTGTCTGGTTGAGGCTTCACTGAGAAAACTAATTATGCTTGTAACCTCTCAAGACTCATAAAAGCCAAAGATAACAGGATACTTTGGAAAATACAAAATCTATTGATGTTGGTTAGTATATAAGACCTGAAGGGTTTCACCACCATCACCATTTTATTAATAGTATATAACATACACTCCTTTTATTTATTGTTTATTTGTCTATTTTTTGTAAACAAACCATAATAAATATATATCATTTTTATTGTAATTTAAGTTACTAAATCATGCATACTAGTTATGATATGAGCTTAATTCAGCTCAGTATCAGTGGTGTGCAGTGCAGTGTATTTCTGTAGTGTGTAGTGTGTAATGTAGTCAGTGTAGTGTATCAGAATCAGAGTATCAGCTATGTGCAGTGTAGTGCAGTACAGTGTAGTACAGTGGGGTATCAATGTATTTTGTGTATCAGTGACCAGTGTAAAGCAGCAAACAGTGCATCATTGCAATATTACTCTATCTAGACTCGGATGGTTGCACCTTTGTTGCCAGTTCCAGAAAGATGGAAAACCTTGAATGCAATAAAATAAAACATTTATAGTAGAATTTGATATTGATAATAACAAGTTAATTCAGATTTTAAAAAAATGCTTTAGTTAAAATCTTCACTTGCGCACAATATCCAAGCTTCATGTCCAACCCCCAACCATGAATCAAGACATTTTGCATGATATTCAACGTAATTATATTTGATAATAACAATGGTAGAACTTGATATTGATAATAATCACACCACTAACTTTTTAGTTTGAATGCAGATATATGGGTAAATAATAAATGCTTATGAATGAAGCAAGTAAAGTTATATTTGTTAGACAATAAAGATTACATGCTAGTAGTAGGATTTTAGCACAAAATCCTACTAATTCAAACTAAAAGGACATCCTATTGAGTTGTAAATAGTATGCGGACAACAAAGACATAAACCCGCTTTCCATTACCACATAACATTACATCCTTGCATGTCCATGTCAGGTTTGCAATATCGGGCCCATACCAATCTAATACGGTTGATACTGATACGATTTGGCATATATCGATCCGATACCAACCGATATCCGATACTGATCGATACCGACAAATACTATAAAATTTGCAAAACCAAAACCAAAAAACTCAGAAGTCCAATTTATGTATTACACAGAAAAGCAATGATTGGCACATTACTCAGGTTCATAATTCACATATGAGTAAGAAAACTGATAACAGAGCACATTTGGACTGTGTAAAGTAGAAACTATGAGTAACAAAAATAACAAAACAAAGCCTTTATCTCAAATTCTTGGAGAGAAGCTACTAAGTAAAATGGAGAAATAATAAAAATATTAAAATTGAATTAGCGGCCAATGAGAGCATTCATGTACCTTTCCAAATAAAATGAGTGGAAGAGGAGTTCATGGGGAGGGTGGGCCGATGAGAGCATGCAAACAATTTAAGAACTATAAGATCCAAAAAAAAAAAAAAAATTGTATCAAGAAGTAGAAGTAGATGCTATTTAGGGAGTCATTAGAGCTTCAATATAGAAAATATTGACCTTGAAAAGCCGAAACTTTTCATGTTCTTTTCCAACATCATCAGCAATAGTCCTTCCACCATAAGTCGATCGTCTAGAGAGGCGGTGTGATCTTGGATCCTTCCAAAGGTAACCTCGTCCAGTACTTCTCCCTCGGGTCAAAATCCTCTAGCCTCAGTCGCCCTCTTCTATGTCACCGTCACCTTGCCTACAGGGTACCTGCAAATCCCAGACTAAAATCACCAAAACCAATACCAAATTCCAAACTAAAAATCAAAGATCGACTTTGATCCATATGTAATGCCCAGTTGTAGGTTGGGCATAAGATCATAGTTTATATGCCCCCTTGGAAACAATATGCCCAGACATTTTCACGTCCCCTCCGATCTTGAAACAACAAGGCCCCCTCCTATCTTCTGCATCGACTGGACACACTTGTCGAACACCTCGCCACTACTATTTCCATCGACTGGACACACTTGTCGAACACCTCGCCACAACTATTTCCATACCGATAGAGCATGTTAGCCTCCAAATTATAATTAATATCACAGGTAATATCCCTAGTCTCCCCATGAGACTCCTAAATACAAATCCTGGGAAATTACTTGATAGGATGTGATATACAACAATGATGTTAAGAAAACAGATGTGTGCGCACACAACCAGAATATATAATACAAAAGAAGAGAAGAAAAAAAAATCCAAAATGATTCAACCAATTATATACCAAATTCATAAACACGACTTTACCTATCACAAAGAGCTGATCCCCAACCACCGTTGGGCTTCGATTAGTCGTCCTCCTGGAACCTCCCCCTCTGTCGACAACCTCGATGGCGACGCCATCTTGTCCTGTGCCATCCTAATCATCCTCTCGAAGCAGGAGCAGACGGAGGAGGAGTAAGAGGAGTATCCGAGGCGCGAAGAAATGTGTCGTACGGCTCGGCCTCTGGGACATCCTTCTCGATGGCGACGGCGGAGCAGATGGTGGCATGGTGGAGGCGCAGGCTAGTGTTTTTGCAGGAAGGGGGGCTAGGGTTAGTGTTTGACCGAATTAGCTGGTGGAAGCAAGGAGATCCGGAGGGAAAAGAGGATCTTGAGGAGAACGGGGGCATTGGTTTCGAGCGGGTTAGGCATTGAAATTTTTGGAAATAGAGAGAGGGAAAAGTGCGGGATAAGTGGAAAGATTTGAAAATGCATTTCCCTACACAGACAACATGTTGCCAAATATATGGTGTCTTTCTGCGACGCACAAACACTTGTCGCCAAATGTATAATATTATTCTGCAACACACATGTCGCCAATATATGATGTCTTTCTGCGACATATTGATGTCGCAATATATAAAGAATTTTTGGTGGAATTGATATTTGGTTTTCCGCTAGTAAGCTTTTCGTGGATTCTGCGACATACTAGAACCTATGTCGCTAATATGGAAAAAAAAAACTTTTGGAGACATAAAAGACCCTATGTCACTAAAAGATGTTGCTAAAAATGTAATTTTTTGTAGTGTCCTCAGTCGAAAGGTATAGCTGAGAGGAAGAACATGACATTGACAGAGATTATGAACTCAATGTTGTTGACTGCGGGTCTTCCAAACTGCTTATGGGGAGAAGCTACGCTAACGGCTATGTTCATTCTGAACAGAGTATCGTACGCAACTTCCGATGTCACTCCTCATGAACTCGGGTTCAAGGTCAGACCCAACTTGAATGTCATTCGAGTGTGGGGGTGACTGGCGTATGTGAAGCTTCCGGACTTGAAGGTTTAGAAACTAGATACGAGGACTACAAAGACCATTTTCTTGGATTATGCTGAAAAGAGTGATGCTCGGAGGTTTCTTGATATCGAGTCCAATCATATCATTGAATCTTGCGACGCAGAATTCTTTGTAGACAAATTTGCAAGGCACAAGAACATTGCTCCGCAGACATTTCAGAGAATAGTGAAGGTGCACGGGAGGCTGAAGCTTCTAGCGAAGATGTAGTCCAAGAAGAAGTTGTCACCTATCATGTGGAGCAGATCCACTTACATATGGTGAGACGATGAAGACCAGAGATGCTATCTTCTAAAGAGAGGCTATCAATGATGAATATAACTCAATAACCTTCAACAACACTTGGGTGTTGGTCGATCTGCCTGAAGGTGCTAAACCAATCGGATGCAAGTGGAGCTTCAAGAAGAAAATAAAGGCCGATAGAACTGTTGAAAAGTTCAAAACAAGGCTGGTAGCCAAGGGATTTTCTCAGAAGCAGTGGATTGACTAGTTCGACACATATGCTCCAGTAGCGTAGATGATGACCATCAGGATATTGATTACTTTGAGTGCAATTCATAAGCTAGTCACATGGATGATAAAATAATATTCATGAATGTAGAGTTGACCGAAGAGATTTACATACAACAAGCCAAAAGAATTTGTCGTCAAATGGCTTGATAACAAAGTCTGCAAGTTGGTGAAATCATTATATAGTCTGAAGCAAGCTACAAAGATGTGGCATGAGAAGTTTGATAAAGTTATAAGATCAAACGACTACAGGGTCAGTGAGATTGACAAGTATGTTTACACTAAGTTCGTTGACAGGAAAGGAGTCATCGTTTGTCTATACGTGAACGATATGCTGATCCTGGGTACGGATCT
This sequence comes from Iris macrosiphon, assembly GCA_036927795.1. NCBI lineage: Eukaryota > Viridiplantae > Streptophyta > Magnoliopsida > Asparagales > Iridaceae > Iris > Iris macrosiphon. Next base: position 108,354,088 of record JAYESA010000003.1, read on the forward strand.
AGCACGTATTACTGAGACAAATAAGTTTCTCTCATCCAAGTTCAGTATAAAGGACTTGGAGGAAGCTGATATTATCTTGGGGATAAAGATCATCCGGATAGACACTGGAGTGGCGCTGTCACAGTCTCATTATATTGAGAAAATGCTCACACACTATGAATATCAGGATCTTTCAGGGATCGATACTTCGTACAGGTATGGCAAGGAGCTGAAGCCAAGTCCTAGGAAAAGCGTCAGGAAGCTGGAGTACTCAAGTGTCATTGGGAGTTTGATGTATGCAACAACTGCCACAAGGCCTGACATAGCTTTTGTCGTGGGAATGCTGAGTTGGTTCACGAGCAACCCAGGTGTGGAGCACTGAAAATCTTTGAAGAGAATGATGAGATATCTCAAGAGGACTCAGAAGTATGCATTGTACTACAGCGGATATCCGACAGTAGTAGAAGGCTTCAGTGATGCAAGCTGGTGTTTAGAAGTAGAGAGTGAAAGGTCCACAGGAGGATACGTCTTCTCCATGGGTGGAGCTGCTATATCATGGAAGTTGAAGAAGCAGACAATGCTCTCTCATTCCTCGATGGAATCTAAGTTCTATGTACTGGCGGCTGCAGCAAAAAAAGTAGAGTGGCTTTGGGAGCTCATGTATGATCTTCCAGTAGTTTGTGCACAGATTTTGGCGGTACCAATATACTTGGACAACCAGGCAACTGCAGCGGTGGCATCAAATAATCTCTTCAATGGTAAGAAGAGGACTGTACGGCTGAGGCACATTGCACTGAGTGAGAGCATCAAGGACTTTATCATTGTAGTAGTTGATTTTCGGAGCCAGGTGGTTCTAGCAGATTTGTTTACAGAAGAAACTACATTGAATGAGCGCATCAAGGATGGCATCATTACAGTGTTTGATGATCGGAGCCAAAAGGGTCATGCAGATCCGTTCATATAAGCCCTCAAGCGCCTGTTGATCATAAGAACTACAAAGAAGCATAGTACTCCATGCTACTGTGGGGTGACACCACTATGAGGTACCTCGACACAATAAAGCCTCAGCTTCGGGCCATGTCACAGCGGTAATAGCACCGCATAGAGTCAAGGACACAACATATATGGGCTTGGAGGACTTTTGATATTATGTCTTTGTAATCCTACCATTTTGTTTTATGCTATTAGTTCAAAGAGAAATCTACTAGGTATCTAGTTATTGGTTCAAGGAAGGATCATTAACTGAAAGAATATCAGAAATAGTGGGTAGTCCTTTGAGACATTAAGGGGTTACGGAACCAGAACTACTGTTGTCTACTATTTGTTCTTTATGTAAAACAAGTCTTATGGGAGGATGGCTTAGACGCCTTAATGAGTTCTTAGAGATTTTGAATGTCCGATGTGCTTTACAGGAAGCACGGGTAGTAAAACACTACAAAGGAGCGTAAGGACTCCAAGCTAGAGTGGGGTGACACCATGATGAGGTACCTCGATAGGGTAATGCCTCGGCTTCGTGATCCATGTCATAGCGGCGTAGCACCGCACATAGGCAGGTAGTCTAATACTGAAAAATGAAGAGTGGTAGGCAGCATTACAAAGAGACTGGTAACCTCATGTTATAGTGCTATGACACCACCAAAAGGTAAAAGATATAAAGCCTCGTCTACGCGAGCCATATCACAGCTGCGTAACACCGAAAGGAAGCGCACGGCTTCATACTGGGTGGTATGATACTACAAAGAGGCAGGGACCTCATGCTACAGTGGTATGACACCACGATGAGGTATAGCCAAGGCTTTGGTCCATATTATAGCGGTGTAGCACCACAAGAAAGTACAAGATTTTATGCCAATGACTCTTTAAAAGAACTTACCTAGAGTGTATGGTAAGAGATACATGACGTCTCTTGAGGATAAACTTGTAGACATCCAAGATACATACACCAAAACCAGGCATACACAGGGCCTTTAATGTACAACCGGAAGCATAACTAATGTCATTGTGTGAGTGAGAAGAATTACAACTATAGTGCAGAATTCTAGGCTTAGTCCATTCTTGTATCGTAATGTTATTTAACTCATGCGAAAAAATTCAAGTCGAAGTGACATCTATCCTAATGCATGATGGACAGTCACTGGAGGGAATGCTCAACCCATGAGTATCTAGGGTTGGGCCAGGAGGGTCCCTTAACGCCTTTTTTTTTCTTCCCATCGGAGTTATGCGCGTGCAAAATAAGAACAGGTGCGCTCGCGCGCGTTTAAAGAACGCGTATGCGATATTTAGATATATGGAAATTATTGGTGTTTTTGTCTTTCAACTAAGAAGAATAGTTCCACATTAGCTAAACCACGAAGTAGGTATCTCAATATAATATTTTGCCTGTGTTTAGGTATGCACATGGGGTGTGGTGGGACACATGGGTGCCATATGAGAGTATTTTAATTAGGAGAAAAAATGATTAACTCCTCAAAGAAAGCATTAATTTATGCTTTTTGTCATTCTCTTGGTAAATTTTCTTAGGAGCTAAGCCCCACGACTCAGACTCGGACTCGAGCTCGGGCTCAAGGGCGCAAAGTTGCACTTTGTTGGCATACCTTGTACTTAGTACGTCAGCATCGACGCATGGCGCTTGTGCACATTTGATGCGCTCGTATTATGCGTGATTTGCATGCACTGTTGCTACCATGGTTACATGCGTGGGAGCTGAGCGGGTGCTGTACGGGCATATGCGCAGGAATTGTACGGGCCATGCACGACAATATACGTTTACGCGTATTCGTGCATGTACTGTTGCGCGTATGCGTTGCTGTACGCATGTGCAGCTAGGCCACTGCGCTGCTGGCTTATGAGCGCAAGAGCAGTTTGATTGGGCTACTGATCTCATATGATCAGATAATGCAGTTGGTGCATGATCCCACTGATTGCGGGATCTAACGGTTATGGAAAGATATGATCAGTTATCCAGATCCACTTTTTGTAAAATTTGAATTTAAATCGTTCATATATTTTAGTAACTGAGTGGCGGCTAGGGTTTCTACCATTCTCTATAAATACTCTCTTCGTGCCCTTTTGAGAACTTACTTTGAAAAAGAGAGACAAAGAGAGGTTCTTCTGCTGTCGCCATTGGAGTCCAGAGAGTTCGTGTGAGTCTAGAAAGGAGATGACAAGATAGCGGTCCAAAAGTTCTTCGAGAACTTGCTGGTTCCTTGAAGTAGATCGTATGAGGCAAATCTTACTTTGAGCAACAGTGATCTTCATCACCCCATAAAGCAGAGATCCATCTTCTTTTGTAACTCTGTTCTGTCTGTCTGCAACTGCGATTGCAAGAAAGAACACAAAGTTGGTTTTCTGATTCTTTTGTTATCTTGAGTGCAAGTTATAATCAGAATCATAATACATATTTATATATCTGTTGGAATCGAGTTCTTGAAGAAAAACTTGTTTGCTGGAACTTCTGAATCTCAACTACAACTTTAGGATTAAACAGAGGGTAGACTGTTGTTTGCTATTTAAATAAAAAAAAGGGAACTGAAAGAACTGGATTTGATTAACAAACTAAGAAAAATTACCGAGAAGTCCTAGAAGACAATCTAAGTACAAATTTGTTTTTTGGGGGTGACGATGGAGGATTTGGAGTGTAGCAACTCTCTTTACTCCATGGCGATCCAATATAGAATCTCTTCTCTCTTTCTCAAGTGTAGATGCGCAGATAACCAACCAGGTCCTAGTATGAGTATGGTACCTTGTAATTTGTAGCCGCCCTGTGCACATGTTATGGATGCCGTAAATGTTTCTGTTTGGTGGCCGCATAGGACTACTTCAACAGCATACGGTTGTAATTGTGGCCGCATGTCACGGAAAAGCTTCCACATGAGTTTGGTTCAGATATATTATTGACGATATCTCGGGGTTGTTATCAACCCGTTATGGGTATGACTTGGTCAGCTGGACACGTAGTCAGCACCAGCTGTGCGAAGATCTCTGTAGTTGTAACGGGAAGATCATGTGAGCTAGAGGACGTATAAATAGGCCGCAAGATGGTGAGGTCGCATGGATCTTGTAGCTGCATACGTGCTCTCGTTTGAACCTTGGTCGAATGGACACTCTGGCCGCATGTTGGCGAGGATGCATAGCTGCATACGAGGGAACACGTAGCATGGCACGTTTGTCGAATTAATTAATGCGCTGATGTGACTCATTATCTTTTTTTGAACCATTGTCTTCACGAGTCTCGAAGCATCTCAGAGTGATGAGTGATATGTCAGAGCCTCTGGCAGACATCAAAATCTGTGTCACGGGGGTCCTTATGCGACCTCCCTGCTCTGTGGTCATTCAGGCCGCATAGTATACTATGCGGCTTCTCTGCGACTTGGTTGATCAAGCCGTATGAAGGTTATTATGTTGCTTTTGTATCTATCATATTTTATGCGGCATAAGCTCTATGCGGTCTATAGTATTTTTATGCTTCTACAAGACCCCATTTAAAGTTTACAAAATGACAAGTTTGGAATACTTTGAATAAGAAGCATGGTCGAGCACTTTTGGTGGCATAGGGATAAATACCGCATAATCGTATTGCCACATAATGGACTCTGCTAGGCTGTCAAATCATTAATGAGAGGATTTGGCCCAACCTTCGAGGAGATCTCTTAGGATTTTGCGCCGTCAGGGGATAAAGTGGCCCAACAATCGAGGAGTCGCCGTTATCCGTGGTCGTTACGTAGGTCGAGATGACTTAGGATCCGAATAGCTGTCGCCTCATCTCCAGCCGTATATTGCTGCATATATATAGGGGGCAGGGGAGGGAGAAAACCCTTCTTCATATTTTCTCATTTCCTTCTCTTCTTACTGCTGCTTCCATGGCACCCAAAGTTGCTTCATCCGTCGCTGCTGCCACAGCTAAGGGTAAGGGGATGGTCAAGAGCAAGGGAAAAGGTCGTGCCTCCATGGTGGACCCTCTGTCATTCTCCACCGACGTTCAGTTGCCAATCAAGGGTAGGTTTTGAACGAGGAAGATAAACTAATTCTCCAAACTGCAGCGACACATGTGCACAGTTGGACGCATGGATTCGTCTATGATCCAACTTCTTATTGTCGTATGGGTGGCCGGATAGGCGACCCTGCTTCATGTGAAGCTATGCTGCATAGTGACTTATGCTGCATAAGGGACCATGCCACACAGACTATGGTATCGCATAGTCAGCTCGGTCGCATAGGTGCCTGGACCGCATATGTATATCATTATAGAACACTTCTGACCAAAACTCTTTTGTGGCTCTCGTAATAACTTTGCTTGCTACACCATTTGGCAAACTGGTCCTTGGGCAGAATGTGCTACCTTTGAACATGAATCTAAGGGACTTGGTTGAGACTGTCCAGAATCAGATTGATAACGATCTTCCACCTGGGAGATAATAGAAGATTGGCAAGCAGAGTCCTTCCTTCCTGTTAAGCTAGATAAACAAAGGAGAGATCCCTGTCGGGGATGGCAACGATACTTTTAAGAAGCTGTACTTCTTATTTGGCGATGCATTGGAGTCTTCTCAGTCTGGCATGGGTACGACCAAAGAGAACTGGTCATTTACATTTCACGAGACGGAGATATAATTTCCCTTCTTTGAACGTCACCTCTCTTTACCAGACTTGGAAGTGATGATGGGTCAACGACGGATGGACTAGAACTTGACCCCTAAACCACAAGGAGTGCTCCTCGGTAACATCCGATGTGGTATCGAAAAGAACAAGGGAGAGTTTTATAGCGCGAAGGAGTCACCCTCGTACTCCTTGTTGGGACTGAAGCCTGGTCTTGTTGGAAGTGAACTGGAACAAAACCTCAGAATATACGTGGTGGGCACATTCCTTCATCGGATCGCCAAGAAGGAAACTTACCCCCCGGGGCAGTTGCGGACTCTCAACTGGACTTATTATAACATTTTTTGGTGTCATCTGACCTAAAGGATTCTGAAGAAGTTCAAGCGGAAGCTCAGGGTTGCAGACTTGTTTTTCGCTGTGAGGGACATCTACTATAGTTTGGAGATGACTGTCCCTTATTTGTTGCCCTGATGGAGTTGTACAATCTTTGTACGAAAACTTTTTTTACACCTGGAGGCGAGATAGGACTGGCTTTGCATGAGATGTATGCCGTCTCAAAGCTTCCTTGGGGCGACGAGCCCTACGAAGAGTATACCCCGACCAATAAAAAACTCGGGGTATTAGAAGTGGAGAACCCTGAGATCTTGGCGGTGTACCAGGAGCTATTTTGCCACCAAGGCATTTGTTAGAGATCTTAGAAGAAGAGGAAGAAATCTACTGAGAGGTCTTCTCCTCACATCACAACTTAGACTCGCTACCTCTTCCCGGACCAGGAGTCCAATAAGGTTCATGTTCGGGCCCTACGGTCCAAGCAAAAAGTAGCTGATTCTATCCGGGAGTAGAGGGAACTAGCCCCCAAGGGTGAGGAAGCTGGAGGTTCCTCGGAGGAGGAGGATGAACCCGTTGACGAGTTGAGTAGCCTCGAGGAGGAGCTTAGTTAATTTTACATGTATACCCACAAGTTGTCCTCAAAGGCCGTGTTAGCGGGATATTTGATGCTCTGATTGCACAATTGTATAGTCCCGGGCGGGTCTGGCATGACAGAGCGGATCAGTCGCACCCTCATTTTACCGACTGTGAAGTCGGCCTTTGGCTGCAAGATGGCCCTCATACCTGCCATGGTGTGCTTCATCTATCGCGGCCTCTGTACCTTTGCTGCAAAGTTCAAAGATCACCCTGGTAGAGTTTACTTAAACCGAATTGAGCTTCCCTACCATTACTTGATGGGGTAGCTTCTCTTGTATCATGGGTCTTTGATGAGCCCCGGGACTAACGACGACATGGTGGCTGTTGACGCCCTGATCCCTAAGTATTGGCTGATAAAGTAGAGATGCGATACAGTCCATGCTGGTACGAGGGAGCTCTCCTTTATAAATGGCTGAACCTTCTTCACGTCCGAGCCAGAGTTACCAATGATGAACGAAACACCATTCACTATGATGATGGGTCTCAAAGTCTGTCTAGCAGGCTCTTTCGCTGGCTCCAAGCCATCCGTCTCTCCCACCTAGTATACCAGAATAAGGCTGCCATTTTTGTGGAGCCATAATTGCCCAGCCGGTTTGCCTGTCAATTTGTCTATACTCAGCTCTTATTGGGCCACCCGAGTACTTTTCTCATATACAATGGCAGATTGCTCGATGGAGCCAGGGCCTGGAGTTACAATAATGCTACTGGCACCAAATTTCAGTTCCAATTGCCAACAGTCGGGGTTGTGCCAAGAATACTGTATACGGCGGTAAAGTATTATTGTATGGCCAATGCCCTGCCACCTAACTTTTACCCGGAGAGGAGTTATATCGAGGGCACCATGCTGATGCCTCCTGAGGAAAAGGGCCGCAGAATGCCCAAGAAGGTAAGGGGGTTGCTAGGCCCCTGTTTGTGAAGTTGAACATCAACCGATGAAGGGGAGATGATATCTCCTTCTGATGATCCTCTGGTTGTAAAGCGCAAACTGAAGGCTGGGACCCAGTATGCTCGCTACTCCAAGAAGGCGATAACTGATATGGTCCCAGAGATGGGACCAACGGTGAAGACTAAGCCCCCGTTGAAGGGGACCGCAAGCGGAGAGGTAAGACCCCTTGCACTAATGGATCCTGAAGTAGGACCCTATTTAGATGCTATGACGGTATCCATAAATTCTTTTAGTTTAATTTTACCTGGTCCTCTTTATAACTGTCTCTCTTCTGGACTGTTTGGAAATTTGCAAACACATAAGAAAAGGGGCCGTCCCCAGCGAGCAACCGCTTTGGACTCCTTGACTGAAGCTTCTCTGGTTAGTGGGGTGGTGAGCCTTCGTGATGAGGTTGTTCCCCTTCTTGAGGTTGTTGTGTCACCTCCCGAGGTCATCGCGATGCGATCTAGGGATGGCATACTAGAGGAAGCCGATGTAGTAAGGCACCCCGTTACTTCTGTTCCTGGTCTTGGTAATACTCCGGCATTTGTGGCTCAGCTACCGGGCATCCAGGCTCTTCGTGCGTCCATGAAAGATTGGCTCGGAGATAGGACCGTTGGTTGCTCCTCTACTGTTGTTTCACCTTCGAGATTTTTGAACACCATTGTGCCATCTGCTGTGCCTGTGGCCTCTTCTTCACCCTCGCTGCCCTTGACTCTGGCTACATTAGAAGAGATTGACGAGACATTCAATCTTTCCATCCAGAGCTTCCACATGTTCTTGAAGTAGGGGATTGAGGGTGTGTTGGAGCGCAACAAATCTTTCGCCTAAGCAAGGGACTTTGCTGAGGGCCAGGTCTATTCTCTGAGGGGTATCCCTGGTTTTGAGCAGATGGCCAACTTTTTAGGCCATAAACTGCAAGAGATAGAGAAATGTCTAACAGAGCTGCGACAGTATCAGCAGGCGGACATGGAAATGCTGATCTCCCATAAATATAATGAGTTCTCAAATAAGGTAAAGACAAAGAAGGCCTTCTTTGCTTAGTCTATGGAGTGCTTACAGCGTGATCTTCGAATTTTGCAAGAAAGGCATGACAGGATGGGCAATCTCAGAGAGGAGTGCCTTTCTAGGCAAAAGGACCTGATCGAACAGATTATATGGCTCCAGATCGAGCTTGATGCAATAGAGAATAAGCTGCGGGTGGCCCAGCAGAAAAAGGAGACCATCCGCACTGAGGTGAGCCAAACAGCGTAGAACGCGGCTGGTATTAAGGTTCTGGTGAAACAGCTAGAGGACAGACACGAGTCCTATGCTTTCTACGAAGATCCGGAGGTTATGGCCCAAGAAGTTGAGTGCCGGGCTCGGAGGTGCCTGGATGGCCATATTGCTCGTCTTCATGAGCGGATAGCAAAGTTATGCTCTGACTCATAACACCAGTAGTTTTTTTTTATTTTTTGTGCATTTATTTTGCCTTCGGGCTTGGGATCTTGATAATCCCCTGAAATATAGTTTTTCTTTTAATCTCTCTTTGCGAAAAAAATAAAAGTTATCTTATCTGTTTTGTAATTCATTTGTATTAGCTTTAGATATCGTACTAGAGGTAATATGAATGTAGTACAATACCGAAACTTTTTAAGGATATCCTGCTGGGGGATCTTCGGTGGACTTATTACTTTTTGTGCACTAGGGTGTAAGTAATAAGTTCGAAATAGGCCTTGCCAGACGTGGTATGGTCGTGACAAGTTTTGTGGACTTAACACCGTTGGCGCACTTAAATTTAAGAGTAGGTGCTAAGCTGAGATGACGACTGGTGATAGTCATAGGGAGAGTTTTACTCAGAGGTCACTTGGATATGGCAGACTCTCGAGGGAGGATGTGAGAATGATAGCTCAGAGGTGACGTATATGTGAGCTGATCAATAGCCATACCGAGAGGTTAAGTACGATCCTGGTCTTTTTCTGGAAGAAGAAAAAAGTGCGCTAGAAGTAGTAGGGGCGTGGTTGTTTGCCTCCATTGAGGACATTCCACTGGAGAATTTTTGGTAAACTTATTATTTGTTATGCACGTTGAGTGCAAATAATAAATTCGAAATTAATCTCTATCAGAGGTAATATGGACGTGATAGATTTCGTAGACCCATTACTTTTTGCGCATGTTAGTGCAAGTAATAGGTTTGAGACAAGCCCTACCAGATTAATATAGACGTAGCAGTTTTTTTGGATAGTAAGGACATCCCGCTGAGGGATCTTTGGTGGACCTATTACTCTTTTACTCACTTGGAGTGCAAGTAACAGATTCGAAACAAACCCTATTAGAGGTAATATGGACGTGATAGGTTTTGTGGACCCATTACTTTTTGCGCATGTTAGTGCAAGTAATAGGTTTGAGACAAGCCCTACCAGAGGTAATATGGACGTGGCAGTTTTTGCGGACTTAACACCACTGGTATACCTTGGTGAGTACGTATTATAAATAGGGATGACAATCGACATCAGAGGTGATGATCGATAGCCAAAGCCCCAGAGGTTTGCTCAGAGGTAATATTGTCACATCCCAGTCCCAAAATACGTAGGACTAGGAAAACGTAACACGCCATCCATATGTATACGAACTCCAATATATGGAAACCATATACACACATACGCTGTAGATGAATATCGATCCACCAGTAGTAATATACTGTCAACAACAAGTCACACGCAATCTATATCTCATCCACAGCACAAATAAAGTAATAATAGAAAATAAATAACTGAATATCAAAGATGAGTATCAAAGTATGATAGTCGGATGGAAACAAATCTACTGCAATCGACTATACTAAAAGCTACTAAAAGAGAGAAGAGAATCAACTCTAACATAAAATAAATGTCTCTAAAAGAAATAGCAACTAAAATATCTAACAGCTGCAATAAATCATAGATACTCCAAAGGTAAGACCTCCTTAGTCTGATAAGAAGCGTCAGGTCCAGGTCCGTACTCCTGTGGATACTCCTGCTCGTCTATATCTGGGAAGAGACTAGGTCCTCAGAGGGACGTAACAAGATACATAATAACATGCCAATAAAGTACTAAAAATAAACGTCCAATGGGTCGCCTAACTGTCTAAGTGAATACAGTTTGAGAACAACTTTCCAACACGTGGGCTATTTGGCCATAAATGGGATTGGCATGACTCTCTCGGAGAATCAGGGGCCTAAAAAGCATGTCATCTTTTGAACGCCAGAGGACGCCTGTAACATATAAGGTCATCACCACCCATCGCTCAGGCGGAGCGTCCGGGCGAACAGAAGGAAAGTGCAAATGGAGCCCAAACGCCTTACTTGTTGTTCTCTCCACCCCATGCTCTAAGTATGCCACATCCATGATATGATAATACCTCTAATAACTGCCAGGTCTACTAGCATGCAAAGTTTCTATCGCCAGTTATTTCTATCCGTCGTACGACTTATACGTACCAATGGCCAGTCGAATATGCAAGTCTGTGTCCTACATGTGACTCACACTCATGTAAGAATAGTATCATAGCCAATAAAACATAAGATGCCTCATGATAATGGGGTGGTCTCATAAAGTAGGTCCAATGTATATACATAAATAAAAACAGAATACGACGATACCGTCGTTGCACCCAAGTTTCCTTGGACGTGCAGTTTATATAGCAGTTAAAATAAATGAACTAAAATAAGTAGAAATAAAACATGCATGCATCATATAAAATATAAATGACAGTACAATGGCAAGGTATACTTGTCTGGCAAGAAACCTGTAAAGTATAAGCATCCAAATGTCAAGGACACGGGATCAGAAACTAAGACCTCCGAACAAACGTCTTCAGATGCTAAAATAAATATCACCAATATTTTCGGAATCAGCGAGATAGCTAGAAATCACTACCCTTTCGTCCAATTTGGACACAAGGGCAAAACGGTAATTTTTGGCCAAAGTGGAGTCTACGTATGGTCCACTTTACACCGAAAAGTATGCCAGGGGTAATGGTCTCTAAATAGGACAAATTATAGGTCAAACAAACTCTAAATGTCAGTACAATCTCAATGGTATGTCCAAATGTGAATTCCGATGAGTCAAACATAAATTCGCCCAAAAATTCAACCGTGGGGCCCGCTAACAGGCGGCTTGGTCAACTGTCTCAGAATTGTATAAAAATTGGATCATAGGACTAGTGCAATACCACGAGTCCAGTGGCATAAGTTTTATCGCATTTTGACGAGCGTGCACTAAATGGTGCAAGATTTTGCAAAAGTTGTGATACGGGAAATTTTTACGGATACGGGCTGATTTCGACGCGCACACAAGTCCAAATTAGTTTATGTAAAAGCCCACATGTCTGGGTATACTGTGTACTCCTTTCGGTGCACTTGGTATACGACAGGGCGGTCCTATTTGGTGGGACGCGCTTTGTCACGCCCCGATCTCCCGCAGGCTAATCGATCGTCCCCGCTAGGCGGGAATCACCATCGCCAGCGCTCCCGCGGGACGATCGTTTTGACCCATCCGGGCGTGATGCCGCACGAGCGTGTTCCACGCCCGTGCAAGGTCGTGGTCCATTGGCTGGCGGTAAGAGTTCTAAGCCACAGAGTCGCACAGATTGTCCGAGTGCAGCGGAGTCATGAACGCATAGCAATTTGGTAACAAGTTCACTGAGTTGACAATATAAACATGTGTTACAGGCGGCGTATAGCCGAGATTACAAGTCGCTCAAGCCTCTCTCTCTGAAACAGTAAAAGCATGCCAAGTGGCTACAATTATGGAATAATTGTACAGGCGATGTTTAGGCGATGTTCAGGCGATGTTCACAACATTATGTCTTCTATATGTGCTTCAGTTCCGGACGCACCGTTGCTTTGGAGTGATCTCCACACCTTAGCACGCACGAAGGAGGCATCCGTACCGAACGAGGTTCTCCCGCACCCTGCATACAAACTGGTGGATTATCAGTACATTGAATGCACTGGTGGGGAAGCTACTCGCCCGCTCGACAAATCCAAACACGTAATATAGGTTCCGTGCACCAACTATTAAGTTATCTTTCTGGTTGCCTTAGGATCAGTTTCATGCAAATATTGAATAGCCTAACCGTGTGGCAGTGCGCCATGCAACATGAGAGGAAACACGGCGAGACTTACCCTCTTACCATTTGGCCTTCCCTGTCCAAGGCAAATATTATAAATTCAAGCACGGCATGTATGAACATTAAAGAGGCATAGCATATGCAAACACGAGGGTCATTTCAATAAGATCGTTCAGGTGTTCAGTTATTCATTGATGCGATACAATATCTCGCACGCGGATAGCCGCTAAGCGAGGATGACTTGTTATCTTTCATTTTTAACCAGCAAGCATGCAACAAGTTAAATACAAGGCGATCACTGGCGTATGTCATAATGGACGGTATAGTCTTTGACGAGAATGGTGTGCAACAAAGTACAAGAGGCGCTGCAAACCATTCTGCCAAGAACAAGAGACTAAAACAATTGGTCTCGCCCGGACCGGGACAATGCCAGTGCCCCGGCATCGCCCGCTAGACCTACCTTGTGCATAAGTTGTCCGTGATCGAACGGCGTCTCGGGTAAGTTATCCATTTACATGGTTGGGGCAACAAGAGTACAAGACAAGAGTACAAGACAAGAGGCATGCTGTTGAGGCAACAATAGTACAAGACAAGAAGCATTGCCTGGTTCATTTCTCATAATCTTCTTGAACAATATTTCGTATACAAGTTGTTGGTATAGCCTATGTTACAAGCATTGAGTCAAGGCAAATGTACAAGCAGACAAGCATGCATTTCTAAGGAACATAAGTAAACACGTTTGCTCGGACCCGAAGGTAAGCCGAGGGATGAAACCGTTAGGGACTTAGCATGCAAGGGTCTGAATATAAGCAGTATTTTAATTTCCATGTTCTAGCATAAACAATACAAGTTAGGATTATTCTCTTAGCTAGGTGCGTTGGATTCTTATTAGCATACAGGAGATGATTCACCTAGCGACTAACATGTAGCGTTATAGATTTTATGTGTGCTGGCTAAGCAAAGACAAGTTCACCGTAGCCACCCACCTTAGCGATGGTTCGCCTCGATAGAGCGATACGTCAAGCGAGCCTCTGAAAGCCTAAGCTGGTTCCCTGTAGGGATAAGTCTGGATATCCTTTGCTTCTTGTTTGAGGCAAAGCAGGTCGGGATAGTTGCACTATTGCCGTTTGAGTCGGCAGTCCCCTAGAACGGAATGGGGTGTTACACGCTCCGTATTACGAATTCTGGATGTTTGAAAAAATAGGTTTTTGGGGTTTTTAATCAGGTTTAATTCTACATTCAGCAACAAATGAAATATTCTATTTAACAAAAATTAATCTAGGTTAGGTGGTCTTCGCATACCAAAAAGAAAACCAAATTTGGATCTCTGTGGTGGGAGATACAAGTCCGTGAACATGGGTAGTTACCGCAGTTTTTTACATCCAAAAGTTATCATTTTTTGCCAACTTTGTCTCTGTTTTTGCCTAGGGTTATGCGATGTTCGAGGTAAACTAATACAAAAATATGGAAGGGGGATAGATCATGAATGTACCGGTGAAGACGGGATCGAGTTTGGTCGAGCGAGGGCGCGAAAAATGAAACGTGAACACAGGTAAGTTGCTGCCTAGTTCTGCTGTCACAACGCTCGAGCGGCAACGTGCGGTCGCGGGGTGCTCCGACGGTTCTGGCTGGGCGGCGCGGCGGCTCTGGTGTCGCGGCGGCGGTCTCAAAAAATGAGGATGAAGAGATTTAGGGTTAGGGTTTAGCAATTATACTATATATATATATATATATATATATATATATATATATATATATATATATAGAGAGAGAGAGAGAGAGAGAGAGAGAGAGAGAGAGGAGCATAGAAGGACGCGGGCGTTGGGGTCTCGCGCGGTCGCACATGGTTTGAGCGGCTGGACTGGGGGGATTGTTTAGGCGGGCTGGGGTTTAGGGAATTAGCATTTAGGGCTTTAGGAATAGTTTTAGATTTATTTTTCTATTCTTTTCTTTGTTCTTTTCTAATTTATTTCTTATTCTTCTCTTTTCTATTTCTTTTAATAACATTACATATATATATATATATATATATATATATATATATATATATATATATATATATATATGGAAAATTCTAGAAATTTATTTAGAGCATACAATTAATCTACAAACTGTCCACAGGGTCTCCTACATGTAAATAATTAAAGAAAATTTATAATTGCTCCATACATTCCCTATTGTACAAACACCTAAAAATAAAAATTAAATAAATTCTATTTCTTATAATTAGCTAATAATTACTTTAAATCAATTAATTAATTAATTAAAATAGTTAATACGGTTTTTAAGATTATAGGTTTTACATTCTACCCAACTTATAAAAATTTTGTCCTCGAAATTAAAACTAAGTCCCGGTAGAAAATCAAGGATGGTATAAGATAAAAATTTACGAAGTAAATTCATACCTTGGTTTACGAATAGGTTCAAAAAATGTTTGCGCATGTCGTCCTTGCGCTCCCAAGTTGATTCTTCTGGCGCACCATGCTTCCATGCCACGCGAACCAAGGGAATAGACTGGTTCCTCAACACTTTCTCTCGACGATCAAGAATTTCTACGGGTTGCTCTTGGTATGACAAGCTCGGCCCAATGGTGATCTCAGAATGGTCGAGAACATGACTGTTGTCTGCCACATATCGCCTAAGCTGCGATACATGGAATACATTATGCACTCCCTCAAGTGAATGTGGTAGCGCAAGTCGATATGCTACTTCTCTCACTCTTTCCAACACGTCAAATGGTCCAATTTACCTTGGACTCAACTTGCCACGCCCTCCGAATCGAATGGTGCCTCTGGTAGGTGATATCCTCAAGAAGACATGATCGCCCTCTTTGAACTCCAAGGCACGACGATGAAGATCTGCCCACTGCTTCTGCCTGTCTTGCGCTGCTCGCAAGTGTCTTTGAATCTTCTTAACTGTCTCTACGGTGTTGACCACCAACTCTGGTCCCAGAATTTGATATTCTCCCACGTCACTCCAACACACGGGAGACCTACACTTTCTTCCATACAATGCTTAAAACGGAGCCATCTTGATGCTCGCTTGATAGATATTATTGTAAGAAAACTCTACAAGATGTAGGTGGTCCTCCTATGATCCTCCAAAGTCTAACATACAAGCCCTCAACATATCCTCTAGTATCTGAATAGTACGTTCGGACTGTCCATCTGTCGGCGGGTGATAAGATGTACTGAACTTCAGACGAGTTCCAAGACTCTCTTGCATGCTTCTCCAAAAGTGCGATATAAAACGTGAATCCCTGTCTGATACAATGCTGACTGGTATACCGTACAATCTCACGATCTGCCTCATATATAAGTCAGTTAAAGCTTCTGTAGACTGACCAACTCTAAAAGACAAAAAAATAGGCTAACTTGGTATGTCGACCTACTATTACCCAGACTGTATCTCTTTCACTTAGACTCTTGGAAAAACCCGTGACGAAGTCCATAGTGATATGGTCTCACTTCCACTCTGGAATCGAAAGGGGTTACAATAATCCTGCTGTCCTCTGATGCTCCACCTTTACTTGCTGACATACTAGACATTTAGCTACAAAGCGAGCTATCTCTCTTTTTATTCCATGCCACCAAAAGTGCTGTCATAAGTCACGGTACATCTTGGTGCCTCCAGGATAAATAGAATATATCGAACTTTGTGCTTTTGTCATCAGCTCCTGTCGAATCTCTCCATTGGGAACATATAGATGATTAACACATCGTAATATCCCATCATCATGAATGCGCAATCCTGTCTGCTCTCCAGTCTCTGTCCTTTCTTTTAATCTTCTGAATCTGGCATCCGTAGGCAAAGCTGCCTTAATCCTTTCTACTAGTGATGACTGTACTTACAAATTTGCTAATATGCCATCTGCTCCGGGTAATACTACTTCAATGCCAAGCTCTTACAAGTCCTCCAATAATTTTCTCTGTGTCGTCAAGAAGTAAGCTGCTGGTTTCCGGCTTAACGCGTATGCTACAACATTAGCCTTGCCTGGGTGATAATGTAGCTCTATCTCGAAATCCTTCATCAACTCAAGCCATTGATGTTGTCTCATATTTAACTCCTTCTGTGTGAAGACATACTTAAGGCTTTTGTGGTCTGTATAGATCTCTACTCGTTCTCCATATAAGTAATATCTCCATAGCTTTAGAGCAAATACAACGGCTGCAAGAACCAAGTCATGAGTTGAATAATTCTTCTAATGCACTCGTAACTGTCTAGATGCATATGCAATCACCTTGCCATGCTGCATCAATACACATCCCAAGCCTTTCCCTGATGCATCACTGTAGATCATATAACCTCCTGATCCTGATGGAATGGTCAATACTGGTGCTGTAGTCAGTCGCTTCTTCAACTCCTCGAAAGTGGCTTGACACTCATCGTTCCATACGAACTCTTGATCCTTGCAAGTCAACCGAGTCATAGGTGCTGCTAACCTTGAGAAGTTCTTTATGAACTGTCGGTAATATCTCGCAAGTCCAAGAAAACTTCTCACCTCCGATGCTGATTTAGGAACAGGCCATGTCTTGATTGACGAGATCTTTTCTGGATCAACAGAAATACCATCTCCTATAATGACATGCCCAAGAAATAAAACTTTGTCCAAGAAAAACTCATATTTACTGAGCTTTGCATATAACTGCTCGCTCTTCAATGTCTCTAGAATAATCCGTAGGTGCTTTTCATGCTCCTCATGGCTCTTTGAATAGACAAGTATATCATCTATGAAGATGACCACAAAATGGTCCAAATACTGATGGAAGACTCGATTTATTAAGTCCATAAAGATAGCTGGAGCATTGGCCAATTCAAATGGCATGACCAGAAACTCATAGTGCCCATATCTTGTCCGAAATACGGTCTTTGGAATGTCTTGCTTTTGTACCTTCACTTGGTGGTATCCCGATCTCAAGCCTATCTTCGAGAATACCTTAGCTCCACTAAGCTGATCAAATAAGCCATCAATGCATGGCAATGGGTACTTATTATTCACAGTCACTGCATTCAAGGCTCTGTAGTCAATGCACATACGCACTGACCCATCCTTCTTTGGTACAAACAACACTGGTGCTCCCCAGGGTGATACACTTGGTCAAATAAAACCTTTCTCTTCTAGTTCTTTTAATTGTGTCTTCAGCTCATCCATCTCCTTCTTTGCCAATCTGTAAACATACGATGCTATGGGTGCTGCTCTCGGTGTCAATTCAATCAAAAACTCTATATCTCTGTCTCGGGGTAGGCCTGGCAATTCCTCTGGAAAGACGTCTAAATTTTTTGAAATAATAGGGTGATAGATAAAGTCATCCATTGCAAGCTGAACACCATCAATGGCTTCTGTGGATCCTCATACAAACTCAAGTTCAGGCTGGACTGGTACCTTAAAAAGAATGCTTCCTCTAAAATAATCGAAGAAGGCGTGGTACTTGCTTAGCCATTCCATTCCAAGCACAATATCAAAAGTTGGCTTAGGAAGGACTAAGAGTCGGGCGTTCATCTCTCTGCCACAAATTACTAGAGGACACGATCTACAAATTCTACTAACATGTACAACTCCTCCGGTAAGAATTCTAACACAACTAGGTAAATGTGTACTTGTAATATTATGTTTGGCAATAAAACTAGAAGATACGAACGAGTGGGTGACTCCCGTATCAAATAATGTCACAGCAGGAAAAGTAAAAGCAAGAGTAATACCTGATATAACATCAACCTCCTGATCCAAGTCATCCACTTCTAATGCAAAAGCTTACCCATTCCTTTGTAGTTGTCCCTGTCTAGCCCTCATGAACTGATCCTCCTGAGTAGGTAATGGTGGTCCTCACTAAAATTCTCCTGCTGTTGGAGGTCGAGGTGCTCCTGGTCTCATTATCTGCTGAGCTGACTTCAGTGCTGGGAGTGCTAGCCTTTGTACTGGCAGTGGAAATGTCAATGCATGTTGCATCGGGCAGTCTCTCGCCAGTTGCTGTCCGAAACCATATCTCATACACTGTCTCAAACGAGTCCAAAAGTCTCTTGAAATGTGCTCGCATCTCCCACAATAATTATATTGGAGCTTCTCTGGAATCTGGTACGGTCCTGTTCTGTGCTGATACTGATGTTGCTGAGCTAAAGGTCATTTTATAGGCCCTCCTTGTTGTGTCCTTGTTGGCCCTGGCTGTGTCCTTGCTGGTCCTTGTTGTGTCCTCAACTGATCTTATTTTCCTCTGCTGATGGTCTCTTGAAATATGGCTTATGTCAGTAACTCGGTATAAGAGATCCGGGACTTTGAGCTAGTGTAGTGTTGGAGCTCCTGAGTCAGCCCACGATAAAATCTCTTAGCCTTGGCCAAGTTATTCGGTATCAGGGTAGCACCATATTTACTAAGGCGACTAAACTCGGCATCATACTCGTCAACTGTTTTGTTCCCCTACTCCAAGTGAAAAAATTGATCGTACAATGTATTCCTTACGGTGTCCGGAAAGTACTTCCTCTCAAAGCACTCCAAGAATTGCTCCCAAGTCTGATATGTACCCAACGGATGATCCATCGATTCCCACCAGTGATGGGAGTTACCATCTAGAAACGTTCTTACACCCGTCATCCATAGATCTTTAGGTAACTGCGATGCTTCCAATAGCTTCTGAGTATGAGTAATCCAGTTGGTAGTCTCCTCCGGGATCTCAGTGCCTTTGTACGGCTTCGGACCCATCTGAATAAAGTCCTTGACTGAACCAACTCTAGCTCGAGGTACTAGAACTAGTGCTTGAGCTGGTACAGTAGCCTGTGTAGCCATCCTCTCAAGTGCTGCCAAAAATTCTTGTCTCTGCTCTGCTGCTTGCTGCCTCTGCTCTGCAGCTAGTATGGCGGCATATTATCTCTGTTCCTGTATTATCATCTGGAAGAATTGGAACAGTTGTGTCTGACCATCCTGCGATGTCGATGAAGCTGGAAGGTTCCTATTAGGTGAAGCGGGAAGATCAGATGGAACTGGATTGTAAGTCTCTCCATCTGGTCTCGGAAGTCTAAGAATCATCGAGGTTCCTCCTTGAGTATGACCATTGACTCCTGAAGGTGTGCCACCATCGGTGGCAGTACATCCATTATGCATATCCATCTCTCTGCAGGTGATGTACGAAACGATTAGAAGAAGTACAGGAATCAAACAGGATGCAAGCATTTAAATAGGATAGTTGAATGGAAGAATGAGTTCTAGTCAAGCGTGGATGAGATCCTTATATTCTATTCCTATGCGCAGACTTGTACGGTATAGTTATGTAACCGAGATAATATATTCTTGACCTGCATAGGGCACCACAAAAATATGTCATGCCCCAGTCCCAAAATACATAGGACTAGGAAAATATAATACGCCAGCCGTATGTATACGAACTCCAATATATGGAAACCATATACACACGTACGCTGTACATGAATATCAATCCACCATTGGTAATATACTGTCAACAACAAGTCACATGCAATATATATCTCATCCACAACACAAATAAAGTAATAATAGGAAATAAATAACTGAATATCAAATATGAGTATCAAAGTATGATAGTCGGATGAAAACAAATCCACTGCAATCGACTATACTAAAAGCTACTAAAAGAGAGAAGAGAATCAACCCTAACATAAGATAAATGTCTCTAAAAGAAATAGCAACTAAAATCTCTAACAACTGCAATAAATCATAGATACTCCGAAGGTAAGACCTCCTCAGTCTGATAAGAAGTGTCAGGTCCAGGTCCGTACTCCTGTGGATACTCCTGCTTGTCTATATCTGGAAAGGGACCAGGTCCTCAGAGGAACGTAATAAGATATATAATAACATGCCAATAAAGTAATGAAAATAAACATCCAATGGGTTGCCTAACCGTCTAAGTGAATACAGTTTGAGAACAACTTTCCAACATGTGGACTATCTGGCCATAAATAGGATTGGCATGACTCTCTCGGAGAATCAGTGGCCTAAAAAGTATGCCGTCTTTTGAATGCCAGAGGCTGCCTGTAACATATAGGGTCATCACCACCCGTCGCTCCGGCGGAGCGTCCGGGCGAACAGAAAAAAGTGCAAAAGAAGCCCAAATGCCTTACTTGTTGTTCTTCCTACCCCATGCTCTAAACATTTTACATCCATGATACGATAATACCTCTAATAACTGCCAGGTCTACTAGCATACAAAGTTTCTATCGACAGTTATCCCTATCCGTCGCACGACCTATACGTACCAATGACCAGCCGAATACGCAAGTTCGTGTCCTACATGTGACTCAAACTCATGTAAGAATAGTATCATGGCCAATAAAACATAAGATGCCTCATGATAATGGGGTGGTCTCATAAAGTAGGTCCAATGTATATACATAAATAAAAATAGAATACGACGATACCGTCGTTGCACCCAAGTTTCCTTGGACGCACAGTTTATATAGCAGTTAAAATAAATAAATTAAATAAGCAGAAATGAAATATGCATGCATCATATAGAATATAAATGATAGTACAATGGCAAGGTATACTTGCCTGACAAGAAATTTGTAAAGTGTAAGCGTCCAAATATCAAGGACACGGGATCAAAAACTAAGGTCTCCAAACAAACGTCTCCAGATGCTGAAATAAATATTACCAACATTTCCAAAATCAGCGAGATAGCTAAAAATCACTACCCTTTCGTCTAATTTGGACACAGGGGCAAAACGGTAATTTTTGGCCAAAGTGGGGTCCACGTGTGGTCCACTTTGCACACGAAAAGTGTGCCAGGGGTAACGATCTCTAAATGAGACAAATTATAGGTCAAACAAACTCTAAATGTGTTAATACAAACTCAACGGTATGTCCAAATGTGGATTCCGGTGAGTCGAACACAAATTCATCCAAAAAGTGAATAATGGGGCCCGCCAACAGGCGGCTTGGTCAACTATCTCAGAATTGTGTAAAAATTGGATCACAGGACCAGCACGAAACCGCGAGTCCAGTGCCATAAGTTTTGTCGTATTCTGACGAACGTGCACTAAATGGTGCAAGATTTTGCAAAAGTTACGATACGGGGAATTTCTGTCGATATGGATTGATTTTGAAGCGCACACGCGTCCAAATTAGGTTTGTGAAAGATCACACATTTGGATATATCGTGCGCTCCTTTCGGTGTACTTGGTACACGATGGGGCGGTCCCGTTTGGCGGAACGTGCTCCGTATCATGAATTTTGGATGTTTGAAAAAATAGGTTTTTAGGGTTTTCAATCTGGTTTAATTCTAGATACAGCAAAAAATAAAATATTCTATTTGACAAAAATTAATCTAGGCTAGGTGATCTTCGCATACCAAAAAGAAAAACTGAATTCGGATCTCTGTGGTGGGAGATATGAGTCCGTGAACATGGGTAGTTACCGCAGTTTTCTGCGATCCAAAAGTTATTATTTTTTGCCAACTGTTCGTTGTTTTCGCCTAGGGTTATGCGTTGTTCAAGGTAAACTAATACATAAATATGGAAGGGGGATAGATCATGAATGTACCAGTGAAGACGGGGTCAAGTTTGGTCGAGTGAGGGTGCAGGAAACGAAGCATGAACACAGGTAAGTTGCTGCATAGTTCTGCTGTCGCAGCGCTCGAACGGCGACGTGCGGTCGCATGGTGCTCCGGCGGTGCTGGCTGGGCGGCACGGTGGCTCTGGTGTCACGGCGGCGGTCTCATGGAATGAGGATGAAGAGATTTAGGGTTAGGGTTTAGCAATTATACAATATAGCAGAGAAGGACGCGGGCGTTGGGGTCTCGCACGGTCGCACAGGGTTTGAGCGGCTGGGCTGGGGGGATTGTTTAGGCGGGATGGGGTTTAGGAAATTAGCATTTAGGGCTTTAGGAATAGTTTTAGATTTATTTTTCTTTTCTTTTCTTTATTCTTTTCTAATTTATTTTTTATTATTTTCTTTTCTATTTCTTTGAATAACATTACATATATGTATATGTATATATATATATATATATATATATATATATATATATATATATATATATATATATGGAAAAGTCTAGAAATTATTTAGAGCATACAATTAATCTACCAATTGTCCATAGGGTCTCCTATATGTAAATAATTAAGAAAAATTTATAATTGCTCTATAAATTCTCTATTGCACAAACACTTAAAATAAAAATTAAATAAATTCTATTTCTTATAATTAGCTAATAATTACTATAAATCAATTAATTAATTAATTAAAATAGTTAATACATTTTTTAAGATTAGGGGTTTTACAAATATGGACATGGCAAACTCATCTGGGAAGAAATGTTAGGACGGTAGTTCAGAGATAATATGGACGTGAACCAATATCCAAAAAACTCGCTAAGGAGTGATTTGCTGAGTGTGGTCTATTTAAAATAAAGATAGACCTGAAAGTTCCTCCGGTGGGGATGTTGATGGGACGATAGCTCAAAGGCAATACGAACATGGCTAGCATCCAACGAGATTGGTTTTTGAGTGGTCACTGCGGGAGTGTGCGAGTGGACATGAGGACTGCTCCGCTGGGGAGACTTTGAGGATCCATCATCCTCTGCGTATCCGGGACTCCTGGATACAGATGATGGCTTTTACAGAAATTTTAACGAAGGAAAAATATTGCACATAGTAACTTTTTGGGGATGAAGAACCAAAAGTTGATTTGTACATCTGAGTTATCACACTGGAGATGAGGGGAGTACAAGTCTAGTTTAGATGTAGTACTTTTTTTAGGAACTTGCCATTGATTGGCATCATGAGCAAGTCGTTGTTGGATTTCACTAGCGGTATTGCCGTTGGAAAATACGGTTTCTACAATAAATGGGCCCTCCCATTTCAGTTGGAATTTGCCGACCGTCTTTTGAGTCATAGCACGTACTGGCATCTCCATATCCTAGCCCTCTACGAGCGTTGTTGTAATAACTGTCGGATTATAAAGGAGTACGCCTTCTTTTACCAAAGTTTAGACCTTCAGCTTTTTGGAGGTCATATCCCATCTTCAACATGATACGGAGTGATTGTTGGCTACAATGATGAAACTGGGGCAGCTCATTATTTGTTGTGTTGAATACTGTCGATGACTTAGCTTGCACCGAAGAAGGAGCTCTGTGCACAGGAATACTGCCACGTATACATGAAAGAGTTTGCTAAGTTGTGGACGTAGGATCACTGTCGCGTGCGCATGATTGTCTACCACATCGAGGGCCACTGTTTGCTGCATATTTTTGTATATTGCGCAGGGGAACACTGTCTGTTGTCCGTAAAGATTTTTTATGACGAGAAGTACTATTGTGTGCACATGAAGTGTGATACGTCCTTGCGTTGAAGACTTATTCAGATGCATACAATGGAGTGCTGCCTATCATGCGCCATTGCTGATAAGTCATGCGAGACTTAGATTTTTTGTACAGGGAGACTTGTTGAGCTGCGCTGAGCATCTAAAGTTTACAATTTATTCTTTTTGAGGAAAGGATCATGCAGCCCGGCCTGTATTTCTTTTACTTTGACATGGTCGTTGAAGGTGCTTTAACGTCGGGCATCTCGGAATCCCGCTGATAGGCACGACCCGACCTGGTTGTCCCTGCCCAGGCCTCCTCAGTGGTAGGAGAAACCATGAGGCAAGACTTAATTTTTCGTATTTTAGGCTTGACGGTAGAAGGCGCTGCTTGCTGTGTCAAGTCTGGGATAAGATCTGGGTGGACCCACATAATTTTGCCCTTAGATGTAGTAAGAGGTGTCAGCCCGACTGTCTGGTCATGAGCTGGTGGAAAGTTGACAACTTCCATAGTCGCCTTAGGGACTGGAACTACTCCTTCTTGTGCTTCCGTCGCCAAAAGTTTCCGAACTGGAGGGATACCATGTTGGCGGCAACTGTCACATCATCAAAGTCTAGGGAAAGGGCCTTATTATCGATCAGTCGTTAGATGTACTGCTTTAGAGTATAGAACTCCTGCGTAGGGTGCTGGACGTATTGATGGAAGTGACAATATTTTGGGTTGTCAATTTTTGCCGCTTCAGGCTGACGTCTGACATCGAAGAGTCAAATTTTGCTTCCCTACATCAGCATGTCGAAGATGGGTTTGACATCCCAATCTTCGAAAGAGTAAGTCTCCTTTGGTTTTGGAAGCTTTGCCTTCTTTTGCTCAGGCTTGTTGATCAAGCTAGCGACCATAGTTTATTTTTCCTTTCCATCGCGGCTGCTATTGCCGTTGTTATTGTTGTTGTTATTATTGTTAGGGTTGGGACGTTTCCCCTTGTCCTCAGTGGTAGGGATATGGATCCCCAAGTTTTGGGCATTCTTCAACTTCTTCTTAGCGTTGTCGGCACTTACGATGAATGTCGTCCAGTCTTTAAACTGGGCGTCATCCATCCAGAGGCTGACTGTCGGAAGTAGGTTCCTCTGGCACATCTCTATTAGCGTCACTTCAGGATTGTCGGGGACAGTCTTAGAGCTATTTTTCAGAATCGTTTGATGTAGTTATGAGCGGGCTCCTTTTCTCCCTAGGCGACATCCATCAGAAAAGACATCGTCATATCATGTCCTGCCTCATAGAATATTTTAAAGAAAAGACTCTTGAGATTGTCGAATGATGATATGCAATTGTCCGACAGGCTACAGAACCAGTCGAACTCTACTCCCGCCAATGCCCCAACAAAGAGCCTGGTAAGGATGGCATCATTGCTGGGTAAGTGCCCTGTTGTTGTCTCGATGTAACTCATGTACCGAGGAGGGGAGGACTTCCTGTCAAATGTGTCTATGTTGAAGGGCTTGTACCTAGGCAGGTCCGGTACGTCCCTCCATTTATGTCACTACCATATTTTCTAGGAAAGGATATTTTAGTCATTAGTAATTAATTAAATATTATGCATGTTAAATATTATTTTATTGTATTATTTATTTATTGTTAGCATGTTAGATTTATTTTTGGACTTGTGTTAGTGGACGTAACTAGTTTAGTTTAGACTCATGGACCAACATTTAATTCTAGTTAGAATTAAGCCCAATAATTAGAAGCCCAACTATTATGAGGATGATTAATTATGTTAAACCCATTAGACTAGAAGCTTCCCTCCTTAATTAATTTTTTTATGAGAGGCCCCAAGAGGTAATTTAGACTTTACATAGTAGCTTGAGGGAGGGGGCAAGTGAGGCCTATTTAAAGGGGATAAAAACTTTCGATCTCTTCATTTTTTATTCTAAATCTAGATCTACAATTTCCCTCAACCAAATTCCACCAAATTTCTCTCCAATTCTTTTCCAAATAATCATTAGAGACTAGTAGAACAAGGATCTAGAAGGAAGAAGTATGGATCTACAAGGATGAGCAAGGATCTACAAGTTAGAGGCCAATTTCATCAATTTTGAAGGTTTCATTGAGAATCCATCTCCCATTAGGTATAATTTAGTTTTTTCCCCTTAAATTAGGTTATAAATCTGAGATTTAACCATGAGAAATTAACCCATATGCATAGGCTACCCAAATGATTTGATTTTGTGTTCATAGGAGGCC
This sequence comes from Iris macrosiphon, assembly GCA_036927795.1. Lineage (NCBI taxonomy): Eukaryota > Viridiplantae > Streptophyta > Magnoliopsida > Asparagales > Iridaceae > Iris > Iris macrosiphon. The sequence goes on from JAYESA010000003.1 coordinate 108,380,141, forward strand.
TATTGGGAAAGTTATGGTACTTTTTGTGTCAATTTTGGAGGAATTTTGAGATTGATATTTGTTGTGTATGTCAATTGGTCCTATAGATCAATTTGGCATATGCATGTGTATTTGGGGCTAGTGTTATATCCACAATTGGGTAATGGTAGGTCGTATCCCATCAATTTGGTGATACGTGTTAATTTGGGGGGGGGGGGGGTTTCCCTCCGATACGGGACTTTGAGCATGTCACATTTTGACACGGACACGTAAATATGTGTTTGACTCTTCGTATTATTCATAAATAATATATAAGACTTGCTGGTGTCCTTCAGGGTACATTTAGATGTGTGGTGGACTCGTGTCGCATGCGTATCCTAGATTGAGTGGGATACGGGGTGATACGATCCATGCGTTTGTGTAATTTAAATTATAGATCTATTTCTCTTATCATTGTGATATAAAATTATATATATATATATATATATATATATATATATATATATATATATATATATATATATATATATATATATATATATATATATATATATATATATAATGTTGTGTATATATATATTTATGTAATATTGATGTACCTATGTATATACTATATGTGTATATTTATTATGTAGCTATTTTTCTACATGTAGATATATATTTATAGGAGGTAGTATATGTATATATAATATAGTAGATATATTTTATATATATATATATATATATATATATATATATATATATATATATATATATATATATATATATATATATATATATATATATATATACTTGTATGTATATGTAATTACATTGTATATGTGTTTATATATACGTATATGTATGTGTGTTGTTATAAATATGTTACTATGTATATATTCCTATGTAGGTATTAAGTACATATAGATGTATATGAGGAGTGTGTGTATGTATAGTATTTATTTGTAATTATATACATATATTTAGAATAATACTATGTGATATATAATATATTATATATATATTATATATATATATTATATATATATATATATATATATATATATATATATATATATATATAAGGGGAGAACAGAGCTACAACGACAGATATAGCGACAACAGCAACAGCAGCAACGTCGCAAAAGCAGCAGCAGCAACAACAGCAACATCGACAGCAGTTAACGACGGCAGCAGAGAAGCATCACTAAAAGTAGTAGTTCCCGCCAGCAACAGTAGCTTCAGCGACGGTCAACAGGGGGTTTTATGACAGTTTGGCAGTTTTAGATATTTAAAATATATAGATATATATGTATATTGAAAATTAATATATATATATATATATATATATATATATATATATATATATATATATATAATGTATATATGGATATATATTAATAATTGGTAGTTATATACTATATGTATAATATATTTAGTTGTAGCATAAAATATTATTGGAATAGTTAGTATATTTTAGTTATCAATTGTTATGAGTATCTCTTATATATTATATATTTGTAGGTATATAGGTATATATGTATTAGTATTTAGTGTGTAGTTGGTAGTTAGTATTTATTCTATTTAGTACATACTAGAAGTTATATTGGATTGATATATGTATACATATAGTTATTGAGGAATAGTTAGTATATATATGAAGTTTTTGGCAATTACCTTGAGATACCAAGGTAAGTATCAAGATATACCAAGGTATGAGTAGTAGGTATTGGCATAGTAATATGATAGTTGTAAACTAATTATGGGTGTGTATTAAGATGACTAAAATAAGGTATATAGTATTGTATAAATATTAAATGCATGATAGTTTATAATTATTGTTTGGTAGTTAGTATAAATAATATTTTTAATTTACCTTGAGATGCCAAGATAAGTATCAAGGTATTGGAGGATAATCAAGGTATTGGGTTTGGATATCAAGATCGAGGTTTAGTGTTGTGATACCAAGTTGGTTCAAAACTAAATAAATTTTTAGCATTTGTAATTATGATTTATATATTTAATATTGCTTTATTATAGATATTTGATATTATCTATTGTTGCGTATCCTGAGATACGGTATCTTAGTATCCTAAGATGTAGCTTGTATGGCCTAGGTTCATAGTATGTGAGCCCAATATCTTTGAGTTAGACTTATGCAACCTAGAAATAGGTAGTTGACGATAGTTGACTTAGAATTGACCGAGTTTAACTTTTGACTTAGAATTGACTTGTTGGCCTAGAAGTTGACTAGTTTAACTTATTTTCTTTCCAGAACCTTGTATTAATGCAATATTTCATATATAGGTCTGTGTGACACCAGTACGGACACAGTTTGACATTCATTGCTCTGGACCGTAGGCGAGTATATTCTCTGATAGATTCTCATTTATGGTATCCTCTATGTTCATTGTATTTAGTGTAGATATCCATGTTCTCTTGACACGATGGTTACACGGATTGGTATATCCAGATCTTGTTATGCGATATTTTTCCTTGGTATATGGTATATCTTGTGCAGGCCTTATTTTATTGATTATCTTGTACATGTATAGACATTGATCCTCGGGAAAAGTCGCTATCTTCTTGGGGAATCTCGTGCCATAGCATACCATGGTTGGATCTATTATACAAGTTGGGGTTGGGGAGTATATAGTGTAGATATGTGATCATACCCTCCTTGTATCAAGTCTTGCATTGAATAGTGTTAATCATACACCGCACGTATGATTAGCCAGGCCATAAATCTTATATCAAGTTCCCAAGCCGATCACATGTTAAAGGTGGTACTCACTCACTTAGTCATTAGTATATTCTTGTTCATTTGCCATATTGTTTATTCTTGTATTTATTTTCAGTATTTTCTTATTGTGTATCTCTTGTACATGTATATAACATCTTGTATAATCACATCTATGTTTGATAATAAATGAAAGAAATAAAATAAGGTTTATACGAAACCCTCTCTTTGGTTTACAAACAAGAAGTACTCTTAATCCTATACGAGGATGTCAAGTACAATTTTTTTAATCTGGATAAATATTGCTATAGGAGTCTAATCTGTGGTCGATCACTTTGTCCCTTGGACCACACGATGATGAAGAAGTATTGTAGAAGAAATAGAAGCTTCAAAGGTGGCAAGAAGGAGTGGATACCAAGATCGTCGATCACTACTCTCTGTCTGTGCTCTTCTCTCTTTGATTTTTTGACCTTGGACCTCTGTCAACAGAGGTCTCTATTTATAAGGTTTTAGTGACAGTAACCGTCCAATCGGCGTGGAAGCCGGACAGTGGAGATTGTGGCACTTTTTACGCGGCGGTTACAATAACTGACACCCACGTATAAATAATCCTCTGAATAAGCGTGTGACGCATGTCCCATTATGAGATAATGCGTATAACTGCTGCAAAGATCATAGCATGCAAGCCACATAGGTAACTGCCCCTTGCATAGAAATGGTTGGCATAGAAGCCAATAACTGTCACCATGGCGTAGAAGCCAAATAACTGTCAAACTGGCGTAGAAGCCAAATAGGCGTAGAAGCCGTCAGGTTGGCAGAGAAGCCAAGTAGGCATAAAAACCAAGTAGTTGTCAAACTGGCGTAGAAGCCAAATAGGCGTAGAAGCCTGATGCTGCATGGATAGGTGGCTAACGTAGAAGATAGCCGATCTTCCTTCCTTGACTGAGGTCTTGAACGTATTCTGGACCAAATAACCTTATTGCGCACATGTAGCCTGAATTGGCATATTCCGAAGAGATAGCGTACAACGTGCTCCTATAGCTGAAAATAGCCAGGTTGGTGTATTTCAAGGAGATAGCGTACAACGTGCTCCTATAGCATAAAAATAGCCAGGTTGGCATAATGTGCAAGGGTAATGATGTGGACATATTAGCCGTAATCATGGTTCACCCAGTCTTTGAAAATAGAACCAAATCATGTGCATTAAATGCAGAGATCTGCCCCCATCACGTGTATTAACTGCAGAGACGTGCCTCGAATTCTATGCGAAGAGCAGCTTTTGACGTGGCAGCTCGTTTTGTCTTCTACTGAGCGTAAAAGCTCACATCTGCTTGTATAAAACTAGGCAGCATATTCCCTTAAATGCATAAAAGCGGTTTATACCAAGGAGATGTCACTAAATGACAGTTTGGGTCTCTATGTCGCACCATCATTACAGCCGTCGTCTGGATAGTCGTGCAGTACTCTTTGTCAGGAGTCAGGTTCACTGCATGATCTGACAGGTACATTCGAGGAATACGAAGCGTTCCTCATATACTTCCATGCTGCATTAAAAGCGGATGAGTTTTACGCCATAAAGGCGATATAACAACCTTTTTACGCCGAAGCAGTCTTGACATACTGCATTATGCGGGTTGTCCTAGAGCTTATATTTTACGCTGTACTAGCGATGAAGTTCTGTTTGTACGCCGATGGCTCTGAAGTCATATGTTACGCCATACAGTACTGAAATACTGCGTATAACTCTGCAACATATTTTTCATGCTTCTACAAGACCCCCTTCAAAGTTTTTAAATTCCTCATAATTTGAAACACTTTGAATGAAGCATGAAACAGTCAAGTCTGACTCGTTCCTCGAGGCTGATTCCTTGGCAGATTTTTGGGGATCGGTTGGGATTCAGTATGTTCTCTTTTCCCTATATAAAGGCTGTTGAGTTAACCTGTCCTTCCCACATTTCCTTCACCACACAGAGATGATTGTCGGAGTTCGTCGGGTCGACTTGAGGAAGAAGAAGACCATGTTCTTCCAGCATATAAAGAGCCAAAAAAGAAAGCGTCTTCGAGCAAATGTCCTCTGTAACGATGGATCATGGAAGGATATCATAGCTTCCTTTGCTCGGGATAATCAGCAACTTCGTATGGCGATTCGTCCAGGAGAGAGAAAGGGTTCCATTTGGCCACACAGCTTGCAAGCTGTATTTTCTCCCGTCGTTCGTGGATGAGGATAGACAAACTAGCCCTGTCTGTCAGTATTGAGTTGGGTCTAAATACCTCAACTCAATCTGTCATGGCGTATGGAGGATGGATTTTGCAAAATTTATGTATGCCCAGTTCTGTATCCTCCCGCCATTGATCATTTTTTTGTTAATCAGTTGCAGGAAACCGACTAACTGCTGAAGAAGACGGATAAAGATCTCCACCAATACGAGAACCTGGCCGAACAGATTCTGGGCGTGATCTTTAAATGAAAATGAGAAACCCATGGTAGGACAAGGATTTTCATATCATGTAATCATGAGGATGAAAAACCCTTTGTAGACGGGATTTTCCTCATATGTAATCATGAAGATGAAAGAAACCCTTTGTAGACTGGATTTCCCTCATATGTAATCATGATTAATAAAATCGTCTTCTTTTACGCATCTGATGATTTGACATACTTTGTTGAAATAAAGTCTGAATATGTGCAGCTTCGACACGTCTGAATAATTTTACGCCGAATCTGATAAAAAGAGTAACTGGTCTCGTCCCGTCTTTTATGCTTAACTGAAGATGCGTAGAAAGATGTTTAGCATTTAAGTCGAATATCCGAACTGTCATGCTGTTTTGAACGAGAAGTTGCATAGAATTCTGAACTGTCACTTCTTTTAAGAAGAATTCTTGTTCAGACTATCCTCTTCAAGAATGATTTCCCGAAAATCCCTTGAAATAGGGCAAGAAATGGCTGTCAAAACTGAGTCGCCATCTTGAACTGTAGAAAAAATATTCAGACTGGATTTTGGATGAACTTCCAATCGACCCAAGGAGAAGAGTCATTTTTAATATTGAACTCTATACTTGGACTATTTTCTGGACATGAAGGAGCATCTTCTGCGTGAACCCTTGTAACTGGCCATCTTGAGAATTGTTCAAATATACGCATGATCTGGCCTGCGTATTTTCAGATATATGGAAAGTCATAGATCTGTAATGTAGATGAGCATAAAATCATAAGTTTGTAGCCTCTCGAGCGTAAAATCTGCTGAGCATGAGAGCATCCGGGCGTAAAACTATAGATTTGTAGCTGAAAAAAAACTTCTGAGCATGAAGTCGTAGATTTGTCGCCTCTGAGTGTAAAAAAGCTTCTGAGCATGAAATCATAGATTTGTAGTCTCTGAGCATGAAGTCGTAGGTTTGTAGCCTCTCGAGCGTAAAAGCTGCTGAGCATAAAAGCATCCGGACGTACAACCATAGACTTATAGCCTCTGAACGTAAAACCGTAGATTCGTAGCTTCCCGAGCATAAAAAAGCTCCTTTAGCGTAAGATCATATATTGGTGGCTGCTGAGCATAAAAGCATGGATCTGTAGCTTCTGAGCGTGAAGTCGTAAGTTTGTAGCCTCTCGAGCATAAAAGCTACCGAGCGTAAAAGCATCCGGACGTACAACCATAGACTTATAGCCTCTTAGCGTAAGATTGTTGATTTGCTCTGCGCGCAAATTTTGAATCTGCTGACTGTCCGTCTTCCTTTAAATGACAGGCTGGCGTGGTCCCCAATCATAATCGCATATTAGATATCAGATTTGGTTAGGGATTCGAGGAGTCCATCTGAACTCTATATATACCCCAAGGGTTTCAGAGAGAATACTCTTTACTTGTCTTTTGCAAAAGAAAACCCTTCGTCTCTTTGAGTTTCTTCTCCGAGCATTCTGAGTCTTTAGCAATGGCACCAAAACTGATCTCCTCCTTTAAGGGAAAGAAGGCTGCCTCCTCTTCTCGCTCCTTTGCCCAAGCAAGAGCGACTCCGATCGGGCAGGGCGAACCTCGCTCTGAACAAAGCGTTCCACCGACGAGTTATGCACCGGGCGTTATAGGTAAAGCTTTTGGGACAACAAGAACGAAGAAAATCCTTCGCACACGTTAGCCTCTTCGAGGAAAATGATGCACAGAGATGTTTTATCTTTTACGCCATATTCCTAATGTGTCGGCGTAAAAACTCAATATTTTCACAGTCTGGCGTAAAAGCTTCGACTGTCAAAATTTGGCGTATAACTACCAATTTTGGGAGTTATGCTCTGGATGAAAATTCTGGCGTAATAACTCAAATTTTGGCAGTCTGGCATAAAAAAACACAGACTGTCTGCTGTCAACCTTGAATTTTTCGCTTGGGAAATAGATTCCAGCGTAAAAACTCAAGTTTTCACAGTCTTGGCGTAAAAGCACAGACTTTTGATCTTTGGCATAAGCTGCAAGGATGTAATGTCTAGTATAGAAACTGACATGTTCTTCTTGCATTTTGTAGTAGACCTGCAAGTACCTCTGTTGGCCGAGGTAATGGGTTCTGCTGCTGGGATGCTGAACTCTAATTATCTGGAGGATTTGTCCCATGTGACATTTCCTATTTCCGGACCCCAGTATCCTGAAGAAAGGGGAATCCTGATATCGTCTCAATGAGAGCGAATGCTGTTGAGCATGATCAACGGAGAGCCCCTGACGTATATAGACGGGGCCAAATACATAAAACCGGCTTTCCTCTTTGGGGACATGATTGACAAATAATCCCAGATGAAGCCCAAGAAAAAAAACTGGGTTTTTCCTGCCGGGGGCCTGGTCTTGTACCTGCCCAGTATGCTGAGAGATTACCCTATCTCGGCCTTCTTCCATGCCACACATCCGAGGAGGATGTCATGGACTCTGACTCCCAATCTTCATGGTCAGCCGGGGAAGATATTTTACCATAAAGGATCCGACCGAGGGTCATTTATAAGTTGCCCTTCCGGTCCCGTCATACCTTTCAGGGGATTATTTTTGGGCTTTTCCCGAGTAAAGACACTGCGTTATTCCAGCCAGTCCAATTACCGACTTTCTGCAATGACTTCATAGAGCATGGAGGAGTATACCCCAAGGTTAATCCTCGGACCAATGGGTGGCTTACTCCTACAAATCTTCGATGGATTTGTTTGGCTGCCTGGGCCCTGAAGAACTTTCAGACTGAGCTGGAGAGCATTGGTCTGTACGATGCTGTAGAGGCTACCAGTGTTGGGTTACCTCTCAACCCCAACCTATTTTTTTCCTTAATGGAGCGATATATCTCGCTCACTGGGACTTTTGCCACTCCACTGGGGGAGTTAGGATTGGCCCTTCACGAAATGGCAGAGATTTCAAGACTGCCAATGGGGGATACTCCTTATGAAGAGTATGCTCCCACAAACTGGGAGCTGGGTGATACAGACCCTCGTGTAGTGGCGGTATACCAGGAGCTGATGTGCCACTACTTAGCGTGCACCGCCTTCTATAATAAGCCTTCTGATTTGGCTCATGCCAACAAATGGGTGTCCTACCTCTTCTTCTATCATGCCCGAGATGCTAGGCCCGACAAAGTTATGGATAGCAGGGATAGGGATTTGAGCCTTCTGAGCGTGCTTAATGCTCAAGTAGTCGACGACCTTATTAAAGACGCTGGGGCTTCAGATCAAATTCTCGACGAAGGGATAGGGAAATATCCTGCAGGCACTAAAGCCTACAGTTATTTGAGGTATTACCGCAGGCCTCTGTCCAAGGAAGCTCAACTGGCTGGCTTCCTCTCCTTATGGCTGCGCCGACTGGTAGTACCCGGTATTGCTCTTCGGATCGCATTCACCGTAACACCTTATGGCCCGTGGGATGTTTGGTGTTTGGGGCAAGACTCGGCTTGCTCCCTGCCATGGTATGCCGAATACAAGCTGGTCTGAGAGCTATGACAGACAAGCTGCTTGCTGATGAAACACGACATGACAGCTTTCCCAGGGTAGAATTACCATACCTGTATCTGATGGGATGGTTAATTCTCCATAACCCCAAGGTGATGTCTTCCGGCTCCGGTAGTAGTTCAGAGAATAATTTTTTGTTGAATTACAAGAATTTCACCTGGAACGTGACTACAGTTTTAGACTGTCGTCGAGCATTGAATTTTGCTCACAGCTGGAAGCTTTTCTGCACCGTCTCCTCTATACATCTCAATCAACAGGGGACGCAACTTCAGGATTTAGGTGAAGGGTAGACCGTCCTTTCTCCTGAAGCTTTTTATTGGTTGGTCTGCATTAGACCTTTCCATTTATTGTACAGAAGTGAAGACCATTGTTTCTTAGAGCCCTATCTGCCTAGTCGGTTCGCCAGGCAGTTTGGGTATGACCAGTTGCACGTGGAAAATGCCATCGCCAGCTTCAAGTCCAGAGGTGGACTTATCGACGGAGCGAGAGGATGGTGATATTTCATAATGGGTTGTACTTGAGCGGTCTTTACTATACCAGCTACTTCTCTCTCCATGGAGTTGCACATCCTCCATTCGTACGTCCAGTTTTATGTGGCCACCAATACCTTCCATCACAATTTTGATATGTGTGAAAGTTTTAGGATGCCTTCTTCTAAGTCCGCGGAAAGAGCGAAAATCCTGTCAGTTTCTTCTGACGAGGGTGAAGACTCAGTCAATCCAGATGAGCTTTTGCTGACAGTACCAAGAGGTAAAATACCTTCGCCTGCAGTGCCTCTGGTTATCCCTAGAAAGCGAAGGGCTCCTGTTCCGAAGGAGGCTTCCCCTCGCAAGAAGAAGAAGACTGTTGTTGGTCCTATCAGGATTTCCAGTCATGAGGATCTTAGGAGTGAGCCTGTTGTTTCCCCTGTTGGGGATGATCCTTTGATTAGAGGTCCCTCATCTATTAGAGAGGGAACCTCCCCAATTCCGACTGGCAATGCCGGAGATTCTTTGCTCGAGGCTGCTGTCGTTGCTACCGCTTCAGGTAGTGGTACGAAATTGCCTTCGGGGTCGACCAAAACAAGGTTGCATATATCTTTATCCAGACCAGCAACGGGAGAAACCCCTGCCGCGTTTGTAAGTATACCTAGTGAGATTCCAGCCGATGAGCCTCGGTTGAATCTTGGTGAAGACCTGGAAGAATATCTGCCAGTGTCAGTTGATACACCTCCTTCTCCAGGTAAGACAGCTCGCTTAGCATCATTAAGAAATAATTTAGCTGTACTGGCTGCAGACACGCCATATATACCATCGACTATGGGTAAATATCGTCTTTATGCCTCTTTTAGAAAAATTAACATCATATTGATATTAACTTTCTCTTGTCTTCTTCTCAGGGGAAGACATCTACGGGGAGGGCAGCGTTGACGTGCCTTTCGACACTGTTTTAGCTCCTGCCGATAATACGGAGGTGCCCGACTTCGAAGAGGAAACATTTTTGGGTGCCGGCTCGCCCGAAATGGTTCCGATATCTCGAGAGGAGGATGAACCTGTCATTACGACTATGCCTCCTTTGAGTACGTCAGCGACTTCAGCCGTTGTCGGTGCCTCTACCTTTGTCGTGCCCTCTACTGAAGTGACGACTGTGACGACACCCTCTGTAGTCGTTTCTGGCAGGGGATTCGCTGATATTGTAGCCACTCCCAGCGTCCAATCTAATTTTGCCATGCTGGTTGAGCAGTATACTAGTATCTTCTATACCACTTTAAAAATGCTGATATCAATGGTACTGGAGAAGAATCTAGGCTTCGAGGCTCTGAGGAGGTCCTCCCAGTTTGCGATAGCGTCGATCAGAGATTTCAACGACGTTGGGAGAGCTGACGCACTGGAGCAAATAGTTAATGGTTTGGAATAACCCATTAACGATTATTTGCAGCTATCCCGAGGCAGCATTGACGGTCTCGTTCAAGCTAGATATGACTCCTTGACTGCAGAGTTTGCTGGGCAAATGGAATCTATGAACACATTCGTCCAAGAACAGCAGCAGGAGATGGATCGAGAGCGTGCCAAATTGGAGTATGTCATTCCTCAGCTGACTCAATGCGAAGTCGAATATGAGGAAGAAGCAGCGAGGGTACGCAGATTAAAAGACGAACTCGCTCAGGCGGAGAAGAAGGCTCTCTCTTTGTTGGCAGCTCGAGATGTGCTGAAGGATCGAATGGAGACTGCTCAGCATAACCTGATACATGTGGGTGTCATCCATGTAGGTTTTGTACGCGCTCGGGCTGAGCCATCTGCTTTGAACAATGAGGCGGCAAGGTTGGAGCGGGCTCGTGTCGACGTTTTGAACTCCAGGGATGAGAGAATGGTTACTCTGGCGCAGCAGATTCATGACTTAACTGCTCCTCCTAAATGATGTACCTTATTTTGCTTTTCTATGTAATTTGCTCTTTTTGGAAATAAAGAGACTTTATCTGACTTTTGTGGACCTATCATTATGGAATATAAGTGATAGGCTGAGGTAAAAGTGATATCAGAGGTAATATGGACGTGATATACTTTCGGTAAGCTTCAGCTGGACATGTCTATTCAGAGGTTATATGGACATGATAGAGTATGAACCAACTAAATTTGCATACAAAACACTATCAGAGGTAATATGGACGTGATAGGTTTTGAAGTTCCAAATTAGTTAAACATATATATTCAGAGGTTATATGGACATGATAGAATATGATCCAACTAGTTCTTTGGAGGTAGTGTTGTCAGAATGAGATCTTCACCATACTCCTTTTGAGCAAAGGAGATTAAGCATAGTACCTCTTTAGGAATTTGCCGTTGATAGGAGCCATTAACAAGTCTCCGTTAGGCTTGGATAACCTGTTAGCGCCGTTTGAGAATGTTGTCTTGATCACATAAGGGCCTTCCCATTTGGGTTGGAATTTACCCTTATTCTTGTGAGTAATGATCATTGGCCTTCTCACAGCTAAGACTAGTTCACCAACTTTGAACACTCTTTTCTTCACTTTTTGATTAAAAGCTTTGGAAATGTGTGCCTGGTAGAACACGATGCGCTATTGAGCTTGAAGGCGTTTCTCGTCTAATCCTTCTAGCTCTTGAAGCCTTAATAGGTCATTCTTTTCCTGTGTCAACTCATTAGCCACTGCTATTCTAAGTGACAGAATTTGAATTTTGATGGGAAGAACTGCTTCACTCCCGTAGACCAATGAGAATGGGGTACAACCCGTCGGTGCTCGAACCATTGTGCGGTATGCCTAGAGGCATTCTCCTAGCTTCTCGTTCCAATCTCTTTTGTTCGAAGAAACAAACTTCTTTAGGAGTTTGATAATAGTTTTGTTGAAGGCTTCTGCCAAACCATTAGCAGCAGGATTATATGCCGTAGAGGCCACATTTTGTATCCGATTTTTATCACAAAATCGATGAAACGCTTGGCTGATAAATTGAGGCCCGTTATCATGAATTATCCTTCGGGGAATCCCAAAGCGATAAATGACATGATGCTTGATAAAGCTGATCACGTTGGATGACTTTACCTCAGCAAGACGGATCGCCTCTGCCCATTTGGAGAAATAATCCGTGATGGCCAATATAAACCGATGACCTCTGGAAGAAGATGGGTGAATGGGACCAATAATATCCATACCCCATGCATCGAAAGGCCATGATGCCACTGTAGGGTATAAATGTTCAGAAGGTTGATGTATAAAATCTGTATGAATCTGACAGGCTTTGCATTATCTTGTATATTTTATCGCATCTGTGATCATAGTAGGCCAGTAATAGCCTATCCTTCTGATACGATCCTGTAGCTTAGGATCGGGTTGATGTGCTCTGCATACACCATCGTGACCTTCACGGATAATCCGTTGTGCTTCATCACCAGAGAGACATCATAGTAGTAGTCCATTGTAGGTTCGACGATATAGACTCTGCGAGGAAGCGTCAAAGTAGAAGCGTAATGATCGTCTTTTCATCGATACTGCTCCTTTGGGATCCTCCGGTAAGATTCCGTATGTCACAAAATCTATAAAGGGACTTCTCCAGTCTCTATTAGGAAGATCTGTGTTCACAACGTAGCTGCGTTCTATGTGAAAGTTGTTTTTCATACAGAATAAATCTCTGTTAAGAAGGATCACTGAATTCTGCCTTCTTATAGGAATAGCTAAATCTGCAGCTAGACTGGCTAGTGCATCAGCTTCGAGATTCTGAGATCGAGGCACATGCTCTAGGTAAAACCCTTTAAAAGCCATGGCTATCTCGATTGTTGCTCGGTGATAGGGATTGAGGTCTGGATTCTGGACTTCATATACTCCTCTGACTTGATTGACGATCAGCAGAGAATCACCGAAAGCTTCCAGATATTCGACGTCCAATTCTTTAGCGACTTGGAGCCCGATTAGTAGAGCGTTATACTCTGCCACATTATTGGAGTATGGCTCGCTAAGAGAATATGCTCGATATATGACGAGTTTATCGGGAGTGACCAGGACAATTCCTACTCCTAAAACCATGTTTCCCCTGGGACCCGTTCTGGAGGCACCATCGAAGAATAGCTGCCATGTATCACCTTCCATTGCAGAATTATATTCTGCAACTTCGTCGGGAATGTCCTCATATAATCTGGAGGTTTTCGGAATCGGATGAGCAGCCAGGAAATCAGCCAATGCTTGGCCTTTTATGGACTTCTGAGGGATGTATACCATATCATACGGTGTTAATAACATTGCCCAAGTCGCGAGTCGAAAATTAAGAATGCTTGGCTTGTTCATCAATACCCGAAGAGGATTGATCCTGGAGATGATATGAATAGTCTGGCCTATGACGTAATGTTGCATTTTCTAAATGGCGAACATTAGGGCCAAATATTCTTTTTTCACTAGATTGTACCGGTGTTCAGCTCCGACCATCATCCTGCTTAAATAGTAGATAGCCTGTTCATGATCCTCATCGTTCTTCTGTGCAAGGAGAGCTCCTAAAGAATGATCCATTGCTCGAACATACAGCAAAAATGGTCTGTATTAATGCAAAAATGGTTTGTATTAATACAATAGTTGACTTAGAGTTGACCGAGTTTGACTTTTAACTTAGAATTGACTTGTTGACCTAGAAGTTGACTAGTTTAACTTTTTTTTTTCCATAACCTTGTATTAATGCAATATTTCATATATTGGTCTGTGTGACACCAATACGGATACAGTTTGACATTCATTGCTCTGGACCTCTGGCGAGTATATTCTCTGATAGTTTCTTATTTATGATATCCTCTATGTTCATTGTATTTAGTGTAGATATCCATGTTCACTTGACACGATGGTTACACGGATTGGTATATCCGGATCTCATCATGCGATATTATTTCTTGGTATATGGTATATCTTATGCAGGTCTTGTTTCATTGATTATCTTGTACATGTACAAACACTGATTCTCGGGAAGAGTCGCTATCTTCTTAGGGAATCTCGTGCCATAGCATACCATGGTTGGATCTATTATATAAGTCAAGGTTGGAGAGTATGTAGTGTAGATATGTGATCATACCCTCCTTGTATCAAGTCTTGTATTGAATAGTCTTAATTATACACTGCACGTATGATTAGCCAGGCCATAAATCTTGTATCAAGTTCCCAAGCTGATCATATGTTAAAGCTGGTACTCACTCACTTAGTCATTAGTATATTCTTGTTCATTTGCCATATTGTTCATTCTTGTATTTATTTCCAGTATTTTCTTATTGCGTATCTCTTGTACATGTATATGGCATCTTATATATTTACATCTATTTACTGCTACATAGTTTATATCATTGATTTAGAACTGCTGTTAGAGATGTATTTCGCTCCATTCCTGACTGAAAAATATTTCTTAGAGGATCCGAGAGATTGGTGTCCGACATACTATGGACTTCTACTTATAGATGGTGCAGACTTGGATCCACTAGTTCTGGAGTGATTGTCGGAAGGTTTATCCGTATCACTAGTTTTTTATAGTTAGTTTCTTTAGCATTTCGGTACCGGATTTATTTCTGGCTTATAGTATGAGATTGGATATTGTTTCTATTTTTGATATTATATATATTTGATGTATAGTTAGACTTCCTTGATATCTTTTCGTGCTTCTAGAATTATGATTTGAGTTTTGTGTGAGCTATTGTTGGCAGACTTTATATTATTATAAGATTTTAGATAGTATAGTAGACCAAGACAGCGTTCTACCGCCGATTTTGTAGCGTAGGCTGGACGTTATTTCCGACTTGTATTCCTACATCGGGTGCGGGTCGTGACAATTCCAGCAGGTACGGCTGGCGTACTCCGAGACCACGGAGTGAGTTCTGATTACCTATGGAGCCTAGTCGAGCTCGGAGTTCTCGAACCTCTTTTATTGCTTCCTTAGCCTCGTCTGCTGCCGAAGGGGCTGAGGAACTAGGTTGGGGAGGATTGCCACATGTGGGTGGAGCGGTTGTGTTTGAATCTGTGTTGGTCCTGGGATCCAAGTTAGCTAGCACAGAGGTCTTTGCTAGCTGAGATGTTAAGTTTGCCTTGATTTCCAACATTATTTGGGTCAAGGCTTACATCGACGCATTCATGGTCTGCATCATATTCTCGAGAGCCTCCAAGCCCTGTCGATCGCTGGGGGTGTCGTAGTCATCCCCAACCATGTATATTATTCTCACGTGGGGAGAGATGGACGGGGCCGTGGATGCCGCACTCTCCATCTTTGACCCTTGCAGTAAGCCGTCTTCAAGGAAGACTGGTAGCGTTGTGTCCTCCTTGGATTCGCAGGAGGCTATGCCATCTCTGCGAGAGTAGCCACTCCTAGGAGTTTCGGAATCTGTTCCTTGAGAGTCATCATCTTTTTGGAACGCTGGATTATTGTGTAGGTCCAGGGATTTACTACCCCCAGCTTAGGGAGCCCCTAGGGGTTCTGAGGAAGAACTACCTCAAGCAGCTGGCAGCTTCTTCCTCGAGCGAGTGCCCTGGAAAACACCTTCTATGGGTCATGTTGCCGGTCCTCCTAGTAATCTTCCTCTCAACGCGCTGGTCGAGAGTGACGGACTGGAGGTGCTGGCCTTCTTACCTCCTTTGGTAGAGGGGACATTCCGAGCTGGGTAGCATGCGACGAAAGGCAGCTCCTCCTCCTCTGGCGCTTGCGCCTGACCTCCGAGTTATTATTGGTTAGGTATCTTCTGGTGCAGTCGTTGGAAGGCCGACTGCCTATTTGTGGGTGATGCTGCTCCATTGTAGCAGTAGTTGATGATAATCTTGGCACAATGACGCCCTAGAGAGGATATTTCATCGGCCACAGTTATTTTCCTCACTTTGCGCTTGTGATTGATCACGTTGCGCAAGTCGAGCGAGGGTTGTTCCATCTTTGCACCCTTTTTGTGGACCCGGGTAGACCGAGCGCATGGATGTGTAGGTGTTGTGTTGGCTCCCAGTTTCGAGGTTCGTAAAAAAACTTGCCTCAGATCGTTGGCGGGAGAATTTTGAGACCAATCATGTCCATTTGTCGTTGGGGGCTGGACGTATGGGGCAGTCTTATATAATTTTTTACCAGGGGCCCGCGTAATAATTAGAGGTGCCCTCTGACGGTCGGTTGACTAGACAGATATCTGAGCTTGGTGAGCTAGCATCGTCCTGGACCTCTTTGACTTAGCCCATGCGGACGTATAGTACGCAGAGTCCAAGTTTGGATCTTCGTCGTTCTCATTGTGCCGCATGGAATTTGGGCCGCATGAGATACGATCGAAGACAGAAATTTTGCTCATGTCTGGGCCGCATGGGGATGTCTATATGCGGCTGTGAGCTGAGGCCGCATAAGACTGTCTGCCACTCTTATGCGGCCTCCTTCTTGGGCACATGGAACTTGCTTCAGCCCCAGAACGTCTGGTATCGTAATGTTTTTCTTTACCAGAGTCTAGGCGCTGAGTAGTTTCCACGTCGGGTAGGGAGGCCGTATGGACGTGGACTTCTTGGGTACGCGCCTGACTGTCAACAACAGGGCTAGCGATTGGAAGCGCCCCCTCGACAGTTGGGCGAGGCGGGTCGGCCTTCGCTAACCATTGTCTGCGGTCGCCTTGGGCTTGGCAAGCCTTGAGGAAGGACCGACGCTTCCTTCTGAGAGCATGTCCTCGAACGCTTGCTGGTCGAAGAGAACCACCAACATCTTTTACGTCGAGCCGAGCTTTGACGCTTTGGACTGCATCACTGACTTCTCTACAGAGGAGAAGTTGGTCCCCAGCAGAATCTCCATCGTGTTTGTCATTTAAATCAAAAAGAGATATGAAAGAACTATATTTGATTAACAAACTAAGAAAAAGTACAGAGAAGTCCTAGAAGAGAATCTAACTATAAATTTGTTTTATGGGGGTGACGATGGAGGATTGTGAGTGTAGAAACTCTCTTTACTCCGTGGACGATCCGATGCAAAAGCTCTTCACTCTTGCTCGAGTGTAGATCCATAGATAGCCAGCCAGGTCCTAGTATTAGTGTGGTACCTTGCTATTTATAGCTGCCATGTGGACGTGCTATGGATGCCGCATATGTTCCTGCTTGGTGGCCGAATAGGGCTACTTCAACAGCATGCGGTTGTAACTGTGGCCGCATGTCACGGGAAAGCTGCAACGTGAGTTTGGTTCAGATATGTTGTTGACGAGATCTCGGGGTTGTTATCAACTCGTTGATGACGTGACTTGGTCAGCTGGATACGTAGTTAGCACCAACTGTGCGAAGATCTCTGTAGTTGTAACGAGAAGATATTGTGAGCTGGAGGCCGCATAACAACTAGGCCGCAAGATGGCGAGCACGTTTGTCAAAGCAATTAATGCGCTGATGTGACTCGTTGTCTTTTTTTTGAGCCGTCGTCTTCACGAGTCTCGAAGCGTCTCAGAGTGATGAGTGATGTATCAGAGCCTCTGGCAGATATCGAAATCTGTGTCAGGAGGGTCCTTATTCGACCTCCCTACTCTGTGGTCATTCAGGCTGCATAGTATACTATGCGGCTTCTCTGCAACTTGGTTGATCATGCCGCATGGAGGTAATTATGCGGCTTCCGTATCTATCATGTTTTATGCGGCATGAGCTCTATGTGGCGTGTAGTATTTTTATGCTTCTACAACTGTAAATTTGCTTGAACCTCTATTCCTGACATGTTCTTACATCTTTTGATTAAGCTTCGGAACTAACATAAATATATAGCTCATATTTTCTCTAGCTAGTGGCATCTCAGTTTGCTGCTTGCGACAGAAGTCCATAATATTGTTGCATCTCAACAATGAATACGCTCATATACATCGATCATACATGCACTTTGCTATACTAGTTACTAACTAGAATCATCGTACAAATATCAATCGTATTAAATTGAGGTTTCTTCACCCAAAAATGTTGACAATGAATAAGCTCAAGATGATAGATCATGAACCAATGGGGAACAGAGCAATACACAGATAGATCATGAACCATCGCGGCTGTAGTCTTCTTCTTCTCCCGTCTGCTGCTCCGCATGCCGGACCTGATGTTCATCTTGACTGACCTTAGAAATCTCTAGACATTCTTTTAGTTGATTAAAAAAAAGTATCAATAGATTGTAAAAATTGAACTTGTATGCTCGTATGCTATACATCATGTTTGTATCAATAGATTGTAAAATTACAAACCATGTCACCTGGGTACAGTAGGTTCGAATTTAATTAATTTTTTTAATGATCAAACAGTAACAGAATCAAGCCGATCTGTTATTAAAAAAATCAAGTCGAACCAATCTGACCGGACCATCGGTTCGATTAAAAATTGATCAGTTCAATTTGATCCGAATAGATTTGGTCGGTTCAACCCACATTTGCATACACCTACTTTTCTCATCAGTCTTACTAGCTTGACAAACTTTTGTTCTACATTGCAACTAGATTACTCTATATATGTGTATTGCTTTGTTACCTATTGGTTCATGTGCCATACGTACTAAGCAAGCATACGGTTTACAGAGCTTGTTTGTCATAAGTGTACATTTGATTGCAAGATAGATAATATATAAAAAATAAATTAATTTTACAAATTATTTTACTACAAAATAAATTCAGATTTTTTTTTAATTTTTTTAATAATGTCGTTCTTTGATTGTAATTTTTTAATTCTTGTGAAAAATTAAATAAATTTTTATGCAAAAATTAATTTGGGTATTTGATTGTCACTATTTTTCATGAAAAATAATATTTTATTATTTGATCAGACTTTTTTGCATAAAAAGCTAACAATTTTTCATAAAAAAAAATAATTACACTTTTCAAGCAACTTCCAACAAATAATAAAAATAAAAAAAATCTCAAAATGAGACTCAAATTCAAAAAATATAACAAAATTAATGAAATCAATATCAAATTTGTCATTGAAATGCTAATGAATTCAAGACAACATTGAAATAATAATAAAGTCGAGATCAAAGTAAAAAAAAATCCAACAAATCTATTATCCTAAAATGATAAAAAAATTATTAATGTGGGAATTCCGTCTAAACTTACGCTAGACTCTCGTCGGAACTCCAGGTCCATGATCTCCAGAAAAAACTTTTTCGTTTTGTCCCTTTCGAACACTTGCATCAAATCTATTATATCTCCTTAGTCCATGTATATCTCATTTAATTTCTTCTTTAACTTTTGCTCCATCAGGTTTCTTAAGAAAAGAGTAGCCTTTATAATAAGAAAAAAATTACAGTCGACAAACAAACTTCACACAGATACAGTTGACACCAATGGACAAAAATTCGATCAAGAGTCAATGGCAACAACAATAAACAAGAAATAATAGTATGCAAATAATCCCAATGAATATGTGAAGACAAGCGCAAGAGCAAAGAAGGTTTGAAGAAAAGAGGGCCCCGCACCTTCCTTAGTGTAACAATAATAATACAAATTATTACGAAGGCCGGGCAGTACTACGGATCGAAGGGAGGTGGGACATGCATCGACCAGCTCCGAGAAGGGGTTTTTGGTGTTGTTGGTCCAGTCGGGGCTGAACATGAGGAGCAGAGAAGTTAAGTCATTTAATCTTAATCATTAATTTGAATGGTTTAAATCAACGGTTATGATTAGATGATTTGAACAAAATTCAATAGTTATAAACATGGGGATGCATAATAGATGGAGATGTGTGTGTGGGAGGGTTGGGGGAGGAGCGATCATGTGACACATACAATTTGACATCTAAAAAATATATAATCTCAGTCACACGCTAATAGATATCAATGGTTCAGATTTGTCTAACATGGCCACTAACTATAATTAAAATTTTATTATTTAATTTATGTGCCACTTATTAATGGGTCTAATTATTGGGTTGTAAGAATTTATTGATTGGAAGAATATACAGACTATGTATCTCATTGTTGCATTTCAATATTTTCTTAATATTACAAAATATTTATGGCACATAAATTATGCTAGCAAGGGTTGACTAATATGGTGCATAAATTATGAATTTTATTAGTCAAAAGTTAACTAATATGGCACAAAAATTGTGGAGTTTATTAGCCTAAGGGGTTGCGTTGATTTAGGTTACAATAGGTACACAAAAATTGTTGGGAACGAAAGTGCGAAAATTGTTACCCAAACCAGAGAGTACCTGTGAGAGAACCGAGCAAAACGCACAAACCAAAAACGCCAAACACAAATCTCAGACACAGAGATTTTTGACGTAAAAATTTCTTGCGAAAAAAAATCACGGGACGATCGGAGTCCAACCCTGAAAAGCCTCAACTAATGGAATAAGAAATACACTGACTCCTTACAAACTTCTCACCGATCCAAACGGATCACCACAACTCTTTTGGAACAGAAAATAGATTATAACCACGAAGAAGAAAGACAACGAAAAATACCCGTAACTGATCTCCTTCTTCGAAACTGCAGCCAATCCTTCTTTCTCCTCTCCAATGTTGCAATGGCACTCTTGCCTCATTTTTTCTCCTTGTTGCTATATTTTTTTTTAGAGAGAGTGTGATATTTTAGGGCCATGAGACACCTATATATAGCCTCAAACCCACATCTAGTATTCCTATTATAGATAGAAATATCCAATCTAAATCCAATTCTATTGACATATTCCTATTATACGTAGGAATATCCAATCCAAATCCATTAAGATATTCATATTATATTTAGGAATATCCAATCCAAATAAATTGATATATTCCTATTATATGTCAAAATACTCAATCTTACTCCGGGATATTTTTCACATAGGTTGGGAACCCCACCCACTCCAATAAATCTCTCTCTTCACAACTATGTGGAGGGGGTCGTCATCCCGATGATCCGCTTGCAGTACTCAAACTTTTTTCTTGGTAGAACCTTTGTGAACATATCTGCTCTGTTATCATCTGTATGAACCTTCTCAAGCGCCGCTTCCTTCTTGTCAACCACATCCCGTATCCAATGATATCGGGTATCAATATGCTTGGATCGGCTATGAAATGTCTTGTTCTTCACAAAGTGAATAGCACTCTGACTATCGCAAAGCAAAGGATACTAATCCTACTTTAGCCCAATTTTCTGCAGCAGCTTCTTCATCCACAGCAACTCCTTGTAAGCCTCCGTCGACGCAATATATTCTGCCTCTGTCGTCGACAAGGCAACATACTTCTGTAAATGCGACTGTCACAATACTACTCCACCAGCAAATATCATTACATAGCCCAAAGTCGATTGTCTCGTCTTTACATCTCCAGCCATATCAGCGTCGGTATATCCAACCATCTTCGGCTCATCACCACCAAATGAAAGTCTCCAATCGGCAGTACCCTGAAGATATCGTAGAATCCACTTGACCCCACTCCAAAGTACCCTTCCAGGATTGGAAGTGTACCTGCTAACTGTGCCGACTGCGTGAGCAATGTCTGGCCTCGTACATACCATAGCATACATAAGACTCCCCACGGCTGAGGCATATGGAACTCGCTCCATATCTTCCTTCTCGTCCTTGGTAGATGGACACTACTCCTCAGTGAACTTAAAGTGAGCCGCAAGGGGGTTACTCACTTTCTTTGACCCGTCCATCCTGAAATGCTGAAGTACCTGGTGAATGTACTTATTTTGGAAAAAGTGTAGCAGTTTGGACTTCCTCTCTCTCGGCTGATCTCCATCCCAAGAATAGTCTTCGTTGTGTCCAAATTCTTCATAGAGAAGGCCGCTCCCAGTTCGCGCTTCAACTCTGCTATCCTGGTGGCATTCTGACCCACCAACAACATGTCATCAACATAAAACAACAAAATGATAAAATTATCATCGACGAAGTACTTCACAAAAATATAATGATTCAACGTCGTCCGTGCATAGCCATGCTCCCCCATAAATGACTCGAACTTTCTGTACCACTGCCTCGGAGCCTATTTCAGACCATACAAGCTCTTCCTCAACCGGAAGACCAAATGTGACTTGCCCTTCTCACAGAATCTCTCTGGCTGCTCCATGTATAACTCCTCCTCAAGATCACCATGGAGGAATATCGTCTTCATGTCCATTTGCTCGACCTCCAAGTCGAAACTGGCTGCCAAGGCTAACACTGTAACACCACGTTCCGCTCAAATGGACTGCCGATTCAAATGGCAAAAGTGCAATGTCTCGACCCGCTTTGCTCAGGCGAGAATACTCGTTTGAGGCAAAGGATATTCAGACTTGTCCCTACAGGATTCCGGCTTAGGCTTTCGGAGGCTCGCTTGACGTATCGCTCTACCGAGGCAAATCATCACTAAGGTGGGTGGCTACGGTGAACTTGTCTTTGCTTAGCCAGCACACCTAAAATCTGGAATGATATATGCTAGTTTTTAGGTGAATTACCCCCTGCATGCGAATAAGAACACAACGCACCTAGCTAAGGGAATAATCCCAACTTGTATTGCTTATGCTAGAACATGAAATTGAAACACTGCTTATATCCAGACCCACGAATGCTACCTATGCCTCGTAAAACTAGATCCGCTATGCCTCATTTCAATGCTTGTCACATAAACTATGCCAAGACCGTGTAACACTTTGTATGTCATGCATTCATTTAGGTTCTCCTCGAAAGACTATCTAATAGTCGTTTCGTGCATTAATGAACCAGAAGGTATCTAGGACCGTTGGGTCGCTAAGGCAATTCCCGAACCAGAAAATTTGCACCATAAATCAATAAATCCCAGAATCACAGCTCGTGGAGCAAACTACTGAATCAACTGGCCTAGTAAATCGATACATTATTGTGCACAATACTGCCTCAACAAGTTCTATATATATCCTGCCTCGAACTCGTTCCATACCGAACTTGTTCTATATATATATACACACTGCCTCGAACTTGTTCCTGTACCAGACCAGAGACCCGAAGTTAGAGACTTGCATGTCGTGGACAACTTGAAAACAAGGTCATTGGGTTCCACGAACGGTCTTCGGGGCACCCGGGCCGATCCGATCCGGATGGAACTTCATGTTTAGTCTACTGCATCTGGACAGGATGGTCTGCAACCACTACTGAATCTTTGTTGCTTTCCATCCTTGTTCAAGACTATAACTCGTCCTTTATGGCTATGCCAGCGACTCGTATCATATAGATAAGTCATCCTCGCTTAGCAGCTATCCGCGTGCGAGTCATTGCATCGCATCAAAGAACAACTGAACACCTGAACGATCTGGATATAACGACTCTCATGTTTGCATATGATATTGCCTTGGTTCTTATTATGAATGCCTCTGAATGTTTATACTTGCCCGTGCTTGAATATACAATGTTTGCCTTGGACAGGGAAGGCCAAAGGGTAAGTCTCATCGTGTTTCCTCTCATGTCGCACGGTGCACTGCCATACGAGTTAGGCTATTCAATGTTTGCATAAAACTGATCCTAAGGCAACTAGAAAGACAACTTAATAGTTGGTGCACGGAACCTATATTACGTGTTTGGATTTGTCGAGCGGACGAGTAGCCTCCCCACCAGTGCATTCAATGTACTGATAACCCACCAGATCGTTTGCCGGGTGCGGAAGAACCTCGTTCGGTGCGGATGCCTCCTTCGTGCGTGCTAAGGCCAGGAGTCCACTCTGAAGCCTTGGGACGCTGCGTCCGGAACTGAAGCACATATACAAGACATAATATTGTGAATATTGTCTGAACATCGCATGTACAATCATTCCACAATTGTAGCCACTTGGCACGCTTTTATTGTTTCAGAGAGAGAGACTTGAGCGACTTGTAATCTTGGCTATACGCCGCCTGTAATACTTGTTTATATCAATAAAAGAGTTGCTTTACTTCAACTTGTGTTATTCAATGCTTCCGCTATTGTCAACTCAGTGAACTTGTTACCGATCGCCTATGCGTTCATGATTCCGCTGCACTCGGACAATCTGTGCTACTCTGTGGCTTAGAACTCTTACCGCCAGCCAATGAACCATGGCCTTGCACGGGCGTGGCTCACGCTCGTGCGACATCACGTCCGGATGGGTCAAAGCGATCGTTCCGCGGGAGCGCTGGCGCGGTGATTCTCGCCTAGCGGGAATGGCCGATTTAGCCTGCGGGAGATCGGGGCGTGACAAACACCACCCGTATAGATGGCTACTTGACAACTGGCAAAAATATCTCATCATAATCTACGTCTTTTCGCTGACCGTAGCCTTTAACTACCAGCCTCGTTTTGTATCGAGGGCGAGTAGCATCATCTGTCTGCTTCACTCTGAACACCCATTGATTCTTCAAAGCCTTCTTGTCCTTTGGCAACTGCACCCGATCATAAGTAGAGTTGGCCTCCAAGGAACTCATCTCCTCCTGCATGGCCTCCATCCACTCCTGTCTGTGTTCGTCTTCCGTAGTCTCTGCGAAACTTTTGAGTTCTCCCCCGTCAGTCAGTAGCACATACTCACCCGGTGAGTATCTCGTAGATGGTCGACGTTCTCTATCGTTTCTCCTCAACAGAACTACTGGTGCTGGCTGTATATATACAGCCTCCTCCCCTCCAGGAATTGCCTCCTCGGCATGCTCATCCTCCTGAGGGTCACCTTGACCACCATCAGCAGGCTGATGATCAAGGTTGGGAACAACTCCATGTACTGGCTTCCCCATAACTGGATCCTCTGCGATGTCCTTTGGAAACTGCTCGAAGCAAAATGACTCTAACTCAGGCAATTCTTCTGCCTCATAAGGTATCTCAGAATCCTGAGTGTTAGTCATGGTCTGATCCTCGACGAATACCACGTCCCTGCTTCTATAGAGCTTTTTTTCCACTTGATCGTAGAGTCTATAGCCAAACTCATCCCGATCATAGCCGACAAAGACGCATCGCCTCATCTTTGGCTCAAGTTTGGATCTCTCATCCTTTGGTACATGCACGAAGGCCTTACATCCAAACACTCGCAGGTGATTGTATGATGGCTCTTTGTCGTACCATACTTTGTCAGGAACATCACCCTACAAAGGAGCACTAGGAGATAAATTAATAACATAAGTAGTTGTGTACTGGCTCCCCCATAACGGAATATCCCGAACTGGATTTCGATGAGCCGGTCACAAAATTACCCGTCAAGTAGAACTGAGGGGCCCGTAAAACGGTATTTTGTCAACATTCTCAGAATCGAACCAAACTTGGGTCACAGGACTAGCGTAACGCTGCGAATCCGATGGCGCAAGGTTCGTTATGAAACGATAGGCACACACAAAATTATGACGAGTGTCAGAACATGCTAATACGGGACTTTTCGACGGATACGCGTTGATTCCGGTGTGCACGCACATCCAAATCAACTTCTGCAAAATCTTACACCTCCACGTTGACGATACGCACATTTCAGTATAATTCGCACAAGATGAAGTTACCTCGTTTAGCGGAACACATCACATTTCAAAAAAATCTAGGTTTAAGAAACCAAGTTTTCGGTCAATTTCAACAACAAATAAAACACAACATACATCGAATTAAAATAAACTAATTAAAGAAATTAAAACTTGTTTATGTTGTCTAAATTACTGTTCAAGCAGAATTTAAAAATCGCGTGCCATTATGAAGATAACAGGACTCCAATACGCGCACTTGGAACAGTTTCTGTTCCAAAAATAAATCATTTTTTTCCTGTTTTGTGTCGCAATTTGCGATCGACACAGGACATGATACACTAAATTATTTATACAGGGTTCAAGGGGGTCATGTGGTCTTCGTATAGGACTCAACGGGTCGCTAATTGGATTACTGTGCAAGAAGATACAAGGGCGAGAAGTAAAGTACCTCGCTGTGTGCTGCTGATCGTGAAGTCGGACGACCTTCTTTCGATGGCTTGCGGCGGCAGTTCGGCGGTCGGCGGCGGCGACGGCTCATCAAAAATGGAAGAGGAGATGATGGTGGTGGTGGTGGTGGTCGGTTAGGTGGGGGTTTATATAGGATGAAGGGGGGAGGTTACAGGGAGAGGAAGGGGATGGGTCGGGGCCGGTTTGGGAGAGGAAGAGAGGGGGTCGCGCGGGGGTTACAACAGCGGGGAATGGGTTCCGGTTGGGGTGGTTCGGTTGTGGGTTATCGGGTAGTGGGTTCGGGTATAGTGTTTAGGATCCGGTTGGGGTTGGTTTGGTTTGGTTTGGTTTATGTTGGTTTAATTAATAACCAAAAATATATATGTGAAGATGGCCATCTAAAAATAGTTTTGGACCTCAATAAATTCCAAAAAAAATTCTACAATACTCTATTAATAATTTTACACCCAAAAATATATTTTTTGCACTATATTAATAATTAATTAAATACACATAATTATAAATTCATGAATATTATATATTATAAATGGCTAAAAAAATTACAGAATATTTTTTCTTAATCTCTGTAATTCATAATACCAATAATTAAAATTCTAAAATTTAATTCTAAAAAAATTAGGGTGTTTACAAGTACTGTGGCAAGGTATACTTACATGGCAAGAAATCAATGTAGTAAAGACATCTAGACGACAAGCACAAGGAATCAAAAACCACGGACTCTGAACCAACATCTTCGGACGCTGCAATAGACATCACCAACGTTTCCGAAATAAGTGAGAAAGTCAAAAATTACTATTCATTCATCCAATTTGGACACAGGAACAAAACAGTAATTTTTTAGTCAAAACGGTGTCCATATGTGGTGCACTTTGCACCGAAAAATATGCCGAAGTAAAAGGTCTCTAAATTGGACATATCATAGGTTAAATAAAATCTTAATCAATGATACGAACTCAACGGTATGTCCAATTTTGGATTTCGGTGAGCCGATCACAAAATTGTTCGTCAAGTTGAATCGTGGGACCCGAGAAACGGCGATCCGACCAACGGTCTCGGAATCGAGCGAAACTCGGATCACATGACAAGTCAGATGCTTGCGAGTCCAGCAGTGCAAGTTTCGTGACGGTCCGATGAAGATCATAAACTAATTGGATAATTTGGAAAACACCGATAATGGAGACATTTTACTAATACGGGTTTTGATTTTGGCGTGCGCACACGTCCAAATCAAGTTCTGCAAAATTCCACACGACAGAAAATAACATACGCACCTTTTGATAAAATTGGTACGCTACAAAGTTGTCTCGTTTGGCGGAACGAACTTCGTATTAAAAAATTTCAATGTTTCAAAAAATAGGTTTTTTGTGATTTTTTACCTAATTTTAAATGGCCAAAAACTGCAAATTAAATTAAACTATTTCTATAGGTTTTGTAGTCGGTCATGTTGGCTACGAAAAGGTGAAATCAGTTCGGCGTTTCTCCAACTATGGAGAAAGATATGGATCTTGAAAGTAGGTGTCGTGTTTTTGTCGCGTTAGAAACTATAATTTTTTTGAGTTTTGATCTCGATTTTTACCTTAGTTTTTAATGCGTTTTAATTAAAACTATTTAAAGTAGTTTGAAGAGGTTATGTTGGCTACGTACCTGCGAAGATGGATCAAAAATCGATCAAGAGATAACGGAGAATTCACGATGGAAAGTTGGGGTCGTGAGTGCTCTTGTTCGCGCGGACTGCAGTCCGGTTAACCGTCGGCGGTGGTTCCACGACGGTCGTCGGCGCGGCAGGTGGCCTGGGGTCGGTCGCCTGAGTCATCGAGGGCCTAGGTAGGTTTAGGGTTTGAAAGATTAGGGATTGTATTAGAGTTTGTGGATAAGCATATATATATATATATATATATATATATATATATATATATATAGTTGGGCCCGCAGGTTGGCTGATCGGATTTTAATCGGACCCTAATCGGATCACAGACCGGACCGATCCAACCGAATTTCCAAGATAAGTCTGGTTTGGTTTAAAATTTAAGTTGGTCCAGACTATTTGATCCCAAATGCAGACCAGTCTGAATCCGAATTCTCTGTGGACCGGACTGAATAGATCTGCTCATCTGACCCGAACTGATCCAATTAAATTTGACCAAACCGAACCCGAACCAGATTGCAGGCCGTCTGACATAAAGAATGGTCAGTCCTCTCAGCCACAAACTAAGCAAAAAGGAACAAAAAGTTTGAGGTGGGCCCGCCTAACGTAATAACTAAGCAATAACTAAGCAAAAAAGGACCAAAAAGTATGAGGTGGGCCAGCCTGACGCAAGAACTGAGATAAGATGATCGGTTCCACGGTGAGCCAGGGGAGCACAACACTGGTTGTTGACGTAACAAACTCTCTGGGCGCACCTACAATGCAAACAAAACAAAATAAATAAATAATGAATGGTCAGTCCTCTCAGCCACAAACTAAGCAAAAAGGAACAAAAAGTTTGAGGTGGGCCCGTCTAACGTAAGAACTAACATAAGTTGTTGACGTCACAAACTCTCTGGGCGCACCTATATTTGCAAACAAAACAAAATAAATAAATACATTAACCTCCTTTATGTTTTATAAATATTATAAAAATTATTTTTATTTTTAAAATAATTAGATAAATTATTTCTATGTTTTATATTTTATTTTTGAAATAATTACATGAATTATTTCTATATTTTATATTTGATTTTTAAAAATAAAAATTGTTAGTATTATAATTTTAACAGAAAATATAAAATATATGAACAATTCGTATAATTAATTTTAAAATAAAAATAATACTAGTATAATAAATATAAAGTATAGAAATAATTAATATAAATTATTTCAAAATAAAACAACAGTTTACATCCATCCTTATATAATCCTCCTCTGAATAATTTTTTCACATAACAAAATATAACCACAATTCTACCCGCTCAATCATAATTAACCAGCAAAAAAATCATTGAATGGAAGCAAATAAATATTCAAATGGTTAGGAAAAAAAAACCGTAGGAACGTACTTAGCTATTTCGTTCCCCGTTACAGGTTGCACTCGTGGTAAACATACATGTTTCTTTGGCAATTTTGGTGTATTTGGTTGTTGACAAAATTGGTTGTGGTGGGGCCAGGGAGAAGGGGATTGCATCTGGTTGCCAGGAAAAAGACAAAGTTTGTTGCCACATATATAGGAACGACACGTTTGAATCCTACTAACGATGATATTTGTGCGTACGATACGTACCACGTGTCCCAGAATATTAAGCCTTCAGTAGACAGAAACTAACGGAAATTTAGAACGTCGCATGTGGCTCGTCTACACACTTCACCCACCAATTCACTTATTAGGAAAAAAGTTTGAGGTGGGTTCCAGCCCCTATATGGTTCCGCGGTGGTGTATACCGGTCTGACGTAAGAATGGACGAGTCGAAAATCTGATGGAGAAATTCCATGGTGAGCCCCAGCCCCGCCATGGTTCCGCGATTGTGACCCCCGCACCATGGTTCCGCGATTGTGACACCACCCCGTAACCATGAACAATGTTTCTTTGGCAACTTGGTGTCTTTGGTTGTTGACAAAATTGGTGGTGGTGGGGCTAGGGAGAATGGATAGCGCTTGGTTTCCAAAAAAAATTTGTAAGTGATCTTTCACTCTATTTATCTATTTTTAGGACAAAATTGGTGGTGGTGGGGCTAGGGAGAATGGATAGCGCTTGGTTTCCAAAAAAAATTTGTAAGTGATCTTTCACTCAATTTATCTATTTTTAGGATGCATTTTACATTATTTATATAATGTATAAGATCTATTATTTTTGATAGAATTCGTCCAGAATTGACGGTTAATCTATTTGACCAAATTTTTTTTTGACGAAAATGTCATATTCTTATTTTCATCTTCCTCTTCCCTCTCACCCCTTTCCTCCTCACCCCTTTCCTACTCCTCAGCCGCGACGAGAATGTCATATTCTTATTTTTCTGATTTGAAATTTTTCTTTACTCTCTCTCTCTCTCTCTCTCTCTCTCTCTTGGTAGAGAAATTAATTTTGCTCTAATTTTTTTTTGAAATTTTTTTAAATATGGAAGGACATGTTTCAAACCAACATTTTGACAATTATGATTATTATAATAATATGTTTAAAAATAATTCTATTCATGATTCTGCGCCACCGACACAAATATCACCTCATGAAGTTAGAAATATAACTACGGCTACAAATGTTGACAATAGAAAAAAACTATTTTTATGAAATTATTTTACAAAAATATTTGTCACTAATAGTGAGGGCGCACCGATTTTAGATCCAAAAGATCAAAAACTAATACGTAAGACTGCGGAATATGAGCAGGTTTACAAATAAATAAAAAATGATGGCACGGACACTTTAAAAAGACACTACGAAAGTTGCTATGGCAAAGACACACTGCAGAATAGACAAACATATCTAAGTACCGGTGGTCAAGGATCTTCTATAGGTCACTTTACTTATTCTGATCCTCGTAACAAGACTGAGTTAGCAAGATATATTATTTGTGATGAAGAACCATTTACATTTGGTGAGAGTAATTTCTAATATAATTATGCAAGTAATACCCTTAATTCTTGTTTTACAAAAGTTTCTAGATCTAGCGCTAGAGCAGAGGCTCTGAAATTTTTTCAAAAAAATAAAACTGCTTTGAAAGAAAATTTTATGTATGTTAGTAAATTAGCTCTAACTTCTGATATATTGACTACTAAGCAAAATTACGCTTATATTTGTATCACGACACATTATATAGATCCAAGATGGATGTTGCAAAAATGCATCATTTGTCTAAGGCCTTTAGAATTTTCACATAACTGTGCTATAATCGGTGGCGTTATAATACAATTTGTGCGTGAATATGATATTCACAAAAAAATATTTTCGATTTCTTTTGATAATGCTAGTAATAACACTTCTTCTATTAATGTTTTGAAAAAACAATTTACGCCTGTGTTAGAAGGTAGACTTCTTCATGTTAGATGTGTTTGTCATATTATTAACTTGATTGTACAAGAATGACTTAAATTCTTTCAATTAAATTTAGAAAATGCTAGATTATGTTTACAGAGTTTGAACACTTCTACAAGTAGACAAAAATCTTTTAAAATTGTATGTACACAATATTGTGTTATTTTTAAGCGATTTGTTAAGGATGCACCACATAGATGGAATTCTACTTATTTAATGTTGAAATCTTCCATGAAGTTTAAAGATGTTATTACACTTTATTGTAATATTAATCCTAGTTTTTATTATTAAGTAACTGAGAATGATTGGTTAATTGCTACTTCTATTTTTGAATTTTTAGAATTATTTTACAATGCTACAACCAATCTATCTGGAGTTTATTATCCAACTTCTCCTTTAGCTTTAACATAAATTCTTAACATGTCTCATTTATTTTCTAGATATAGAAATATCCCTGGTTTTGATTATATGGTTTCCAAAATGGAAGCCAAGTTTAAAAAATATTGGGGTAATATACCTCTTCTATATTGTTTGGCTTCGATTTTTGATCCCAAGATTAAATTAGATGGTATATTTATTTTATTAGATGAATTTGAAGATAATATGAGAGTTGACGTAGGTAGCTTGAAAGTAAAAATTAAGGATATTTTAGATAGTTTAATTGCTTTATATGAATAAAGAGTTGTATCCACCCGACCCGGTACAACCGTTCAAGGTAGTAGCTCTGGTTTTATGTCTAAATTATCATATGCTAAAAGTGTACTGCAAAGGAAGAAAAAAAAAAAAATTCAACCCACTCAAGAATTGTCCTTATATCTAAATTCTTATGAAGAAGGAGAAGATGGATCTTCATCTTATTATTCAATTTTAGAATGGTGGAAGAGACACGAAAAAACTTATTATGTACTTTCTTTTATAGCATGTGATATTATAATGGTCCCGGTGTCCACGGTAGCATCATAATTTTGTTTTAGTTCAGGTTCAAGGATACTAAGCAAGAAGAGGAGTTGGTTGCTGCCAGATATTTTGGAAGCTTGTGTCTGCGTTCGTGATTGGACCCGTGCTGAAAAAAGAACTCAAGACTCAAGAGATAAAAGTGTCGATATCTCAGAGCTGGACTTTCAATCTCTTACTATAGATGACGCTACTAAAGGAGGAGCTAAGCAATAAGCTTCAACGAAAGACGGACGACGAATTTTTAAAAGACGTACATTTTTACAAACTTTATGTAAATAAAATATCATTTACAAGTTTCTATTTTTTTTGTTACTTAATGTTATAATACATTTATAATTTTATTGCCATTAATAAAAAAATTAAGCTTTTTCTTACTTAATGTTCTTAGTTGTTTACAATTAACTTATTTATTTCTATATAAAAAACTTCTTTAAATTTTAAGTTATAAATTTATATTTAAATTAAAAAAAAGATCTATACATTTTTATTATAAGTTATTCAAAAAAAATTCGATTTTTTTTTCAACTTCTAAATATTTAGATTTTAACTTATAAATTTCAAATTATACAAAATTAAATTAGTAAAAAAAAATTAATAAATTTTAACTTGAATTTATTAACATATAAGTTATATCATATATATTATATATAAAAAATATATAAATAAATGCGTAAAAAAAATTCGGGCTAGCCCGGCCCTACCGTGAACTAGCATGGACTCAGACCGGTTCGGCCCGGTCCACCGTGGACCGGGTCACGATTTTGGGCTGGAACGAATACCAATTCGACCAGACCAGCCCGGCCTGCTCTCGTCACTGGGTTGGGCTCGGACCGACCCGAACCCGATCAAAACCGGTCAAACCGGAACGCGGGCCGGACCGGTCAAACCCAATACACATCTTAACATACACCCATATTTCATCTCCCCATCCCCTTAAAATTTCTAATGGCCCAGGATCCGCATTCGCTCCGCAGTCGGCTGTAGTTGCCGCCGTCCGGCCGGCTGACGAGCCCCTCCTAGCCGCTTACCACCACTGCCGCCATCATCATTATCTCCTTATTCCTCTTCTTCTCCTTCATTCCCAAATATAGCACCCCCACCTCACCTACAGCCACACCACCACCATCATCCACCATCATCTTCTTCTTCTTCATCATCCATCATCACCACCATAACCAAAATCTAAGCCCTAACAGCATCATCAGTATGGCTCATCCTCAAGCCCAATTTCTTGTAAACACCCAAATTTTTCAGAAATTAAAATATAAATTTATGAGATTTTTCTGTGATTTTTAAATAATTAAAATAAATATTCTTCAGGTATTAAATATTTTTGAGTATTAAATTAAATATTAAAATACAATAAAAATTATATTTTTGTGTGTAAAATAAATAATTAGTCATAGTATAATTTTTCTGGAATTTATAAAGCCCAAAAACTATTTTTAAACAGTTAAAAATAGCATTTCTAAATAAACCGGATTAAACCCAACTGAACCGAACCGAACCAATGCTTAAAATAAACCAACCCAAACCCAACTAAACCGACCCAACCCCTATTGGATCGGATTCGGATCAATACCCGGACCCATCAACCCGACCCGACCCGCTATCAATTATACACAGTAAATTCTAAACCCGACTGTTATTGTAGCCGCGGGCCGTTCCACTGCCGCGACCGCTCACCGCCCGACCGTTACACCTCCGACCCGCTCATCTCCCCGCCAACCCAACGATTCTGCAACCACCGACCGACCTCTCCCTCCCTATCACCCATCACCCATAAAATCCCGATGTCACGACCCGCACCCAGAAAATCGGGCATGAGTCGTGGGTACGTCCAGCCTACGCCGCAGCATCGGCGGTAGAACGCTGTCTAGGTCAACTATCTAGATAATAATCTCACACAAAAATCGGGCATGACCTCTCCAAAAGGAGGGCAACCACACAATCAAAATATAAACCTGTCAAGATCTCAACTCCAAACGGAGGAGCAAATATCATAATGATAATCACAATATACTCAATCACGAATCTAAGCACGATAAGATGGCAAAGAAGACTAACAACTATAAAATCTAACCACCACCAACTACTACAACAACCACAACAATAATAATAATACAACAATATCCAAAATAATATACAATACAAGGTCTCAATCCAAAACCGGAGACAAATCCGGTGCTAAAAATTAATAAAAATAACAACAAGATCCTAGTGATCCCGGCTACCAACCCGGAAATCACTCCTAAACTAGAGGGTCCCTGTCTGCACCATCGACAGGCTCAGGTCCATAAAACGTCGGACACCAATCCTCCGGATACTCTGAAAAATATGTCCAGTCAGGACTGGAGCAAGTACATCTCTAACAGCAGTTCCATTTAAATGATAAAAACTATAAAACAGTTATAGCAAGTAGCAAGAAGAAAGAAGTAAGTATGAAACAGGAAATAAACATGTATCACTGGTGCATAAAGGTAAAGATGCAAGAATATCAGAAACAAGATAGTAGTAACTGTAAGATACAAGAATCTAAGCTAAGATCAAGTCCGTGCACATGAACGTGTAGTGAGTCCAGCATGAAAAACATGTAGTGAGTCAAGTCCAGAAACATGTAAGTGAGACCAGCAAGAAATGCAAGTGAGTCCAGACTATAAAAAATGAACTCGGTGTCCTTGAAATACTTGTTTCGACATGTAAACGGCTAGGGGTAAGTACGGCTCACCGCGCACTGGGTGCGCGGCTGCTATCATTCCAGATTAGACCAGAGGGAGTGATTCCTGATGATGCCAGATAGGAATGTTTATATGTCTACTCGAGTATTTCCCCGCCCCGACTAATACAAGTGGATCCAAGACCCGACACGCAAATCAAGATGAGTCCAGCCTGAACATGAATGATGCCTGTAGGTGATGCCAGTAGTGATTCCAGAATAGAGGCCAGAAACATGAAATGTACGTGTCGCAAGTAAATGAATCCAGAAATATCAATCAGTGTCCCGTGTTGTGCCAGAATAATCAGATGATACTATACTAGAAGCTGAATCATAATAATCATCAAATAATGAAAACTATCAGAGAATGTACTCGCCTGACGTCCTGAGCAACTGGCGATCCGAACCGGTGTCGCAAGGACCTAATACGAAAAGCAAGGTTAAACAGGGTTCTAATGAGTTAAACAGATATAAAATAATTAAAAATAGGCTTCTAGGGTCGTTCTAGGTCAAACGGGTCAAACCGGTAAAATCTGGGTCAAAAAGTCAACTCTGGGTCCAAAAAGTCAACTCTAGGTCAAAACTAGGTCAAAAGTTGACTTTGGCGGTCAACCGAGTCAACTACGGTCAAGTCTGGGTCAAACTAGGGTGCTCCTGAAATTCTAGGTCAAACTGAGGTCATTAAGCTAGAAAACTCACAAACTCGCCTCCTTGAGATACCGGGATACCCTCGGTATCCGATACCTCAACCTAGGCTACGCACCCCGCCTAAACCCGCTAAAACCTATGCTAGCACGCATAAATATATACACATAAGCATATAAAAATCACTCCAAGACAAATCCTAGGCTATTGCTCAAAAACCCCGCTCGAAACCCAATACCTTGGTTATCTCAAGGTATTGAGATACCTCGGTATCTCAAGGTATTGAGATACCGCTCTAAACTCCTCTAACTAGCTATCTAGCTACTAATTATGCACCTAGTTATTAACCTAGGCTAGGTAATATAGATATCTACCATATATATATATATATCTAAGTAGGTATCTACCTATATACATATATATATCCACACACATACCCATTAATACCCATTACCTTACCCATACACCTATATATATGACTATACTATCTAGATATCTCTAGGTATTGATATAACTATATGTATATAGGTATCTATATCTTAGATAGATATATCTAAGTATCTAGCTATCTACCTATCTAGTATCTAGAAACCTAACTATCTACCTATCAATTACCTATCTATCTATCTAATTATCCATCTACCTATCTAAGAATCTATTTATCTAACTATCTATGTATCTATTTAACTATTTACCTTGTTATCTATCTATCTAAATATCTATCTACTACCTATTTACCTATCAATCAACCATCTATCTATTTATCTATCTAACATATACCTATTTATCTAACAAATCTATTTATGTATCTAAATGTCTAACTATCTACCTATCTATGAATCTATCTATCTATCCAAGTATCTATCAATCTATCTATCTACTTATATATATATCAATCTATCTTCTCCCTCACTAGCCCTCGCTAACACGCTGCTGCTGCTCTTGCTCCGCACCTTGCTGCTGCTCGCTGCTGCAAACTGCTGCTGTGGCTGCTATGCTGCTGCTAGCTGCTGCTACTGCAGCTTTGCTGCTGCTGCTGCAGCTTCCTGCTGCTGCTGCATTGCTGTGCAGTGCGCAGCGCACTGCACGCTGCTGCTGCTGCTGTGCAGGTCCAGTCCCCCCCCTCTCTTCTCTCATACACCCACACACACACTCCTATATATACACATATATATATATATCTATATATATATATACATACATATATATATACACACAAGCTCCTATATATATACATACACACACTAATATATCTACTAACACACAAAAACACTCAAACACATATCAACACGCACACACATATAATTATATACATATATCTATATATATGTATAAACACCCATATATCTATATATATGTATATACACACTAATAGCTCTATATATATACTACTAGATACCTATATATATATACACTTATCTCTATTCTAACACACTCACTAACACACACACCTACACACTCACAAACACACTAATACACACACTCACACACAAATATATACATAGCTATAAATATGTATAAACACACATATTAATATATATATACACACATACAAATATATATATATACATATCAATACACACACACACACTCTAAGATATATATATATACACACACACATTCAAATATATATATACATATACACACAAGCACACTTACACATATACATATATATATATACACATAGACATATACACCCACAAGCACATAGATATAAATACACACACCCATATATATAAATATATATACATATATACAAATACATATAAATATATACATATATATGTACACATATAAATATATATATATATAAAGACACACACACAACCACAACACAACACAACACTC
Source organism: Iris macrosiphon (assembly GCA_036927795.1). Taxonomy (NCBI): domain Eukaryota; kingdom Viridiplantae; phylum Streptophyta; class Magnoliopsida; order Asparagales; family Iridaceae; genus Iris; species Iris macrosiphon. The sequence goes on from JAYESA010000003.1 coordinate 108,417,214, forward strand.
AAACCACACACCCCACTCACGCCCAACGACCCCGACACTCACCAACGCCTATAAATATATAAAATATAGCTCGAAAACTCTAGCACACACTCTTCGATACTAACCCAACGTGCGCACAAGCCCGAAACGAGGAAACCAAGTCGAAATGGCCGTTCGGTCATTTCGACGAACACGTGGTGCGCGGCTCGGAAAACCTCCTGAAACGCACACCAAACGAACTCGGAATCGGCCCAAAATTTATCCACGAGCTCTACACGATGTCTAGATCCTAGAAAATGCGCTCCCGCGTCGATTCTAGGTCCGTGGCGGAAACGCACACGCACTTAGAATCGGCGACGACGAAAAGCCCCAAATTCGCCCGAAACGCCCGTTTCTCCGCGACACGACTTCCCGTGTGTAAACGGAGACACGCTCTCACCCTCACGACTCCCGACAACGTCTACCTAGGTCCGTCTAACCTAGGGCATCACCCAAAATTGGGCCAAATTCGGATTTCATCCGAAATTGACACAAAACCTAGTGTTAAAGTCTCTAAACCTAACCAAACTAGTTCCAACTTTCTCCTACGGGTAGCCTAAGGGTCTAGGAAGGTTCTAAACTATTAATTACACTATATAAAAATAATTGCAAGAGGAAAAATTAAGGTTTACCTCTTGGGAGTTGGAATCCCAAGCCAAAATCTCCAAATCTCTCCAAATTTACCTCCTACAAGCTCCAAGCCTCAAATCCAAGCTCCAACACCAAATCTAGGCTCTACCCACCTAGGTTAGGGAAAATGCAAGGTTAGGGTTAGCTTAGAGAAGAAAGAATGGAAGAAAGAAGAAGAAAAGTGGAAGAAAACTTACTTTGGAGGAAGAAGGAAGAAGAAAGGAGAAGTGGAGAAGAAGAAATGAAGAAGAAGAAGTGGAATGGAGAGGAAAAGGAAGTGGGGAGCTGCTCCTGCTGGAATACACGGTCTGGGAAGGGTTTGGGGCCGGCCACTTGCTACATAAAGGGTTACACTAAGTCCAAATGACCAAAATGCCCTCCCGTAACTCGGTTTTGGGTTTCGGGGCTCCAAATGCACTCAAACTAGTTCCAAATCTCTCCCACTAACCTCCTAAAAATAAAATAAATATTCTAAGCCCTAAAATAATTCTCACAAGGGTGTGGGCTGGGTCGGACATGGGTCCACTAGGGTCTGACATGGGTCCAGGCTAGCCAAAATCCTAAAACATACAATAAAAATATAATACAATCAATAATTAATTATAAATACAATTAATTAAAAATAATGCACAATTAACCAAATTAAAAATAAAAAAAAATGCCCGACTTTGGAAATGGGGTGGTGACAAGCCTATCCTCCTTAGAAAATTTCGTCCTCGAAATTTATAGTCAATCACACTCTCTCTAGGTCAAACCCCCAACAAGCACAGTCAAGAAATTCTACCTAAACAATATGCAAAATCAGGGTCCTACTGGTCGTGTTATTACAGTCTCAATCGGGGTCACTACACTATCTACCACAGCACAAAAAGTCTAACAGGTACTAATGAAGCACACCACAAGGAATGGAAAGGACAGAAAGAAGAAACAAGAGACAGACCTGCTAACCCGACACCCGTAGCATCGGCCTCCTCGACCGTCAACGCATAAGCCCTGCCCTGCTGGGGTGTATCCCTCTGCTGGTGCGGGGCATGATGCTGTGCCACAGATGGCCTAGCTCCAACTCTCTGATCCTGTACTCCACCCAATGGAGGTGCAGTAGGGCAATCTCGCATCTGGTGAGCAGCGAATCCACAGAACAAACACACCTTCAACCTCCTCCTACAAACATCCCAAGTGTGTCCTGCCTTCCTGCAGTAGGCACAAGTGGGCGCTCTCTGATCCTGACCCTGCTGCGCTGCCTTCTGCACATAGGGACGCTTAGCTGGTCCCGCACTACCACTGGCACTGCCTGAATCATCCCTGTCTCTCTTGGACTTGAGCTCCAAGTCATCCTCTGCTCTCTGAGCATCTCCTACTATCTGCTCAAAAGTTGCCTCGCGGTCACTCCTGGTCAAAGACTTGACCGCCATAACCAAGCCCTTGCGAAACTTCCTCGCCTTTGCTGCCTCACTCAAGCCATCTACAAATCTGCCCAGACGGCAGAACTCCGCTGCGTACTCGTCCACCGTCATGCTCCCTTGGACGAGTGCCTCGAACTGGCTCTCCAAAGCACTGAGCGCCACATCTGAGAAAAACTTCTCCTTAAAAAGCCTCTTGAAAGCCTCCCAAGTAAGCCCTGGCACTGTGATCCTCGTATCTGTGCGATACCACGTCAAGGCAAGGTCGAACATCTGACTGCCCGCTACCTCTATCTGTATGCTGTCTGGAATCTGCACCAGCCTGAAGATGCCCTCGATCTGCTCTATCCAGTCATCCGCGTACAGGATCCCTTCTGTACCACGGAACTCCTTGGGCCGCATCCTCTGAAAGTCAATGATACTGCCCTGCCTCGGGCACTGAATCTGATCTGCCTGTGGCTGATTATGTGCCACCCTATCCACTGCCGTCATGGCCACCTGGTGGGCGTTCTTAATGCCCAGCCTCATCACATCCACCTGACGGTGCTGCGCGTCCATCATCTCCCTGAAGAACGCAAACAACTGCGCGGCATCTACTGGAGAAGAAAGTGGTGGAGGAACCACCGGAACGACTGGGGTAGTCCTCGGATCGACAGGTGAAGGAGGATCCCCGAGAGAAGCAGATGCTCCCTCAACCGCAGGAGTGGTGAGTGGAGCGGTAGCAGCTGCCTGAATACGAGCTGGACGAGAGGTAGCAGACCTCTCCGAGGCAACTGCTGGAACGGTACGATGGGATCGTGTCTTCGGAGGCATCCTGAACACAGATCAAAAGAAGTCAATACGGCGCAAGATACGATATCATCAAAGAAAGACAGTAATATTTCAAAAGAAGCAATTTCAGAATAATTAGATTGGAATTGTTCCTAGTCGTGATTGAGTACACTCTCATCCTAAATCCTAGATCCTATAGCAGGCTCGCAGCAGTACAACTAAGTTATTGTACCACCACGATATCGCACTAATTGCGAATCAAGACCTGCATGGGCCACCACCAAAAACGTGTCACGACCCGCACCCGGAAAATCGGGCATGAGTCGTGTAACGACCCGCTCCGCTCAACCCGGAGGGCCGATTCAAACGGCACAAGTGTAGCTATTCAACCCGCCTTGCTCAGCGAGATGGCTCGTTCGATGCAAAGGCTTTCATGCTGGGATCTTCAATGGAGTCAGACTTAGGCTATCAGAGGCGCGTCCGGAGTCTCGCTCGACCAATGCGATACATCGCTAAGGTGGGTGGCCCCGGTGAACCTGTCTCTACTTAGCTGCACACTAAGAAAATGATTATCACATGCTAGTTTATGGGCGATAACCTTTGCATGCTAATAAAAGAGATGAACGCACATAGCTAAGGGGATAACCCCGCCTTATCATCGTATAGAACATGGAGATTTTACTTGCTATTTGCATAGTCGAGATTGCTGGGTTGGAATGTAGTAATTTCTCCATATATGCTGTAAAGTAGTGTGAGTTCATACTGAGGCGTTGCACCGCACGGAACATGACACGAGACGGAGTAAAATCATGTTGCATGCATAGACGAGGAAGGCTATCAAGTAGTCGTTCCAAGTCAGGAGATGGAAGGAAATGAATGTACTCGGGATATACAGATCGCCGAGGCAGTCTCTAATCAGAGAGCTGCGTAAAGAAGAAAAGATCCGAGTGTAGTCCTCGGCAAGGATAGATCCGAGTGTAGTCCTCGGCAAAGATTGATCCGAGTGTTGTCCTCGGCTAGGATTGGAAGTTGGGGGAGTAGTTGCATGGTCACGGACAACTGGTTGCGCACCAGGTAGAGAGAGTCCTCGACACGATTGCTGAGGCATCCGAATCGTGTCGGCCCGGGAGGACGGAGTGCCAGTGTAGTCCTGGCGATACGCTAGCTGATGACTAGCGGGCGAGAGCGAGGCATCCAGCAAGGCTTGCTACCGACCTGGATGGGCGTCGACTCGTTAGACGGCTAGGAGGCCCAGCAAGGCTAGCAACCGAGCTGGGGAGGCAGCCGTCCATCGCAGATATTGTCCAATATGGCTAACAGAGCCAGTGACCTTCATATAGATAAGTCATGTTTGCATAGCGGCTATCCGCACTGAGAAAAGGAGAAACGGGGAGGAGTGTGTTTACACGACAATATGCATAATTAGAATGGATGCATGGTATCACACATAGTTCTAGTAAAATGGGTCTTATGAGGCAGCGGCACGGCATAACACTTGGGTTTTATAGTTGCATCTTGTTATTTCGTAGATAATTGTTTATATTGCTGCATATGACAGGGAAGGCCGAATGGTAAGAAATGGTAAGGTGAACTCAATTGTTCATGAATATGACACTCTTGAGCCGACACGGAGATTACTTTCTTTATATTGCCATGTAACTGATCCTAAGGCAAAAGAATAGAAAGACAACGGAACTAGTCGGTGCACATAACTAATGAACGTGCTTGTTTTATGGCGTGGGCGAGAGGCCTCCCCACCAGTGCATTCAATGTACTGATACCCAACCAGTCTGCATGCAGGGTGCAGGGGGAACTCGTACGGATTCGGAGATCGCTATCGCAATGAGGCGCCGGACCGCACTTGGCGTCTTGGAGCGTGGCGCACGGACCTGGAGCTCGCATATACGGGACATAATGTATGGGAACATCATCATCCAGATCGTTTGGTTCTAAGCCTAAGGGCATATTCAATGTAAGAGAGAGAGAGAGAGCATGAGCGATTTGTAATCTCGGCTTAGCGCCGCTTGTAATCTTTACTTCATATTAATAAAGAGCTTAATTTGGATTCAATACTTGTGTTCATTTTATGTTTCCGCTATGACGACTCTGTGAACTAGTTATCAACGGCCGTTTCGGTATTTGTCTTGCACGGGCGCAACCCCAGGCTCGCGCGGCATCGCGACCCGATGGAAACGTACGTCCCGCGGGAGCGCTGGCGCGGTGATTCGTGCCTAGCGGGGACGGCCGATTCCGGCGGGAGATCGGGGCGTGACATATTGGTATCAGAGCACGGCTTTACGTCCTTGGAATTCGTTTCGATTCTCTCAGTTTTGAACTTGTGTGCTTGAAGAAGTGGTAGATGCTCTCTCTCGATGCTTTGATGGATGTTCCATACAATAAGTCTAAATATTTTCAAAAAGTGCGTGTGAATTATACGATGGCTTGAACGGGATTATGATACGAGGGCTTTTGTCCCAACCTGTGAAAGACGTTGTGAGAGTAGGCTCGTGTTAATCGGCAAGTTATATGTCGATATGAAAACACCAAGCGAGTAGAGTGCGAGACGGTATATCGTTCAGACAGTGGTCTTTGCACATGGCCTTTTTGGCCAAGCTGTGTTGAAGTTCTAAGGAACGAATTGGGAATACGAGTGAAGGATGCGAACGCGAATCAGGAGTTATTAGGATAACTCGATTCCTGAGTGGTGTATACGATAGTCCCCTGTTCGATTATGCGAATGGTGGATATAATGAGTTGTAAAGATTCAGGGAGTATAACTCGAACCCTGAGTGGTGTATTGGTCGGCTTAGAAATGCTAGAACGAAGTCGTAGATTCGGAGTTAAGCGAGTCTAGCGGCGAACGACGAGATTGGGTAAAGCCTTAGTATAAATAAACAATGCCTAGCAAGTAAGCGAACTCGGAGAATCATGCAATGTTTGGTTCGAACGAGTTAAAATGAGTTGAATAAGAGATAAGGCATACATCGAATAGGAATTCAGGACAATTGAAATTGATATCGTGGTCGGGAAAACTAAGAAGATTGTACGAGCGATTTGAGTTGAACCAAGTGAATTAGAAACTTGAGTTGAGATTGAATAATCTGAGATACGATCGGAGTAAGTGCAATTGGAAATAATACAGCGAACGAATGAAAGCGTGCATGGAAAATTTGGATTTGAGTAGGATATCGCTCGATAGAGTTCGGTTTGATTACGAATGTGATAATTTCAACTTTGGGAGATTTAGACCATAGCAATGGTTGGAAGATAAGTATGGATTGATGCTAGTCAGTATAATGGTGAGTTTGATGCATCGAGTTAAGCGGTAATGGATTTGGCTTGGAGTTTGGAAGAACGATCTTGAAATCAAGTTCGGGAAGATAACATTCGAAATATGTCCCAAAGAGAACGATTATCTTACGGGAGCGCCGGCGTGGTGATTTCACGTACGGCGGGGATAATCGAACTCGGGGGAATAGCTTCGGTGATTATTCCAAACGAACACGATGAATGGATACGTGTCAAATGGGATAGACTTTGAGTTTGGGATTTGAACTTAGTGGTTTGAGGAATGCTAAGAGTAGACAAAGAAATGTTCAAAATGGTAATATTGAAGTTGGATATTTTGGCTTAGCGAATTTTGATTGCAGTAAGAACGGTAGTTGGAAGAAGATGACTTGAGGGATCAATGTACAACTTGGGATAAAACGCAAATTGATGATGAAGTGTCTGTTCGTTCGAGGATAACCATAACGATTGACCTTCTTGTCTTGTGCGGGTATAACTTCTTATTCGCACATGCGTTACGTCCGGATAGGACAATCATTCCGCGGGAGCGTTGGCGTGGTGATATCACGTCCGACGAGGATGATTGAACTAGCGGGAGACCGGAATGTGACAATTGAGGGATCATTCTGACTTGTGGTTTAATACGATAAGACAAGTTTCAGGATAAAATGAGTCTAAGGATTTTCTTGAGGAGTTAGTCTAGAAACGTGAAGTAAGAGATGTTGGATGTTTTCATGAACGGATACGTAGATTGTGCTGGACGACTTAGAGTTTATGATATACATCGATGATTTATAATGGAATTGTGGCTTAGTGATACAGGTGTAGAAAAGGATGGATTGGTGAATTCTATCAACGTGATGGAAGAGATAGTGTGTGTGAATCGATGGATTAGCCCTGAAACATGGGCGTATCATGGGTTCGGTTGGACGAGCGTGTTGGTGTGATAGGATGAACTGTGCTCGATATTTAGAAATCTGAGTGAAACGAGCTTGGGTAGAATACCCGTGTAAAGGAACAATGGTTTGACCTTAGGGTGTTTGGGGCGAGCGTTGTGCAACGCGGTTGCACGATGAGTCGCAAACTTGAGTTGTACCTATGACTGTGTGTGCTGGCCTAGGGGCTAGGCTGACGACCCTATGCCTTGAGTTAAACTGGAGTGGCTGACTTCAGAGTATCGTTCGGGATGAACGATAGAACTGGGGCAACGAGACTTAGAGTTAGAATTCGGAATTGGGAATATACACTAGCAACGTTCGCGTTGAAACAAACGTAATGCAAGATAGGACTCGGGTGATAATTGATTTGGTTGGATAGGTTATGCGACGGTAAGGGATAAGACGATAGCTGGATCGAACAAGAGTTCGGTCTTACATATAGTAGGACGATCTGCGTTTCGAAAGATTTTCACGAGTAGCTTGTCAGACTTAGCTGTCACTAAGCTTGGTTGAAATACACATATTTGGGGGACGCCTTGAATATGGGTACGATCCAGACTTAGCGATATGCATAACTCGGATGCAGCTGCAAAGGAAAATGTTCGAATTCGCATGGATGAGTGTGGCAACTGAAATGATTTAGCCTCAACCTAAATTTTCATAGAGGAAAGATTGTATCGTTCCTCGTGCTACCAGGATAGTTCTGTGCTAAGGCGCAGTACGAGACTGAGTTTGGGAATGCAATAGTTGTACGAATGAATCATTCGGATAAAATGATTAAGCACTCGGGCGAACGGAACGAGTAAAACGAATAGGAAGTTAAGTTCGATTGAACCAAAAGGTGCGAAGGACTTGAGCGTACCCCAGGTGGGCAATTTAGCTCTGCGCTAAGGCGCAATATAGACTGAGTCAGAAAACGTAGGTGATTGGGTGCGATTTACTTAGTGAGATTGGACGGTGACTCATAGAGAGTGATGCAAACGAGATTCGAAAATTAGCCCAAATTCAAACCTTTGGTTTAGGCGTAACGATGGGTTTCGATAGGCGACGTCAAGTAAACTGTCGAATGTGTTCGGATGCATTTGGTTCCTATGAGAGGTAATATAACAAGTTGGACTAGTCCACCCAATTGTGAGTTGTAAGTGCCCATTAAATTATAGAATACCATGTGCTTGGGTATTATAGCCCTGCGCCAGATGCAGTAGATTTTTGAGTCGGGAGTGCAACGAGTGAGTTGAGTATAACTCGATAGCATTGAACGATAGAGTCGTTCGATGAGAATTGGCTAACGTTGGCGTAACGCATAGTGAGAAAATAAATGATTGTGGTATTAAGACAGTCCTTGGAAGTTAGGCAAGGTGTATAGAGTTGGGTTTAGAAGATGTGCGATAGTACGAGTTGCGCTCAGGAAGTCTCGAGGACGAGACTTGTTCTGAGTGGTGTATGATGTAACGACCCGCTCCGCTCAACCCGGAGGGCCGATTCAAACGGCACAAGTGTAGCTATTCAACCCGCCTTGCTCAGCGAGATGGCTCGTTCGATGCAAAGGCTTTCATGCTGGGATCTTCAATGGAGTCAGACTTAGGCTATCAGAGGCGCGTCCGGAGTCTCGCTCGACCAATGCGATACATCGCTAAGGTGGGTGGCCTCGGTGAACCTGTCTCTACTTAGCTGCACACTAAGAAAATGATTATCACATGCTAGTTTATGGGCGATAACCTTTGCATGCTAATAAAAGAGATGAACGCACATAGCTAAGGGGATAACCCCGCCTTATCATCGTATAGAACATGGAGATTTTACTTGCTATTTGCATAGTCGAGATTGCTGGGTTGGAATGTAGTAATTTCTCCATATATGCTGTAAAGTAGTGTGAGTTCATACTGAGGTGTTGCACCGCACGGAACATGACACGAGACGGAGTAAAATCATGTTGCATGCATAGACGAGGAAGGCTATCAAGTAGTCGTTCCAAGTCAGGAGATGGAAGGAAATGAATGTACTCGGGATATACAGATCGCCGAGGCAGTCTCTAATCAGAGAGCTGCGTAAAGAAGAAAAGATCCGAGTGTAGTCCTCGGCAAGGATAGATCCGAGTGTAGTCCTCGGCAAAGATTGATCCGAGTGTTGTCCTCGGCTAGGATTGGAAGTTGGGGGAGTAGTTGCATGGTCACGGACAACTGGTTGCGCACCAGGTAGAGAGAGTCCTCGACACGATTGCTGAGGCATCCGAATCGTGTCGGCCCGGGAGGACGGAGTGCCAGTGTAGTCCTGGCGATACGCTAGCTGATGACTAGCGGGCGAGAGCGAGGCATCCAGCAAGGCTTGCTACCGACCTGGATGGGCGTCGACTCGTTAGACGGCTAGGAGGCCCAGCAAGGCTAGCAACCGAGCTGGGGAGGCAGCCGTCCATCGCAGATATTGTCCAATATGGCTAACAGAGCCAGTGACCTTCATATAGATAAGTCATGTTTGCATAGCGGCTATCCGCACTGAGAAAAGGAGAAACGGGGAGGAGTGTGTTTACACGACAATATGCATAATTAGAATGGATGCATGGTATCACACATAGTTCTAGTAAAATGGGTCTTATGAGGCAGCGGCACGGCATAACACTTAGGTTTTATAGTTGCTTCTTGTTATTTCGTAGATAATTGTTTATATTGCTGCATATGACAGGGAAGGCCGAATGGTAAGAAATGGTAAGGTGAACTCAATTGTTCATGAATATGACACTCTTGAGCCGACACGGAGATTACTTTCTTTATATTGCCATGTAACTGATCCTAAGGCAAAAGAATAGAAAGACAACGGAACTAGTCGGTGCACATAACTAATGAACGTGCTTGTTTTGTGGCGTGGGCGAGAGGCCTCCCCACCAGTGCATTCAATGTACTGATACCCAACCAGTCTGCATGCAGGGTGCAGGGGGAACTCGTACGGATTCGGAGATCGCTATCGCAATGAGGCGCCGGACCGCACTTGGCGTCTTGGAGCGTGGCGCACGGACCTGGAGCTCGCATATACGGGACATAATGTATGGGAACATCATCATCCAGATCGTTTGTATTGGTTCTAAGCCTAAGGCCATATTCAATGTAAGAGAGAGAGAGAGAGCATGAGCGATTTATAATCTCGGCTTAGCGCCGCTTGTAATCTTTACTTCATATCAATAAAGAGCTTAATTTGGATTCAATACTTGTGTTCATTTTATGTTTCCGCTATGACGACTCTGTGAACTAGTTATCAACGGCCGTTTCGGTATTTGCCTTGCGCGGGCGCAACCCCAGGCTCGTGCGGCATCGCGACCCGATGGAAACGTACGTCCCGCGGGAGCGCTGGCGCGGTGATTCGTGCCTAGCGGGGACGGCCGATTCCGGCGGGAGATCGGGGCGTGACAAGTCGTGGGTACGTCCAGCCTACG